>CM023147.1:38933165-39330665 GCA_013133815.1 Cromileptes altivelis | reverse complement strand
GGTCAAACGGATTGATGGATGGATGGTCAAACGGATTTATGGATGGATGATGGATGATGGATGATGGATGGATGGATGGATGGTCAAATGGATTTATGGATGGATGGATGGATGGATGGATGGATGGTCAAACGGATTTATGGATGGATGGATGGATGGATGGATGGATGGATGGATGGATGGACAGGGGGCCTGGCCTGACTCAGGAGGATGACCTTTGTGCAGGCAGAAAGTGGATGACTTACAGATGAATGGAGGTACAAATGAAGGGATGGATGGATGGATGTATGATGGATGGATGGATGGATGGTCAAATGGATTTATGGATGGATGGATGATGGATGGATGGATGGTCAAATGGACTGATGGATGGATGATGGATGGATGGATGGTCAAACGGATTTATGGACGGATGGATGGATGGTCAAACGGATTTATGGATGGATGGATGGATGATGGATGGATGGATGGATGGATGGTCAAATGGATTTATGGATGGATGGATGATGATGGATGGATGGATGGATGGATGGTCAAACGGATTTATGGATAGATGGTCAAACGGATTTATGGATGGATGATGGATGATGGATGGATGGATGGATGGTCAAACGGATTTATGGATGGATGGATGGATGGATGGTCAAACGGATTTATGGATGGATGATGGATGGATGGATGGTCAAACGGATTTATGGATGGATGGATGGATGGATGGTTAAACGGATTTATGGATGGATGGATGGATGGATGGTCAAACGGATTTATGGATGGATGGATGGATGATGGATGGATGGATGGATGGATTTATGGACGGATGGATGGATGGTCAAACGGATTTATGGATGGATGGATGGATGGATGGATGGTCAAACGGATTTATGGATGGATGGATGGATGGATGGATGGTCAAACGGATTTATGGATGGATGGATGGATGGATGGTCAAACGGATTTATGGATGGATGGATGGATGATGGATGATGGATGGATGGATGGATGGATTTATGGACGGATGGATGGATGGTCAAACGGATTTATGGATGGATGGATGGATGATGGATGATGGATGGATGGATGGATGGTCAAATGGATTTATGGATGGATGGATGGATGATGGATGGATGGATGGATGGTCAAATGGATTTATGGATGGATGGATGGATGATGGATGGATGGATGGATGGATGGTCAAACGGATTTATGGATGGATGATGGATGGATGGATGGATGGTCAAATGGATTTATGGATGGATGGATGATGGATGGATGGCTGGATGGTCAAACGGATTTATGGATGGATGATGGATGGATGGATGGTCAAACGGATTTATGGATGGATGGATGATGGATGGATGGCTGGATGGTCAAACGGATTTATGGATGGATGATGGATGATGGATGGTCAAACGGATTTATGGATGGATGGATGGATGATGGATGGTCAAACGGATTTATGGATGGATGGATGGATGGATGGATGGTCAAACGGATTTATGGATGGATGGATGATGGATGGTCAAACGGATTTATGGATGGATGATGGATGGATGGATGGTCAAATGGATTTATGGATGGATGGATGGATGGATGGTCAAACGGATTTATGGATGGATGGATGGTCAAACGGATTTATGGATGGATGGATGGATGGATGGTCAAACGGATTTATGGATGGATGGATGGTCAAACGGATTTATGGATGGATGGATGGATGGATGGATTTATGGACGGATGGATGGATGGTCAAACGGATTTATGGATGGATGGATGATGGATGGATGGATGGATGGTCAAATGGATTTATGGATGGATGGATGGATGGATGATGGATGGATGGATGGATGGATGGATGGATGGATGGATGGATGGTCAAATGGATTTATGGATGGATGGATGATGGATGGATGGATGGATGGATGGTCAAACGGATTTATGGATGGATGGATGGATGGATGGATGGACAGGGGGCCTGGCCTGACTCAGGAGGATGACCTTTGTGCAGGCAGAAAGTGGATGACTTACAGATGAATGGAGGTACAAATGAAGGGATGGATGGATGGATGGATGGATGGTCAGACGGATGAACGTGTGACCTTTGTGTAGACAGACAGTGACACTGAGCTCGTAGCCCAGTGAGACCGTCCTCCACATCCTGTCTCTCTCTCTGTATCAGTCTGGACTCAGTGCCGCCCTAAAACACTGTCAGTGGGCGGGACTTCTCACCTTGACAGACAAACTCCTTCAGCCAATCAGGGTTAACTAATCACAGGGGAACATCTTCATCATCACCAGCGGAGCCAGCTGATAAATCAAAGTTTTGCCAAATCCACTTGGAAGAACAGCAGAAACTTTTTTACTCTGTGAGGTCACGCTCTCGTTCTTGATCTCCACCCAACACATTGTTGACACAACGACCAGAACAATCTGTGCAGCTCCTCACAGGTACACATACTAGTTTTTACATTTCACTTCTGCAGAGGTCGGTAATTTTCACACTGATTCTGCCCTGCAGCAGATCACTCATAGTGTTCAGTCATATCTGTCTGTGTGTCCACATTGCTGTGTGTGTGTCAGTATTTTTGCTTTGAGTCTATGAATCAGTGTTTAGTGACTCCTCTGTATGATCAGTGGTCCTGCTGAGTGATGTGAGAACAGCGTGTAACGGCCTGCAGGCTCTGTACAGGAACAGGTCAGCTCAGGTCACATGTAGAGCCACAGCACCGGCGCTACGGTGACTCTGCTGCCCTCATGTGGCGCTCTGTGCCCCTCACATGCTGATGTACACACAGCTGAGGAGGAGCTGTGTTCTTCTTCACACATGGTGACTGATGGGTCTTTAGTATTATTGGTTATATTCAGACTGAAAGTGAAGGTCAAGGTTTCTCCGCTGACACACATCCACACTAAACCGTGACGAGACAGTCACACTTTAATCTCTGAGCAGGATAATCCACCCTGAACCCTGCAGCCACACAAACATGACACAGTTAATATTTAATAGCCACGAGTGTATTCTTTCTCCTCAACGTAGTTTAAGGCCTCCGTGTAGGCGTAGCCAGGGCCCGTGGCACTCTGTTTACAGGATGTCTGTCTGTCTGTAACATCCATGTTACCGGATGGTCCTGGTGATAAACGGTTTCTGGTTATAGAAGGATTTACCTGTCCGCACATTCTGATCCTGACAAAAAGGTCACGTGGTCGCTCCTCCTCCAACACGAGCAGCAGGTCTGCTCTACAGCTGCGTCTGCGTGGCGTCATTAGAAAATGGTTTGTGCACACTATCATGCACATATCGTCTCGTCACATGATCAGAGACTTGACACTGGATAAAGATCAACATTAGGGAATGAAAAATTCATTATTCCAACATCAAAAAAATTAACGATCAATTATCGATAAATTGATAACCGAGTGTTTCAAAAGAGAGAAAACAAGAGTGCAGTGCAGACTGTCGCCGCAAGAGAGCGCAGCTGCCCCAGTTTTGAGCTTCAACCCCCCCCCCCGGCCAAAGAGGAAGAATGACACGCATGCGCAGTTCACCCCTGGGTGTTTACAGCCGTTGTCAGCCAGAGTTACAGGTTTCAGTTTTCAGCAAAACCTCCGTCTTTCAGTGGCGTAGTGTTTTCAGAGGCCTCAAGGGAAGCCGCCGAGGCTTTGGAGACCGTCTGTTTATGATTTTTTTGCCTGGCATACAGTAGGTTCCGCAGGGGGGTCTTGTAGGCATTGTAGGGGAAATACTGACACTATCGAGCAAAATTCTTTGTGATTGATCAAAAGCCTTAACAATCAATCATCGATCATCGAAAATTGATGCCCATCTCTAATCAACATAAATATTACCTAACAATCATCACTGCATATCTGTATATGACAAAAGATACCAAAGAAAGTAAAAAAATATTTGTTTAATTTAACAATTTTAATTGTCGATTTGGCATAAACGTTCAAAGGTCAAAGGTCACTGTGACCTTCTTTGTCTCATTCTTGTGAACGTGATATCATAAGAACACTTTGAGGGAATATTTCAAATGTGGCACAAACTGGTAAACGGACCTGCACTTGTACAGCACCTTTCTAGTCATTCAACCACTCATTCACCCATTCACACACACACGCACATTCATACACAGGTGGTTGAGGCTACAATACAAGTTGCCACCTGCTTTTCTGTTTTTAACCATTCAACACTGAAGGCATGGCCATCACAAATGTTTTAGTTATTTCAGTTTCTTGCTCAAGGATACCTCAACATGTGGAGAGAAGGAGCCGGGAATCAAACCGCTGATCTCATTCTTGTGAATGCAATATCTCAAAAACAGGGAATTGCTTCAAATTCGACATCTTCATCTTCTTGGACTCAGCGATGAACTGATTAGAATTTGATGGTCAAAGGTCAAGGTCACTGTGACCTTATAAACATGTTTTGGCCATAACTCAAGGATTAATATGTGATTATGACAAAACTTGACACAAATGTCTAACAGGATAAAATAATGAAGTGATGACATTTTCTATCCAAAAGGTCAAAGGTCAGTTTCACTGTGACATCATCATGCCTGTCTTCACAGACATGGATATAAACTGTCAGAGACACTGGACTGGTTCCCTGAGGCACAAAACCACACTGCAGTAATTCTCGTCATATCTGACCTGACAGTCTTTTGTTGTTGCTGTTTTTATATTTCACCCTTTTCTTTTGTTCCCTCAGTCAGACCAAGGTTAGACTATTTATTCACTGTTTCAGCAAGGCTGCATAAACAGGATCTCATTATATATTTAAAATGTCCTGTGCATTGAACCCACCACAGCCTGGCAGAGAGGCATGAATCTGCCCTCACTGTTAATCTGCACGGTCGCTGTGAACTTGGGTCGTACATGAGGAACGAATAGCTGAAGAAACACCCACGAAATTTGTGGAGTACATTTTACCCTAAATTCCTCTCAGAGTACTGTAAGGAGCTTATAACAGCAGCTCTGTGTGAAAGCACCCCGGCCTCTCTGTGATTGAACATGTAACTGCGGAGTGATGTCTGAAGTTTGAAGTTGAAGATGATTTGATTTATTTCTGTTTTCAGACCAGTCCCATTTCTAAGTCTTAAGTTTCCTCAAAGTAGGTCACTGTTAGTCACAACGTGTCTGTCCTTTAATAAAATTGAACTTAAAAAAGTCTTGTTCATTAAACACTGAGGTCCTTCATCCTCATCAGATACTGAGGTCAGAGGTCAGGAAATGATTATCCACATGACATAAAGAAGTACTTATTTAACTGATGAAATAAATACATAAACATTACATTTATAATTTATTATTATTTGAATTCCTATAAATTTATGATATAACATTAATATGTAATTATGCATATGTACTTAATTTATTTCATAATAGAAGAATATATACAAACTAATTAGACTCATTTTTAAGAAAAGAAATTAATAAACATACAAATGAAATGCATATATAAAGATATAAATAAATAGGTAATTGATTAGGACATAGATACAGGTGTTTTTGTTTAAAATTTTTGGCAGACAATCATTTTTCCCTCAAAATGAATTTTGATAATCCAATATTTTAATGTGTCCAACACAAGTTTGTAATTAAATGCCTGTAAAACTAATGACACTCCCGTCAGCCTCAGTTGGACGTTGTGTTTAAGTAGCGAGTAGTCTCGCTCACCAGACCTTTCTCAAGAAAAGAAAGGCCTGGCTGCGCCGACTCTCACTTTAAGATTGGGGGAAAAAACGCCCCGGCTTTTTTTGTTTCTTTCAACCAATCACAATCGTTCTGGGCGGTGCCACAGCAACGGTGCGCTTGCAAAAATATTGCCGGGGGGAAACAGGTTTTGGTGTAACATGCCCACAGAAATATCACCTACAGGATGCGAACCATGGCAGAAAAATGGCTACATCCCCGCAAGATCAAACACCGCAAAAGTTAGTAAAGGACGTGTTGAAAACTGCAACCGGAGGTGGTAGGGCGGGACTTCAGCGGGTGGCTTGTTCCGCCCAATGAGAGGCACGCTAAACTAAGATGGTGGCCACTGTTACACATTACACCTGCAAAATACCAGTATGTTAGCAGCCTCACAGACCCTCTAACAGCTGTAGAGTCGTGTTCTTGTGGCACCCATCCCGGATTTTACTTGACACAGCTTATGTACATAACTTAACATAAAGCAACGTGGACATTTGGTTTCCCATGGGCCACAAACAGTGATCTCCTGGGTCAAAGTCCTGTGTTTGTTTGACCGTCATCCCTGCAGCACTCTGTACTACTTCATGGATGTATGAAGAGATACAGTGTTGGGGGCGGGGCCCGGTTCATTTCTACAGAAGCTGTTTAGTGGCACATGACGCCATGATGGTTTAACCGCTGTGTAGAAGATTACCTGGATGATCAGCGCTGGTTCCACACTGTGGGGCCAATAGAGCAAACACACTGGAGACTTTTGCCAGCTGAACTCACTACTTCTGGTTTAACCCTCCGCTAACTTGCATGGGTATTAAAGGATTTAGTCATGCAGCTCTCCTAGACTTTTATAATGTTATCAGACCCAATGAATCAAATCCAGAAATGAGAAACAAGGGGATGTGACGTTAAAAAAAACAATTATCTACCGATTTACAGACGTCTGTTTCCCATGTAGTCTACGGGAAAAGTCTTTTGCAACCCTCACATGACGACGCCACATCACATGTAATTACACTGTCAAACCCAACACAGCTCCTGTGGGCCTGCACGACATCACCTGACTGCCTCTTTTGCTCCTGTCATAATTACTACAGCCACTAGAGGTCGCCTAACAATAAAGGTAGATACAGTAGGTAGCGTAGGGCCTTAATACCTCCAACCTGTGCTCCTAATGACACCTGACAACAGCCATTTAATGTGCTGATAACATTCAAACTGGGTGCTTGTGCTCAGGGATTATAATCAGGAACACTGGGAAATGTGTGAAAGAACACATAAATCAACACAGGTCATATGATTTTAGTTTCATGATGCTGCTCCACAATGAAAAACTTTTCTGTCTTTATTTCCTCCAAAGTGTTCAATTCAAATTCTGGTTTTAAATGTCAAAAATGAATCAGCTGTTTTTATTTTCTGCAGCATAAATACCAAACATTGGCTGGCTGTCTCTTCAGCTGTCAGGGTTTCCTGTTTTTCTGTTTTATATCCGTCAGATGCAGCTCCTCTGTATGTACATGTCATATTTACACACTGAGGTATAACGTGATATAATTGAGTCCATTTAATATCTAACATTTTACTGAACAAATGTCACCGTGTCTCTGACTCTGTCTCTGTCTCTCTGTCCCTCCAGCTCTCTTTTGCTTCCACTGATGTCCCGCCCACCATGTTCCTCCCAGCCAATCGCTGCGCAGATCCTCAGATGGCTGTCTGTTGAAGGGCCCGCCGGCGAATGCTGAGCAGGCTGGCGAGGTCGAGGTCCGCCTCATTGTCCTGTGACTGGCTGCTGGACGGGACTGAGGCTACATGGAGCCAATGTCCAACAAGCAGGATAGCAACTCATCAGAGGGAGACGAGAAAGGGTGAGACGGACTGTGTGTTTGTGTGTGTGTGTGTGTGTGTGTGTGTGTGTGTGCGTGCATGTCCATCTTTGATGTAAACATGAAAGGAAAGCAGAGATTAACAGTGGATTTGACAAAAGTGACGGGTGAAAAAATCTCTGCAAGCGTGGACGGATGAATGATGGATTGATGGACGGATGATGGAGGGTACAGTCAGTGAATTTAATGTCTTTTATGAAGTGGTAAAAGAGAAGACAGAACTCTGTCACGCTGCCATCTGTGCTCTCTGCATTACAGCACGTGCAGTCACACGCACACACACACACACACACACACACACAGCTGTCACTGTCTCATTAAATAAATTCACAGAGACTTCAGAGAGTTCAGAGCTGCTGAAGAACTGAAGACAAACACTGAGTTAAACCCAACGTTTCCCCTCCACAGTGTCAAAGAGGAAGGAGCCTCAAAGTGTTTGTTTAATACAAAAATTAACACACGTCCAGCTGCTCAGGGCGCCTGTCTGCTTATCACCCTTTCAATGGCAGTGATGATGTCACTGCCTTCTCACCTCTCAGCCAATCACATGCCCCCAGACAAGCTCAACAACTGCTACCAGATTTAACCAGTTAGCTTCTGTTAGCTCGAGAAACAACACTGTTAAAGTTATTCTAAAGTCCAGTTCAGACCAAAGATTCACGACGAGATGAAACCGTTTCAGAACGTCACTGAGAAAAGTGTCAGCGGTTATGGCGGTCACTTCCTGTCACCGTTACAGATCAGAAGCGCAGAGAGTTGTTGACTAGAGATGATACGCCGTCTCATGGTGGTGGAAAATGTTGTTGGTGAGTTTCATAATGACTCCAGAGTGAATCTTTGTTTATCTGTTGTCAAGATGATCTAAAAACTGTAGAGGAACCACCAATCACAGGGCTCCCCAACATGTTTTTTAGTCTCATTCTACCGACACACAAAATTCCATTCTCAAATTTAACATTTTATAGTTTATTAAAATGTTCCATAAATCTTTTGCTTTTTGAAATCCACATAAACCACTCTCATCAGCACTTTTACATCCACTGTGCAGCACAACCGCTGCAACTTTTCTCAACAACGTTCTAAAACGGTCTCGTCTCATTGTGAATCTTTGGTCTGACCCGGGCTTAAAACTCTATGTTTTTTAAATGGAGTCTGGCACAGTGCTGACGCCACTGAAGCGCACTGGGAGCAAACTTCAAGGACAACGATGACGGCAAAACAGCGTCACTGATCTGTTTTAACTGAATATTCTCTGGTCGGGCTGAGAGCACAAACTGACAGTTAGAATTTCCCCTGACTGACCTTTCACCTGCACCACCGTCAGGCCAAACCAAACAACATGAACATTTCAGCAGAGAGACAGGTATAGATTTTAGCATAGTTTAGTATACTTTAGTATAGCCATCGCCATGGTAACCCTCGTGCAGGTAGTGTATAGAAGTAATATCTACATGGAGGCTCTGAGGTCTGACTGTGTGCCAAGTGATCAGGTGGTGTGTACGTAGATGTGTGTGTGTGTGTGTGTGTGTGTGTGGATTAGTGCAGTGCAGGGAGCTGGATTAGGAGCAGTGGGGGCAGATGGAGCCACAGAAAGCAGAGGACAGCTCAGGACGCAGCTCACTGTGTGACATCGACAGGGGATTGTTGCTTTGTTTTTGTGCGCATGTGTGTGTGTGTGTTTTGTGTGTGTGTGTGTGTGTGTTTCTCGCAGTGTCATTGAGCATGCACGTGTTCTTGTGAGCGCTGCCTCATGCCCTGACCCCTCCCCTCTGTGATGTCTGAGTCACAGACGCACACACATTCACACACTCAGAGATGTTGATGCAAACCTTCACATAGCCCCGAGTACAGGATGCTGAAATAGAAGTCAGGGTGTGTGTGTGTGTGTGTGTGTGTGTGTCAGCACTGACTGCAGTGTGAAGCTGCTGATTATTGCAGGAGACAGTTGGCTTTCACCTTTGTAATTCAATTAACATCTAAACAGAAGCAGTAGCTGTGTGAGCTGCTGTCAGAGACTATGGTTGTATTTTTGGAAAGTATCATATTTATCAGTATTTTTTAGGGCTAAAACAAATACTACGAAGCTTCAGTCATTGCCAAGGTAATTGCCAGATGTGTGGACTCGAGTCACATGACTTGAACTGAAGTCTCAAATTTGATGACTTTAGGCAGGATTTATACTTCTGCATCAAATCGACGCCGTACCTGCGCTGTAGCCTGATATGCTCCTTCCTAGAAATGTAACTACATGTTGTGGCGACACAGACTTCCTGTCTATTTCTGTAAGCTGACACCAACGACACCATTTCCCTCAGTGGAAACAAAGCTTTGATTTACTTTAATTTCACAGATAAGAAGCAATAAAGTGTGAAGACAATAAAGCCTCCACAAAAATAGACTCATTTACTGTTAGTAAACAGTGTGAGGTTTGTTGGTGGGCGGGGCTTAGCTGGAGGCGAAACAGTTCTCCACAGACATTAGCTAGCACATTGTGTTGTCTTGTTTTAGACGATGGAGGAAGATGATGTGAGTGGTGCGTTCAGAAACACTCATTGTGAGTGTGGGAGCGCACTCTGACACAAACTGGAGCGTTGATAAATTGGGAGCGCTGTCTGAATGTAGCGTTGGGTTATCCAGAGCAGCGCACTCTCAGAGTGGCAGAGCGCACTCTGGACACTCTGTCTGTGGAGACGGAGCAGCAGAGCGCCGAGCGGAGTGAATGTGTGATTAACTTAACCCTTGGTTCATTCATGTAGAAATATAACGCTGCGTTTCTTCCACCAACAGGGCTCTCATTTTAGTGTAGAGCGTCAGACTGAATTTACCAACGCACCATGTCAGGTCACTCACTCTCCGGGACCGCCAGTGTTACTTGAATAAGTAAACACTGACCAACGGGACCAGACTGGCCGACCCGTATGCTCTCACTCAGTGGATGGATGATGTCACAGGAAGCCAATCTTACAAAGGAGGACCACACTTGTTTGTTTTGCTATGGAAGCTAACATTAGCTAATGTGCTAAAAAGTTAGCGTTGCAGAGAAATCCAGTCTTCCTCTTAATCCCTCCCCAGTTTCTGATGAGGTGGACATGATAACCCTTAATACACATAACCTTATTTATCCCTACAACAGGAAATACTTTTTCCCTAACCTGATATGAAGTGTGCGCTGCACATGTGAGCATTTTTGATGATGGCCTCCGTCCAGTCCTTTGGTCTTATCACATTTAACCATAGTTGTCTTTGTTTTTGTTGACGAGCAGTGGCGGCTGGTTTTGAGCCATGACTCCTTCTATTCTGGCTCCCAATAACACAACAAGACAAACACATTTTAACACTCCTATGGAGCCTACAGCCCTGTGGGGGAGAGACAGCTGCACCTCCAGCTGATAACATGATGTCATTGTGACGCCGGTCCTAAAAGAGTCTATCAATGATAGACTATCATGGAGCCGTAACGTTACCTTCTGCTAGCTGCTAGGCTAATTTATACAATGTAAAATGCCATAGGCTTGTGCTAATAACATTAGCATGTTGTATTTGTATGTTATGTCTGTGAATGCTGCGAGTTACAGTGAAGCTGATTTGTGTAGTTGTGTTTGAAACTGTCTCTGTTAAGCCATGTTTAATGTGTGTTTAATGTGAGTTTTGAATCAACTAAACTTTACAGCACACAGAAAAAGTATAAATGCTCACAACAGCGAGCCTACACACAACCATGAATCCACCTAAAAGGTTTTGGTATCTGCTAACATGTGTAGACAGTCTCCAGACTATTTAACAGGCAGTTTGAAATAAACTTGATGATATGAAAGTGAGGACTGGTTTGACTGCAGCACATGGCGTTTTGCTCTGAGCACTTCTGATGTTCCTGCCTCTCAGATCACACAGGAGCTGATTTCATCGCCGTTAAATACAGAAAAACACATTATTCTCCTGGGTGCTTTTGCTGGAAATGAGTATTGATGGTGGCAGCAGCTCAGTGCTGTGCTGCTCACAAACTGCTTTAGGCAGGCAGACGTCCACATGAGGGATATCACAGCCGTGGAAACATTGCATTATTCTCTTCAGCTTGTTTTTTATACATTCCTGGAGTATAAAAGTCACCTGATGTCAATTGCAGATGATGAATGTCTGCAGGCGATGTATATTTCCTCACAAAGTGCTGACTCCACCAGGAACAGCACGACTCTGTAGGTCAAATCAATAGCCAGGCTTTTTCCACTCCTTCTCAAAGAGCCATTCTTCCTGTCGTATTGAGGCCTTGTCCTCAGGTAACCCCTCTGTAGTTGTACACACAGTTTATTAGCTTAAGCAGCACAAGCAAGCACAACAACAGCTGTGTATTAATTCACAAGCCTCTTGGCCGTTTGACCTGCGAGTGTGTGGCGCAGGAACATAATGAAGCAGTGAAGGGTTTTTATAGGAAGGCGTGAATAAATCTGCGTTAAATGTTTCCTGATGTTTACCATGGTGTGATTCAAGACAGAAGGTGTTTGTGTCGTTATTGTTTCTGAATTTTTTTTAAAGCAGATTTGTTGTGGTGATCGGGAACAGCTTCAGAATACCACAAGTGTTTACTTTAATGCAATAAGCTGTTTAACATAACTGTGCACAAACACTTTGTTCTGAAAGTCTTTACATCGTGTTGTTTCTGTCCTCATCTGCTGCAGCAGCCTTTCAAAATAAAAGTGCTAGGATATGGTGAATGTCCACCTGAGGCTGGCTCCAAGAGTGAGTCAGTCCTCACAGACCTCAGTGTTAACACATAAACGTGGGTGATTTATCCTGGCTTTATATGAGCAGAGGAAAAGTCTGTTAGCTGCCAGGCTAATTTATACAATGTAAAATGTCATAGGTTTGTGCTAATAACGTTAGCATGTTGAATTTGTTTGGAAAACGTGTTTGGCAAAAGACAGTTGTTTTGTTGCTGAACCTTGTGAGCTGTAATGGAGTCGAATTTTTATGCCTTTGTGCTGGTGATAGCCAAGGCCAGACGCATTTTGTTTTCAGATTGTCCGTCCCGACAGACAGATGGACTTACATCCATGTTTTCACAGGCATGGATGGAAACTCTCAGAGAAACTAGATTGGTGGGAGGAGTCATACAACCACGGGGTGGTAATTCTAGTTAACTTTTGTTTAATGTTGTCACTATTAATCGAGCAGGAACCTCCGAGGCTGAAAAAATTAAGCAGTTCCTCTAATGGCCACTAGAGGCTGGCTCCAAGAGCGAGTCACCCATGTTAAAACTTTACAGCAGAAATGTTTACAGCCTCGTACAAAAATCAGTTTTAGTCTTTATCTATTAAAACATTAATGACAGGGGGATGAATTTTTGTACAAATGTTATTAAGCCCAGGTAGACCAGCCCCTACATTATGACGCTCCTGGCAGTATGGCGAGAGTCGCCGGCGAGTGAGAAATGAGTCAGAAGTCCTCTGCGTATTCAGCCTACCACGGCATTTTACACCGCACAAAGTCCGCGAAACGGAACATTTCTTTTCTTTGGTGTAAAAAATATATACTTTCTTGAAACTGATTACTGTTACTGTGTTTTGAAAATTGAGTATAATTTTTTTTTGTTCTACAGAAACCAGGTAAAAACAATTTAATTTTGGTGTTGAGGGACCTGTTTTATGGGTTTTATGGTTTCTTTGTGGGTTTGACTGAGTAAAATAAAAATATTTGTTTCATGTGTCAAACTGCTAAAAAAAGATATAGGCCTATTTTGTTTATTGAAGACAAGAAGAAGATATTGACTTGGTTTACATTTTGTACTGCTGAAACACCGATAAACTTTTTCAATACTATTTTAATAAAAAACAAACCTTATGGGACAACTTGCATGCGTTGCAAAGTATCGGACTCGGTTTCAAAATTCGGATGCAAAAACATCAGATCGGGACGTCCCTAGTTTGGTCATGTGTAAATGTGTGTATCTGTCTGTCCACTGCTAATCTCACAAACTACTGGACCCATCAGCCTAATATTTTGTGTGCACGTTTTTGACTGCATGATCAAGGACCTCTTGTGGTTGTGGTGATTGTTGATGTTGTTTATTCTGTCACTGACAGCGGTCAGCAGAGGCTGCAAGTTTTTTCGGAAACCAGCTCAACTATAAACAACAGGATTTATTGTTTGTTACAGGCCACATTCTGGCCTTTGTCGTGATTAAAAAAACTGACACCCATGGAGGAGTTTGGTCTCATTTTGAACTGGAGCGCCCTTCCAACACCACTGAGCACTGCAACCGATTCTCTCTGCTGGCTTGAGTCGCACCAAGATGTGCAAAGTGCCAGCACGCCACTCAGTGAGCTCACGTTAGTGCTGCGCTGTGAGTGCTGAACATAACGGCGAGCGCAGCTCAAATTGCTTTGTGCCTGAAAGTGCGTCAATTCCAAATCAGACATGTTACAACTTGTCTGACTCCCCGGATGTAGACTGTGGCTGTGAACCTGCCATTAGGTGGCTGATTTTGGCTGGCATTCTCCCTTCTTCTTATCAGTGTTAGTGGTGTGGACGAAGCTGATGAGGTTTGATGGGTAGAGGGGCAGGTTACCAAGGAGGAAGTGGGTACGATGTGTTCCACCGGCTTTTTGGCAGACAGGTGAGTTTCCTGTAAATGGCCATAAAAAAGAGGTGGATATACCCTCGACTGCTCCACTGGCTATGAGCTTGATTTTTACAATCCATGATTCAAACATTGAATGTCTCATCCGTCTGTTGTGGACGTCCTGGATGGAGTAAAGTCTCTCACTGGCCCTCTGAAGGCGTTTGTGGTTTCTGTCTGTGATACCGTTGCTATCATGATGCTCTCAGCTTCCTCACAGCTGCGTCATCTCCACAGTTCCTGAGCACAGATCCAGTGACACGTTCTCAGTCCTGTGCACACTGAACTGAACGACGCTGCCTTTCTCTTTCTGTTAATGGAGGAATGCTGGCCTGTAATCCCCCACCACCTGCTCCGTCTTACTGATGTAAAGGGAGAGGTTATCTGGCCGGCACCGCTGCGACGAATCTCTTTACGTCTGCCCTACACGCTGACCTGCCATCGCTGGAGATCAAGACAACAACTGTTGGTGTGATGGTGAGCTCCGTGGTGGCACTGTCAGCGTGCGTGGCCTCGCTCTCATTCATAACTTCCAGCAGAGGACACAGACGCAAACGGAACAAAAAACTTTACTGTTGATTTGAACAGTACACAAGCTCTCATGTGATGGATAACTGTCACACTAAAATGAAATTACATCCTGGTATTTAATTTAATGAGGACAGAGCCGGCCTGCAGCTGTGACACAGGAGTTAGCTTGGGTGCCGTGTGTTACTTTGCGAGTCAGTGTCAGTGGGTCTGCAAGTCTGAAAATGTGAAAGATCTGGAGGTGTGGAGTCAGAAGGAATCGATCCTACCAGACCTCAGTAGGTGCTGCTGATCTCTGCTGCTACATTAGCTGCCGTTAACCATCTGCAGTTGAGTTGTATTGTGGGTAATGTCAGCACCAGATTTTGATGACGCGTCTGGTTCCACTGCATTGATTTTGACACCGTTGTATCTCACCAACAACACCACAGAAAGGTACACGCACACAACTGCCGCCTGGTCGCTGACCTTTCGACAGCTTAGGAGTGAGACTGAGTTGTATAAACTGACAGTGTGATTCGCTGCCAGGGGACATTATAAAACTTTGTTGTCTGACGCCAAAATCACTGGCAAAGCGGCGGTATTTAATGAGTTTGGGAATGAGAGCGGGCTACAGTGGTGAGTATGACTTGACTCTGTTGATGTGGAAATGTACACGATGCTAAATTCACCCTCTGAGCCGTTACGGTTCAGGTCAGTCTGAGCCCCTTTGATGTTTACACACAACCTTTGTGACTGACCTGCTTCTTTATTTTCAGCCTCTGGCTATTATTGGAACACTTTGATTTGATCATTCAGAGGATCTCAGGGTGCGTACGGCGCTGCACGGCATGCCTGCTCCTGTTCATTCAGCAACACAGTTCTGAGTCCAGCTGTAGCTGTGGCCTTCACTGTAAATGCTGATGTTCATATACGGAGGAAGAAGAGATCATTGTGTGCTCTGAATCAACTGACGGGATACCAAGCATCCCCGTGTCCTCATAAGACTCCGCTCAGCCGCACTGGGGAGGCTGCACCAGCCTGATGTTACGTAATCGAGTTAGCATTAAAGCTTAAGTGAGTTTGGATGTAGAGATGCTGCGTTGTTTTGGGGGTGTTTTTCTCCTGGAGATGAAATGAGGATAGGAAAACAGGAGGAGTAAAGACAAGAAGGTGACAGACCTGAGATAAAAATAATGACAGGTGACAGAAACAGAGGGAGGAGAACAGAGAGGGAGGAGAACAGAGAGGGATAAAGTTAGAACAGAGGTAACAGAAATACAGAGGAGAGAGGTGGTAGACATGAAAAGGTGGATTGTGATGACAGCAAGCGTGTCATCAGGGGATAAACCACACACACACACACACACACACACACACACACACACAGGCAGACGGGGTGAGCAGGGGAGGCTGGGCGAGGAGGGAGAGAGGGAGGGAGATAAACAGAGTAGCCCTTCCTCCCAGCAGTCAGTCTGAGGCAGAGCCACTGTTGCCTCAGATCGCCCAGCTGACAGCAGCAGCTCGAGGCTCTGCTCCACTGTACTGCACTGGGATGGACTTGAGCGCTCGGGTCACTGGGAGGTCGGTTCAGCGTGGCGGTGGTTGCGGATTTAAGGACTTCCTCTTCGAGGTTTACAGATCAACGAAAGCTGCTCTTACTCGGACCTCATCAGGAGTGGAGCTCTGAGCAAACAGAGATTGGATGTTGAACTGACTCCACCTGCAGCAGGAACAGCTGCTGGGCTCTCGTCTTCTCAGACTGCTGCAGATTTAACAACATGCATATTTTACAGCCATACTGCATCAACAGGTTGGTGTGTGTGTGTGTGTGTGTGTGTGTGTGTATCTCTGTGTATATCTCTTGCATGTGGGTGTGTGCTGCATGTTTACAGCAGATAAAGTAGGAAATGTGTGTGTGTGGAGTTAAGAAAGGCTGGCCTCTGTGTCTGTTTGTACACTGAGTTCAGAACAGTTGAGCTAAAATTTGATTTCCTAGCGATGATAGCATTAAAGCAGTTTAATGTAATAACATGTCTGGAATAAAGCGTGCCTCTTAAAGAACTTCTTGCTTCAGTAATTAGTGCGGAAACTCCCTCAGTGAAGTACATGATGTTCATTCTGGTGAGATATGTGAACATGAGCGCGGTGTCAGAGGAGGAGGAGGATCTGAGGTCTGACAATCAACTGATGGAAATCTGTGTTTCTTCTTTTTTTATTTTGTGTGCTTGTTTTCGGTGTGGGAGCTGATGTCAGGTGTTAATGCATGTTAGAGATTTTGTAAACCGTGCAGTCTTAAAGGGACAGTTCACCTCAGGCTGCACCTGTCATCACTTTGTTCTTCATATATATCCAACGACTGATTTATCCTTTACTCCAAAGATATTTTTTGACTCTCAGTTAATTTATCACCCTTAAAACTTCTAACAATAATCATGATAAATGTATTTATATCACACTTCTCCAAGCAGATGTTACAATGTTCTTAACAGGACAACAAAACACTTCAATGAAGCAAGAAAACGCGAGATATCTGTAAACAGTAAAGTGGTAAAAAGTAGGAGTCGACAGATATCGGCCTGGACGATTATCAGGGCTGATATTATGTATTTTTAGGGTTATCAATATCGGTGATTTTTCCATTATTTTGTTTATCTGTTTTTATTTAGCTGGCACATTCTTCAGCTTCGTGATGTATTTATTTATTTTTAACTTATTTATTTTCCTATTTATTGAAAGATCTAAAGTTTCGCTCTTTATTCTGAGTTTTCATCCTGCCTCTGGTGTCTTTTTTACTCATGATAGCGTCTCATGATGGCTAAACATGCACCAGCGCTCCTGGACGCGCCACCCCACAGCACTTCACGCCACGTTCTATTTCCAGCCTCGCCGCCCCCACAGTGAAATGCATTTTCCCCCCACTCGCTCTCTGCTTGTACACACCAGCTTCTGTAACAGCTCTTCTTCTCTGCTCCTGTGGCAGCTCGACTCCTCTGCTCACCATGGACTTGTAAAGAGAACTCTGTAGCTGTTGCTGTGTGTTGTGTGTGATGAAGAACGGATGAGGAGAGGCTCAGTGCTGAGGTCGAGAAATATCCCGTCAGTATAAAGACAATGGCTTCTTGTCGCATGATCCTGTATATATTGATGTAAAATAAAAACGATACTAGCGAGAACATTCATTCCTTTTGCACTAAGAGGCCAAGGCTTCTGTCTTCCCCGTTGTTACATCATGACCTTACATAACCTGACCTCATGTGCCGTGCAAACGAGGTATTTACTTTATTCTTCTTGCAGCAGAGAGCTATGGTTTCTATCTTTCATGTCATGTTCGTAAAAAACCTGGGAACATTTTCTAGTGTTGCTTGAGAGAAGGTCTGTGTCTGCTCTGACTCTGAAATAAATTCTTTCACGTGGTGTTTCTGCATAAACCGACACCAAACCTCAGATTTTTTACCAGCCAGCCACCGTCCAGTAAATTTGAGTAATTATCTGGTGTTGTGGATACACTGTCAGCTCTGTCACCAGCTCCATAAAGTGACATTTATTGAATTAATAAAAGCAGAAATGATAAAGTGGGCATCTGACGGTGATCAGAGAGCAGAGCAGACAGTTTCCCACCGTGTTATTGCCGGACCATGTGCACAGCAATAAAATAAATAAGCTTGCTCGACCGTGAAGAGCAGCGAGAACAGAGACGTCAGAGGATTTTTCTTTTTTTGGTTGGGTTGGAAGAAGAAAGTGGATTTGACAGCCAGAGAGAGGAACAGAGGGAGGGAGGGGAAGAAGGGAGGAGAGCGCTGTTACCTAATACTGCTGATGGAAGTTTAGGGAGGAGAGGAGATGAGAGAGAGAGAGAGAGAGAGAGAGAGAGTTTAAGAGGGAAGAGGAAATTTGAAGGACTGGACAGAAAGAAATGAGGAGTAGGCAACATTAGAGATTTATGGAGGAGAGGAGGGAGATGGGAATGTGAGGGGGGTGTAAACAGCGTAACGTGGGGATGGACAGAAAGAAGAGAGGGAGAGAGGACGGTAATCCAAATCTGCTGCCGGGAGCAAATACAGACTCCATCCTGTGAGAGCGGGACGAGAGGAAGGATGGGGAATTAGAGAAAGAGAAAGGAAGTCAGGAAGAGATGAGTGAAGGAATTATCTATATCCTAGAGTGTGTGTGAGTGTGTATGTGCAGAGCATGTGTGGACATGGTGCTGCAGGTATGATTCATTCATTGATTTCTAAGTGTTCCACACAGACAGTGAAAGAACAACATGTCCTCGCCTCTACATATTTCTTAATCTGGTTTTATGACTGAAAGTGAATAAATATGTAGCAGAAGGAAATTGCAAAGAGAGAGAGGAAATAATGGAAAGAGAAATTTGACTCAGACGTCCCTCCGGTGCAGCTGTACAGGGCCGACTTATCTTCAGCTGATCGGACTTTAACTACAGGCTGTCAGGGAGTGCACGAGCCATCTGACACAAGGTCACTCCGTCTTTGTTGTTGGTTTTTTTAGAGGAGAAAAGTTGAACTTTGGACCAAGTTTGTCCCTGAGCGGTCACATACAGCAGGCAGCTGCTGAGCTTAAAGGGTGAGATCAGTGTTTTCAACCTCGACCCTTTTGTCCCATGTTGTTGTGTCTACATGTAAGTGACTGATGGGAACAACAGTTTTTGAAATTGTGATAGAGAAGGAGAGAAGGTGCCCAGTGTATTATAGGGGGGTCCTCCGGCAGACTAGGCCTAAGTCAGCCTAACTAGGGGCTGGTACAGGGCAAGCCTGAGCCAGCCCTAACTATAAGCTTTATCAAAGAGGAAAGTCTTAAGTCTAGTCTTAAATGTGGAGACGGTGTCTGCCTCCCGGACCGTAACAGGAAGATGATTCCACAGGAGAGGAGCCTGATAGCTGAAGGCTCTGGCTCCTGATCTACTTTTGGAGACTTTAGGGACCACGAGTAACCCTGCGTTCTCAGAGCGCAGTGTTCTGGTGGGATAATATGGCACTATGAGCTCTCTAAGATATGACGGGGACTCGCTGCTTTTTGTCTCTTCTGCCTCATTGCAACTTTAACGTCTGGAGTTTTCACAGTGAGTCAGACAACAAGCAGTTTTAAACAACACGTTTTATTCCCATTTTTGTAAGTTATATCACAACGATGAATGGATGATGGAAGGACGGCAGAGGAGATACCTGCACACACCCATGTAACTGGGCCACAAAAAAGCCCCACAGGCTGAAATCAAGACAAAAGTAGTCTCTGTATTTAAGACATCTGAGCAGCAAACGTTTCAGTCCTCGACGATCATCAGTGCTGCTGACATGAGTGCTTCACAGAGCAGGTCCAGACACAGGTGTGATGAATCAATCAGCTGCTGCCACTAATTAGATGAGATCAACTCTGAGGAGCAGAAGCGTGACGACCAAATCACAATGACCTGTTATATGAGTGCGACACTATTCACAGCATCCTCAGACACCACTATATGACAGCACAACATGTTATATGAACATATGAAATGCAACGACACACAGGATGATGAGAAAGAAAGGACAAGATATGACGCACCAAAGACAGTTTTACAGTAGCCTGAACACTTTAATGGATGATGAAGAGTAATGTTTTCTTTCTTCTCCCCCGCCCCTCGTCTTCCTCCCGCCCCCCCCTCCAGGTGGCCAGATGTGCCGAAGAGAAAGAGTAAGAACGGCCAGTGTTCGGGGAAGAGCGTGTCTGGTAAGGATTGATCACACCCGCCGTCTCCTCTTTGTGTTTTCGTCACCTCCAAACAACCAAGTGAACAATTCAGGGTCTCTGTGAGACGCTCAGTCTTTTGATGAGCTGGAGGATTTGGCTGATGTTCAGTGTTGCTCCCCTGGGTGTCATTACTATGATAATCTCCTCCCCAGCATTTTATATTTATATGAGTTTCCTTCAGAGGCTTTGTTGGACACAGATTAGCTCAGCGAGGTGACTGAAACCTGAGCTGAAGAGATCTGTTTGTAGACGGACTCTGAAGGTTCACGACCAAATACAGAGCGACCGAAATTTGGGACCAGACTGAATGTGATTCACAGTTTCATTTAGCACCTGTTTGTACCCATCACACATGACCAACAAATCCTGCATGCTTCATCAAACATGAAACAAGTGATTAAATCTAAAATCCTGAATATCTCCAGGAGATACAGACACAGACAGTTAGCAACAACTCCAACTGTTAGAAACAAGGCTGGAATTATATGAAACTGACTGAAATTATAATGAAATAAATACTTGAGACAGGAAGAAAGTGTGCTTCTAAAGAAGGATATACAACAAAGTTATGGAAGATTCAAAATGACTTAATTAAAGTGAAATACAGTACACCTCTATAAGTATTTCTTTGGATTAACTGTGTTTTAATGTGGCGTGGTAAATTCATGCTGCAGTTATTCAAACAATATAATCAATTTAAAAAAACTAAAATCTAAAAAGTTATTTTTTTAATTGAAGATTTCCATTTAATGTAAAGATAAGACAATCTTTCATTTGTCCCACTGCGGGGATGTTTGCAGCATTACAGCAGCAGAGGGAAAACACAAACAGGAAGCATCAGGGAAAAAAAACACAGGGCAATATGATAAATAAGGATCAGTACAAAAAGAAACACACCAATCAGTTTAATAAGTTAAAAAGAGAAAAAATAGGGTCAAGAGCAGAGCAAAAAAAAAGAAATGGGCTAAAAATAAAAAAAAAATAGGCAAAAAAATGGAATAGGCTTAAAAAAGACAAGAACTCAGCAAAAATGAGAAAAGAAGGCTGAGAAAGAAAAATCGGCTTAAAAATGGTCTGAAAAGAAAAAAATATGCCAAAAAATAAGCTTCAAAATAGGTTAAAAAAAGAAAAAATAACCTTAAGAAAGAAAAAATAGGCCCAAAATAGGCGTAAAAACGGCAAAAAAAGAAAAAAAATAGACTTAAAAATGGGCTAAAACAAAGAAAATAGGCCAAAAAATGCTTAAAAATGGGCTAAAAATAGGCTTAGAAATAGCCTTAAAAAAGAAAGGCTAAAAACAGGCCGACTAAAAAAGAGAAAAAAGTAGGCTTAAGGAGTTTAAAAATAAAAAAAAGGGCAAAGAATGAAAAAAAAAGCTAAAACCAGAAAAAAATAGGCCAAAAAATACGGTTAAAAATAGGCTAAAAGAAGACAAAATGAACAGGCAAAAAAAAGAAATAAACTAAGCTAAAAAAAAAAAAAAAAAAAGAGTTCTTTCAGGCGTCCCGCTCTACACTGTGACTCTACTTTCGTTGTTGCTTCAGTAATATGAGAAGAGACACTTAGTAAAACCTTCACTGGAGAGCGCTCAGAGCGCTCAAAGCTCTCCAGAAGCTTCGGAGTGTTCGTATGTTTGTGAGTCAGCAGGCAGCTGTGATTGGTTCACAGGGTCATGTGGGTGTCAAGGTGTGTGTAGAGGTGGAGGGGTGCTCAGGCTTTTCAATGAACGGCTCTAAGTGTGTAAATGCATGTGTGTGAGCTTTCCAAAAACTCTGAAACGAGCCGTGTGTTTGAGAAGAGTCCCGTCTGAGCATGCCCAGACGACTGACGGTGTTTGTGCAGCAACATGACAACATGACAGCTCAGAGCGTCACATTAATACTGTGAGGTCAAAGGACTGAAGGGCGAAAGCTCCAACATCTCTATGTTTCAGAGCACGTGCACTTCTCAGGAGTACACTAGCGTCGAGCTGAATTAAGACGTCTACATGAATATCATGATGGATTGTGGGAATGTGAGTGTGACCCTCAGAGGCTGTCATGGCGTCAGCTCAGTGTCTGCAGAAAAGACTGTCAGTCTCATACGTGTCTTGTATCACTGTCTCCCGGGGCCCTCAGCTCAGGAGCGTCTCTGAGGCCCCTGTGATAACACTCGGCCCCCTCCTCCCCCTCCTCTTCCTCCTCCTCACCACTGTCCTTCCTCTCTTCATCACTCAACCCTTCCCCTGACCTCCTCTTCCTCACCGGCCGCCAATCCGACGTCCCTTCCTGGCTTGCTGGCTCGCACTCATGGTTCACCCTTCTCTCATTCCACCCTGTCTTCCTCTTCATCCTCCTCCTCCTCTCCTATAGCTCTTAGTGTCTCTGTTCCAGGGTACATCCCCAGCTACCTGGAGAAAGACGAGCCGTGCGTGGTGTGCGGGGACAAGGCGACCGGCTACCACTACCGCTGCATCACCTGCGAGGGTTGCAAGGTACAGCACAAACTACTAAAATATCTCCGACACAGAAAAGACCGTAATTTTCTACGTGTACGATTCAAGTATATGTTTTATGAACTGAACGTGTGTTTACTTCCTGTCAACCCTACAGTGACGTTATGTTCGCCTCTGACCTTAAAGATCAAAGTTCTTTTTATGCCTCTGCACCGGCAAGTTTTCAGATTGTCCATCCCGTTCTCGTTAATGCGATAGCTCACAAACGCCTCAAAGGAATTTCTTCAAATTTGCCATAAACCTCCGATTCAAGTCGATGAACTGATTAGATTTTGGTGTTCAAAGGTTAAGGTCAAGGTTATCTTACATCTGTCTTATTCTCATAAATGCAGTATCTCAGGTACACCACTGGGGATTTCTTAAAATTTGGCACAAACATCCATGTAGGACTAAATGATGAATTGATCAGAATTTTATGGTCACAGGTCAAGGTCACTGTGACTTTGTGCCTGTCATATTCTCATGAGCGCACCATCTCAAAAATACCCTGAGGGAGTTTCTTCACATTTGGCACAAACGTCCACTTACACTCAGCAATTAACTGATTAGAATTTGATGGTTACAGGTTAAGGTCACTGTGACTTCACACCTGTCTCATTCTCATGAACACAATATCTCAAAAATACACTGAGGACATTTCTTTGAATTTGGCACAAACGTCCATTTGGATGCACCGATGAACTGATACAGTTTTAGTGGTAAAAGGTCACTGTAACCTGATCTGTCTCATTCTTGTGAACGCAATATCTTAAGAAGACCTTGAGGGAATTTCAAAGGTCAAGGTCACTGTGACCATACACCTGTCTCATTCCCATGAAGGTGATATCTTAAAAACACCTTGAGGAAATTTCTTCAAAAAAACGTTCATTTGGACTGAAGAAGAAACTGATAAGATTTTGTTATGACATCATCTGTTGCATTCTTGTGAATAGGTTATCTCAAGAGCACTTAAAGGGAATTTCTTTAAATTTGGCACAAGCGTCCTCTTGGACTCAGTGATAAAGTGATTAGAACATGTTGATCAAAGGTTAAGGTCAAGGTGATCTTGCATCTGTCTTATTCTAATGAATGCAATATCTCAAGAACACTGTTAGGGAGTTTCCTTAACAGTGTTCTTGAGATGGGAGAGAACCCACGCTGACATGGGGAGAACATGCAAACTCCGCACAGAAGGGCTCCCACGCCCGGGATCGAACCGGCAACCCTCTTGCTGTGAGGCGAGAGTACTAACCACCACACCACCGTGCCGCCCCTGAAGCAAACAGATTTTTAGAAAATGACTGATTTCACTCTACAGTAATGACTTGAGGGAGCTTCTCGATGGCGCACTGAGCAGAGGTTTATTATCCAATGATTGGCGTCCAGTAGAGCCGCCTGTCTACGGCCTCCAGAAGTGGCTTCAGCTATTCTTGAGTCTTGCCGTTCTCACGGGGGAGATGAGGCACTGAAATCCTGCTGTGGAGCTGAAAGGAGAAATTAACTTCAGGGGACGTATTGGACACTTACTGTTATCACATAGATCTAGATGAAGTTTTTCCTTTTCATGTATCAGACTGATTTCTCACCTGCCTCCTGATGCTTCTCAAATTCAGGTGTCTCTGTGAGCCACTTCAGGAGTGCGAGTCTAATCAAACTGCTCCCCGACTGTCAGGTACAAAAGCGGTTACTAAGAGACGCTCAGTCACGCTATGATTTCATTACTGAGCCGCTCTTGGCAAGCAGCGTCCTGCCATGCAATCATCAGCCCGCCATGTGATGCGAGCCGCTGAAAGCACTCATTTATGCTAATCAAAACACAAGAACATTTAATTGGTGGATTTTATTTGGCGATGATGGAGCTGTATATTTCTCTCCATCACTGGTTTCTGTCTCTGTGGTGTTTGTGTGTTTTCATTCCTTTATTTCACCACCTTTTCTTCCTCTCTCTCTGTTTTCATTTTGCCTTCTTCAGGGTTTCTTCCGCAGAACGATCCAGAAGAACCTCCATCCAGCGTACTCCTGTAAATATGAAGGCTGCTGCATCATCGACAAGATCACGCGCAACCAGTGCCAGCTGTGCCGCTTCAAGAAGTGCATCTCAGTGGGCATGGCCATGGACTGTGAGTTATCACGTGTTATTATTACTACGAGTGTTTATACAGAGATCAGTGAGGTTAAGGCTGCGACTGTCACTGTGCACCTGCTGAAACACACAGAAGTATTTTCACCCATGTTTGAGTTGCGTCTCTACGGATGGCCTGTTGGTCAGTTTGCGTCACGTTACTCGCACAATTTTGAATGCAAGAATATTTTGTTTTGACTCTCTTCATACCCGCGAATAAGTTGTGTCATACACGCGTGAAATCACTGAATGACCTTCTGCCAGTACGTCCTTGGCGTCATACGTCTCTGGAGGATCTCGATGCCAATTGACCATCATGACACAAATTTGTTGCTAAAGTTCAGATTTTTCAACTTGTGCGAGTAAGTTTATGACAAGAAAACATATTCATTTCGTTCGTGCCACTTGATTCACATATTTCCGGACATTCACATTGTGTCCATGGCGCCGCCCAGCAGGAATTCAGTGTCCGATAATCCAATGCTAACATGACTCATTCGTTCAGTCATTTCCTGTTACTGCTTATCCTCTTGGGGGTCGCGGAGGGGTGGAAACATGTCGGAGCACCTGGAGGAAACCCACGCTGACACAGGGAGAACATGTCGGAGCACCTGGAAGAAACCCACGCTGACACGGGGAGAACGTGTCGGAGCACCTGGAGGAAACCCACGCTGACACAGGGAGAACATGTCGGAGCACCTGGAAGAAACCCACGCTGACACGGGGAGAACATGTCAGAGCACCTGGAGGAAACCCACGCTGACACAGGGAGAACATGTCGGAGCACCTGGAAGAAACCCACGCTGACACGGGGAGAACATGTCGGAGCACCTGGAAGAAACCCACGCTGACATGGGGAGAACGTGTCGGAGCACCTGGAGGAAACCCACGCTGACACAGGGAGAACATGTCGGAGCACCTGGAAGAAACCCACGCTGACACGGGGAGAACATGTCAGAGCACCTGGAGGAAACCCACGCTGACACGGGGAGAACATGTCAGAGCACCTGGAGGAAACCCACGCTGACACGTGGAGAACATGTCATAGCACCTGGAGGAAACCCACGCTGACACGGGGAGAACATGTCAGAGCACCTGGAGGAAACCCACGCTGACACGGGGAGAACATGTCGGAGCACCTGGAAGAAACCCGCGCTGACACGGGGAGAACATGTCGGAGCACCTGGAGGAAACCCACGCTGACACGGGGAGAACATGTCGGAGCACCTGGAAGAAACCCACGCTGACACGGGGAGAACATGTCAGAGCACCTGGAGGAAACCCACGCTGACACGGGGAGAACATGTCAGAGCACCTGGAGGAAACCCACGCTGACACGGGGCGAACATGTCAGAGCACCTGGAGGAAACCCACGCTGACACGGGGAGAACATGTCGGAGCACCTGGAAGAAACCCACGCTGACACGGGGAGAACATGTCAGAGCACCTGGAGGAAACCCACGCTGACACGGGGAGAACATGTCAGAGCACCTGGAGGAAACCCACGCTGACACGGGGCGAACATGTCAAAGCACCTGGAGGAAACCCACGCTGACACGGGGAGAACATGTCGGAGCACCTGGAAGAAACCCACGCTGACACGGGGAGAACATGTCAGAGCACCTGGAGGAAACCCACGCTGACACGGGGCGAACATGTCAAAGCACCTGGAGGAAACCCGCGCTGACACGGGGAGAACATGTCGGAGCACCTGGAAGAAACCCGCGCTGACACGGGGAGAACATGTCAGAGCACCTGGAGGAAACCCACGCTGACACGGGGAGAATATGTCAGAGCACCTGGAGGAAACCCACGCTGACACGGGGCGAACATGTCAGAGCACCTGGAGGAAACCCACGCTGACACGGGGAGAACATGTCGGAGCACCTGGAAGAAACCCACGCTGACACGGGGAGAACATGTCGGAGCACCTGGAAGAAACCCGCGCTGACACGGGGAGAACATGTCGGAGCACCTGGAGGAAACCCACGCTGACACGGGGAGAACATGTCGGAGCACCTGGAAGAAACCCACGCTGACACGGGGAGAACATGTCGGAGCACCTGGAGGAAACCCACGCTGACACGGGGAGAACATGTCAGAGCACCTGGAGGAAACCCACGCTGACACGGGGCGAACATGTCAGAGCACCTGGAGGAAACCCACGCTGACACGGGGAGAACATGTCGGAGCACCTGGAAGAAACCCACGCTGACACGGGGAGAACATGTCAGAGCACCTGGAGGAAACCCACGCTGACACGGGGAGAACATGTCGGAGCACCTGGAAGAAACCCACGCTGACACGGGGAGAACATGTCAGAGCACCTGGAGGAAACCCACGCTGACACGGGGCGAACATGTCGGAGCACCTGGAGGAAACCCACGCTGACACGGGGCGAACATGTCGGAGCACCTGGAAGAAACCCACACTTACACGGGGAGAACATGTCAGAGCACCTGGAGGAAACCCACGCTGACACGGGGAGAACATGTCAGAGCACCTGGAGGAAACCCACGCTGACACGGGGAGAACATGTCATAGCACCTGGAGGAAACCAGCGCTGACACGGGGAGAACATGTCAGAGCACCTGGAGGAAACCCACACTGACACGGGGAGAACATGTCAGAGCACCTGGAGGAAACCCACGCTGACACGTGGAGAACATGTCATAGCACCTGGAGGAAACCCACGCTGACACGGGGCGAACATGTCAGAGCACCTGGAGGAAACCCACGCTGACACGTGGAGAACATGTCGGAGCACCTGGAGGAAACCCACGCTGACACGGGGCGAACATGTCATAGCACCTGGAGGAAACCCACGCTGACACGGGGAGAACATGTCATAGCACCTGGAGGAAACCCACGCTGACACGGGGCGAACATGTCATAGCACCTGGAAGAAACCCACGCTGACACGGGGAGAACATGTCATAGCACCTGGAGGAAACCCACGCTGACACGGGGAGAACATGTCGGAGCACCTGGAAGAAACCCGCGCTGACACGGGGAGAACATGTCGGAGCACCTGGAAGAAACCCGCGCTGACACGGGGAGAACATGTCAGAGCACCTGGAGGAAACCCACGCTGACACGGGGAGAACATGTCGGAGCACCTGGAAGAAACCTGCGCTGACACGGGGCAAACATGTCATAGCACCTGGAGGAAACCCGCGCTGACACGGGGAGAACATGTAATAGCACCTGGAGGAAACCCACGCTGACACGGGGAGAACATGTCGGAGCACCTGGAAGAAACCCGCGCTGACACGGGGAGAACATGTCGGAGCACCTGGAAGAAACCCGCGCTGACACGGGGAGAACATGTCATAGCATCTGGAGGAAACCCGCGCTGACACGGGGAGAACATGTCGGAGCACCTGGAGGAAACCCGCGCTGACACGGGGAGAACCTGTCGGAGCACCTGGAGGAAACCCGCGCTGACACGGGGAGAACCTGTCGGAGCACCTGGAGGAAACCCACGCTGACACGGGGAGAACATGTCGGAGCACCTGGAGGAAACCCACGCTGACACGGGGAGAACATGTCGGAGCACCTGGAGGAAACCCGCGCTGAGACGGGGAGAACATGTCGGAGCACCTGGAGGAAACCCGCGCTGACACGGGGAGAACCTGTCGGAGCACCTGGAGGAAACCCGCGCTGACACGGGGAGAACCTGTCGGAGCACCTGGAGGAAACCCGCGCTGACACGGGGAGAACCTGTCGGAGCACCTGGAGGAAACCCACGCTGACACGGGGAGAACATGTCTGAGCACCTGGAGGAAACCCGCGCTGACACGGGGAGAACATGTCGGAGCACCTGGAGGAAACCCGCGCTGACACGGGGAGAACATGTCGGAGCACCTGGAGGAAACCCGCGCTGACACGGGGCGAACATGTCATAGCACCTGGAGGAAACCCACGCTGACACGGGGAGAACATGTCATAGCACCTGGAGGAAACCCACGCTGACACGGGGAGAACATGTCATAGCACCTGGAAGAAACCCACGCTGACACGGGGAGAACATGTCATAGCACCTGGAGGAAACCCACGCTGACACGGGGAGAACATGTCATAGCACCTGGAGGAAACCCACGCTGACACGGGGCGAACATGTCATAGCACCTGGAGGAAACCCACGCTGACACGGGGAGAACATGTCATAGCACCTGGAGGAAACCCACGCTGACACGGGGAGAACATGTCGGAGCACCTGGAAGAAACCCGCGCTGACACGGGGAGAACATGTCGGAGCACCTGGAGGAAACCCACGCTGACAGGGGGAGAACATGTCGGAGCACCTGGAAGAAACCCGCGCTGACACGGGGAGAACATGTCGGAGCACCTGGAGGAAACCCGCGCTGACACGGGGAGAACCTGTCGGAGCACCTGGAGGAAACCCGCGCTGACACGGGGAGAACCTGTCGGAGCACCTGGAGGAAACCCGCGCTGACACGGGGAGAACCTGTCGGAGCACCTGGAGGAAACCCGCGCTGACACGGGGAGAACCTGTCGGAGCACCTGGAGGAAACCCGCGCTGACACGGGGAGAACCTGTCGGAGCACCTGGAGGAAACCCGCGCTGACACGGGGAGAACCTGTCGGAGCACCTGGAGGAAACCCGCGCTGACACGGGGAGAACCTGTCGGAGCACCTGGAGGAAACCCGCGCTGACACGGGGAGAACATGTCGGAGCACCTGGAGGAAACCCACGCTGACACGGGGAGAACATGTCGGAGCACCTGGAAGAAACCCGCGCTGACACGGGGCGAACATGTCATAGCACCTGGAGGAAACCCGCGCTGACACGGGGAGAACATGTCATAGCACCTGGAGGAAACCCACGCTGACACGGGGAGAACATGTCGGAGCACCTGGAAGAAACCCGCGCTGACACGGGGAGAACATGTCATAGCAACTGGAGGAAACCCGCGCTGACACGGGGAGAACATGTCATAGCACCTGGAGGAAACCCGCGCTGACACGGGGAGAACATGTCAGAGCACCTGGAGGAAACCCGCGCTGACACGGGGAGAACATGTCAGAGCACCTGGAAGAAACCCGCGCTGACACGGGGAGAACATGTCGGAGCACCTGGAGGAAACCCGCGCTGACACGGGGAGAACATGTCGGAGCACCTGGAGGAAACCCACGCTGACAGGGGGAGAACATGTCGGAGCACCTGGAGGAAACCCACGCTGACAGGGGGAGAACATGTCGGAGCACCTGGAAGAAACCCGCGCTGACACGGGGAGAACATGTCGGAGCACCTGGAGGAAACCCGCGCTGACACGGGGAGAACCTGTCGGAGCACCTGGAGGAAACCCGCGCTGACACGCGGAGAACCTGTCGGAGCACCTGGAGGAAACCCGCGCTGACACGGGGAGAACATGTCGGAGCACCTGGAGGAAACCCACGCTGACAAAGTGAGAACATGTCGGAGCACCTAGAGGAAACCCACGCTGACACGGGGAGAACATGTGGGAGCACCTGGAGGAAACCCACGCTTTCATCACAAAGGTTGTTGACGAAAATTTTCCATCATGTTTTTTGTCAGCTAAAGCCAAAAGCTTGACCTTGTCGTCCTCTGTTAACGCTCTCAGTCCTGAACACTCACATAGAACTGAAGTTTGACATCAAGGTGCTCATAATAAACATCACATTTATCTGTAATATGTGTGATGTGAACACACACACATTCTAACACTGCCCTGCCTCATTAAGCACAGGAGTAACACCCACACATATAATCTGATTTCATGTTGGGGATATTAATTTAGCCGTACATCTGTTCCTGTGAATAAAGGAAATGATTCCGTTCCTTGTGACATTTTGATGAAACACAAATTAAGAACATCTGGACTTCACGTCCAAAGACGCTCTGCACTCAGTTGATGTTGGTGGAGTTTGATTCGCAGCAGCGGGCTGTGACATTAAAGCCTTTACGTTACAGTGCTGTGGTTTGTTTCAGTGGATTGCTGCTAATAGGAGGAAATAACCAGAGACACAACTTCAGACAAATGTAATAAACACACACCACACACACACACACACACAGTCTATCTTATTTGCATCCTGGTCAGCCTGTTAAATCTTCCGTCTACAGAAGAGTTGGGTTTGATTTTGCTGCAGCAGCTCCACCAACTCAACTAATAGCTCCCTAAATTTCATTTTAGCATTCAGTGTTAACGTCTGACGTTTCATTCTGACTTCCTGTCGGTGTTTTTAACTGCATGTTTTAAAAGTCATCCGGCTTCAGTTCTGAGAACGTTGAATATCAAGTAGAAATGAATCTGTTCTTGTTTTTTATCACGATCATACTGGTGTAATTTTAATATGAAAGAAGAAAGTGGAAACAGAAGGACAAGACCAAAAATACTGGCATGGTCGACCATGATTTCTCCACATTTCCTCCGGCCTCAGAGTCAGGTACCAGGTTGTTTAGACCTCTGTTTGGGCCTGATGAAAAAGCAAATCTCTCCAGGTCCGAGTTAGTGGAGGTGGACTGTGTTTCCTGGGCATACAGCCACATGTCCTCATTTATTTCAATGTCTTCATAATGTCACATGACCTTTACTGCTCTCTGAGTGAGAAGCATCGATAAATACCTTTAACGTGTTCCTCAGTCGTCCCATCATGACCAACCTGTTTGTGCTCCTGCAGTAAATGTGACGTTTCTTATCGATGTTAATGAGCACAAAACACAGTGATGACACTCACTGGATGAGTCATCCAGACGCAGCCTTGCCGTGTCATTCAGCCTCACTGCATTAATGTTCTCTCTCCTGTCAGTGGTGTTGGACGACTCGAAGCGCGTGGCCAAGCGGCGTCTGATCGAGGAGAATCGGCAGAAGAGGAAGAGGGAGGAGATGGTGCGGACGCTGCAGACGAGGCCAGAGCCAACCACGGCAGAGTGGGAGCTGATCAGGATGGCGACCGAGGCCCACCGGCACACCAACGCCCAGGGCTCCAGCTGGAAACAGAAACGCAAGTTCCTGGTAAGTTTAAGTGCTGTCTGAATGTAGCGTTGGGTTATCCAGAGCAGCACACTCTGGACACTCTGTCTGTGGAGACGGAGCAGCAGAGCGCCGAGCGGAGTGAATGTGTGATTAACTTAACCCTTGGTTCATTCATGTAGAAATATAACGCTGCGTTTCTTCCACCAACAGGGCTCTCATTTTAGTGTAGAGCGTCAGACTGAATTTACCAGCGCACCATGTCAGGTCACTCACTCTCCAGGATGACATTTTAAGACTTCCTATGTAGCCTTCTGCCCTGTGGTAACGAGTTGGGTTTGCCTCCAGCTAATAAAATGGCGTCATTGTGACGTCGGCCCTAAAAGGGTCTATAGAGCTCGTAAGTTAAGGGTTTCTGTTTCCGGTACATGGGACCTTAAAAATCAATTTCTCATAATGTATTCCACTGGCTAGATGAAAATTATTTTCTGGTCCAGTTTGAATTGTGCCATGTTTGTGAATTTTTAATATATTTTTTCGTGCACAGAAAGCTACAATTTAGCAGGAAGAAGTTTGATACTGTTAGGTTTTGTGTGAGAGCACTTGTGTACAGCTCGTCGCTGCTCTCGACACGTATGATATACGTCACCACTCACTCTCGGAACATGGCTGTGTCTCTGCTACACTTCACCGCCTCGAAAGAAAATCGAAAGAAAGAACAGCCGTTCTTGTTGGAATGGTGACACTCAGGTACAAAACACACCAACATCTTGATCTGATGGCTCCGTAGATCGTGGCAGAAGACGCAGCAGCAGCACTGTGAGTTGAGAAGTGGAGGGAAAGTGTGATGACGTGACGTCACATAGGCGACATGTAGTCTTTCTCATTACATTGTTTCCACAGCCTTTAACTGAAGAATCACACAATAAACTGTCAAATTCTTAACATGAAAAAATATTATTTAGACCCACACAAAACATTTGTGTAATCCAAGGCATTTAATGACTGGGACCAGAAAATAATAATTTTCTCTCCATCGACTCCCATTCATATTTTCCAAGCCTAGAGATCCGATGGTGGTCGACCGGAAGGGGCGTGACTTACGAGCTCTATAGCTGCACTTTTTAACCATGAAAAATCAGCAGTAGCGGTTTCTAAAAACAAGCGGACAGCAGGAATATGATCTGAAATCAGCAACCATGATTACGTTTCCCTGACATTAGCATGTCGCTACATGTAGCAGTGTATGTAACTTGCCGTGGCGTGCCTGGAGCAGATGACCATATAAATGAATCTGTCCCGAGCTGACGTCAGTTTGTCTCGTTGTAACAGCGCATTCAGAAGAGTCTGAAGCCTCCTCCATGTTTACCTCAGTATTTGAAACTTTGGCCACTTTTAATAAAAACATCAGACACTGAAATTATATGTCATAAAATAAGGAAAAGCACCGACCCTTTCTACAATTAACGTCAAAATTCACAAACTTTTAGCAGTCGTAACTCTAATCTGAACATACAGACATGATATGTTTTGACTCTGTGGCATGCACTTTCAGAACATATCTTATATCTTACATCTGTCAAGAATAAATCTCCATAAAGTCTTTTAGAAATCATAGACAAAGATGCTTCCCATAGCTGCAGAACTTACCTGAAAAATATCGTAGTTTTACACCGTGGTTGGTATTAAAGTCATTCAGTGACAGCTGTCTGTACCTCCAGGGTTCGCTGCAAACGAGCTGCTAATGGCTGATTGAGAATCATTTAAATGGTGCAAAATACAAAAATGTAAGCTGAGAAAACAGAGCTCAGGTTGTAGCCAACACAGTAAAGGAATGTCTGTAAGGGGAGGTGTAAATGATCAAGGCTGATTTTTAAAATGTAACTTGTTGCGTTGTTATATAAACATGATGGTAATTGTGTCCCTACACTTACACAGTAAAAACTAAGCACTGAGATGTAAAGATACACATCAGGTTCATCTCCTGATTCATTAAAGTGAAACAGAAACTGAGACAAAAACTGAACTATGTCATGTTTTAATTAATGGGATCTAAACGAGATGCTCTGTAGAGTTACAGCGTGTAAACCTTCATCACACTTGTTGAATCTGTCAGTCTGATTTTTATTAATTACTGGCAGTATGCACACAGCAGTTCATTCCTTCTTTTTTGTGGCTCATTAATCCAAAAATGTTTGGTCCTTGGTATGTTTCCACTTCACAAATCAAAAACCCGACACATGAAAGGAAGCCTCGTCTTTTCATTTTCAAAGGAAAGCGTTTCTGACAGTCTCGTTTCATCACAAACTCTCTCCTGAGTGCATCGTCACCACGTGCAGATGCATGTGGCTCCACCACGGATGGCTACCTTGAGACAAAGGTCAGGTGACAGTTACCAGGCAACCATTCCAGGAAGTCAAAGACGATTTTTACAGTCAACTACGGTTTCTGAAGGTCTGGGGAGGGGGGGGCAGCAAGTCCAAGGTGAGAACGCCAAAGAGAAAAGAACAGATTCTGTTTTGGGGAGCAAATAACGCAGCAGGCGAAGACAAGCGTCAGCTCGGATCGTGATCAATGAGTGTTAATAAATCTTTTATTCGTCACATTAGGTTATACAAGGTACAACACCAGTGAAATGTGGTTCTTCAGCTGTGATTTAGTCCTTTTGTCCGTCTTCTTACATCTTTGACTGCTGCTTTACAATCGTCCATGTTTCCAGATGGTTCTGGTAATCAATGGTTTCTGGTTGTGGAGTGATTGAACTGTCCAGCAGGAACGGGACAGCAACTCACACTCTGAATTTCACACCAGTCCTCATTCACCGTAAAGCACACGCCTCCTGTCCTTCTCTCCCAGAGTCCTCTGCTCTGTCAGACTGACAAACTGAATGTTGTGTCCAGACTTTACCCAAGTGTCAGTGAATTAAAGTATCCTGTTGGAAACTGAAGCGGCACAAAGGTCATCCACTTTATTTTAGAAGGCCTGCACAATGGCCAGCAGGACGCACGGTCAGCAAGAGTGCTAATTTAATGAAAGCATGATGACATGCTGAATGGTTAATACATCACTGAAGACCTCACCTCAGCCTTTGTTAAACATTAAGAAGTTAGGGGCGTTTTGCTTCGGCAGAAAAGCAGTGGCATGTTTGGTCGTTTTGCCGGCAAGCTGCGAGTGTTTAGACACACAGAGGCGGATTGGTGAGTTGATCCGAGGTGCCCAGTTTTCCGCCTCGTAGGGTAGACATATTGGTGGAACCCTTTTAGTTTAAACAGACCAAGGCGGCCTTCCGCCACAGGAGGGGCTGTTGATGACTTGTGGGAGGAGCTGTTGATGACGCTGCATGTGCGAGCCACTGGTGGTGGATAAACAGGAAACAGCTGATAGCAGGAATTAGCGAGCAGCTAGTAGCAAGAGGGAAACACAAACCTGACAGACACTGTAAAGATGAGCAACTGGGGAGACAAGGAATTGCGCGCCCTCCTTGTCCTCGCAAACGAAGAGGCCATTAACCATCAGATGACGGGGACGGTGAAGGACGGGTTACTTGTTACTTGCTCACGCCCCCCATTGCCCCGAAAAAGGCGCATTCTGTATAAACAAAAGTAGGTAGGCGGCATTTTGCTGCACTCCCGATTTTGTTTTTATACTGCCAATGCTGAAAAAAGACTGATTGGGCTTTCCTGCAAATTTGCACAACTCCTGTTTAAAAAGGGCTTCTGACAACAATACCCTGACACTGACGTTAGCTAGGACGTTAACATAAAGCTACATTAGCAGAAGGTTGACTACACAGTCAACATCAAGCTTACAAAGCGAACGCTGATAAAAGTACAACACTCAGCAGCAACATCTAGCGTTCGCCAGCCGATCTGCTCTTTCTGTGTTTGCTGTGACAGTCGACAGCAGCCTAGGGAAAGTAGCGGCAGTGACATCACCAGTGTCTTTCTGAGAAGTTCAGAGATTTTCAACTCAAAGCATTCGGATAGCTGCACACAACTTCTGGCGGAGGTTAGCTCGGTTGATCTTGATTTTCAGTCTGAATACAGATGGTGAAAGCAAGGTGTCACAATCCTTCTTACTTTTTGGGTTTTAAGCAGGAGGTGTCCGAAGAGCTACCACAGGCTTAACTGGCTTGTGGCGGCCGAGCGTTCATAGCATTGTCGCTTTTTGATCCTTCGATGTCGGCTCTTCCTGTCAGAATTCACCAAGCAATGGATTGTTCACCCACTAACAGGCACCGTCAGCGGGTTCAGACCGTAGTGAGACCTGTTGGAGGTTCAGAGGTGAATCCACCATCTGCAGTATTTAAAGCTCTCACTGACAGCAGACAGAATGGAGTCGTACAGTCCCGTCTGTTATCTTATAAACACTGCGTCACTGTTTAATGTCAGCACATGATTTTATAGATGTCACAGATTGTTTTATATTTCCTCGGTTTCTCGTCAATCATCACAACATCCTGCCGGTGACCCCTGAGTTTCCCTCCAGTGATTAACAACGACTCTCCGTCGCCTGAAGCTGTTTCCTGTCTGTCAAAGCTCTTAAATTCAAAACAGGATATTGTTCCATACCTGCATTCACATTAGTATTCATGCAGCATGTTCCCAGTGCTGCAGCCTTCTGAACTGACTCTGTGTTTCCACACTGTGCTGCAACACGATTCATCTAATTACCTTTACATTACCCTGTTGACACAGGCAAGAATCCGCCCACTAATTAACTCCTCGTACTGTCTTTAACAGAGCAGAGCTATTTAAATTGCTTCCATGTGAGTCTGTGAAGCTCTCAGAGTTTTCTCCTGTTCCTCAGTGTTTCAGGTCGCCATTTAAAAACTGTAAACTGTGAAGAGAATCTAAACTCACAGGCTGTCTGAGCTTTCAGCCGCAGCTCATGCTTCATTTGTTAAACCGTATTGTTGACATTTTAACAACGAACGATTCTGTTAACCCCGTGATGTCTTGTTTCCAGTCGGATGATATCGGCCAGGGCCCGATGGTGTCCACGTCTGATGGGGACAAAGTGGACCTGGAAGCCTTCAGCGAGTTCACCAAGATCATGACCCCTGCCATCACACGCGTCGTTGACTTTGCCAAGAAGTTGCCCATGTTCTCGGAGGTATGTTCAGTGTGTGTGCATCTGTCCCTATGTGAATGCATGGTCAAAGCGTGAGTATATCTGCAGCCTCAGGAGGAAAAGCTTCTCCTCGTTCGCTCCAGACTCGTCTCATGAACGCTGTTAGCCACCAGCTAACGAGCTTGTTAACCTGAAAGAATCCGTTGACAGGGCACTTCCTCCCTCTGCAGTGTTCTTCAGGCTCCTCGTCAGCTCTTATTACAGCGAATAATAATAAAGCCTTCCTCATCCTCCCACCTCTCCCTCTGTGGATGATGTGATGACTCACCGCTCACTGATATGCTCTCCAAAGGGACGACGTGTGCGTGTGTGTGTGTGTGTGTGTGTGTGTGTGTTCTCTCTTCTGTGGTTCCACCTTACTGAGTGCAGCCATCATGTATATTGTAGGGGCTTCCCGGTTATGTAACGTGCAGCTGGGGATTTGTTATGAATAGAAAACGCAAAATCATTAATGTAGAGAGAAGAGCGACCACGCTGTACCTCATCTTACTGTACATTAAACTAGATTCTTCTTCACCTTTGCTGATTAATGCAACATTTGCATATTTCACCAGTTAGAAGTTGATGAGTTTTCAAGTTGATTGAAATTCTGCTGACATCACTTCCTGTGATTCCTTTGTCTCCTGATGTGTTGTTGTCCAGCTGCCGTGTGAAGACCAGATCATCTTGCTGAAAGGCTGCTGCATGGAGATCATGTCGCTGCGCGCCGCCGTACGCTACGACCCGGACAGCGAGACGCTGACGCTCAACGGTGAGATGGCTGTGAAACGCGAGCAGCTGAAGAACGGCGGGTTGGGAGTGGTGTCGGACGCCATCTTTGATTTGGGCAAGAGCCTGGCTCAGTTCAACTTGGATGACTCGGAGGTGGCGCTGATGCAGGTCGTGCTGCTCATGAGCTCAGGTGAGTGATAAACGATGTCATCACGATGCACGTGTCGACTACTCAATGTTACACTAACACGTTCCTGTTTTTTCTGGTGTCGTCAGCAACATTTATAACTTTTATTTATAGTGACTCAAGTTTTAGTGTTTTGTTTTTCAGAGGCTCAGAATAAAACATCCTGGCAGATACAGAATGAAATATTAATAACCAACACAGTGAAGGCCTCACTGCTTCTGAGCTCAGATCATTTAACTGCTTCACTTTTTACTTTCACACGTAAACAACAGTGTTTCCTGTTGGATCAGAGCCTCTGTGGCAGCAGCTGACAACAGAGGGGGCGTGTCCCTTTGTGTCACAGCTGCAGTTTGTGTAGTTTGGAGTCGCACGGTGGATGATTGATCAGTCGATCCAAATCAGAGCTGATCAGATCGATGGATGACAGGAGCAGTTTTACTTTCACTGTCACTGCACCTGGCGTTGTGATGCTCTGTCTGTGCCCAGATTACACTCTGTGCTCGGAAAGTGTCGTGCAACCAATAACAAACAATAGATATATATTCTGCCATCGGTCCAAAAATAAACCCTGGTGGTAAATGTTGTCATCATGGCGGGACGCAACAAGTAAATGAATGTATGTGTGAAACCCTGAACAACAAACTGATCTTTTCTTTGCACTGAAGTCAAACCTGCTGTCAGGAGTTTTATGCCTATCAAGACTTTTACACATCAGGATCATTTTTCCTCATCATGGTGAGAACCACTCAGCCTGTGACAGCAGCTGTACGGCAGCTCAGGAGACGGACTTTTTGTCAGCAGCTTTAGCGGCTCAAATTCGGCCACACAGTGCTACCAGCACCAGGTGTCGCAGCAGCGCTGGGTCTAATCTGTGTCACATCCCTCCTTAACTAAGCAGAGATTTAAACACCACAGACAGCGTCCCCAGCCACTTCTGACCACGCGCATCATACGTTCACACCCATGCCAGGAGTCTCTCAAATTCGTCAAACAAATCCCGATACCGATTCTGATCCCTGAACCTAGGTATCTGCCAATACCGAGTCCCGATCCGATACCAGCGCATAAAATAAAAATGGATGGGATATGAATTGTCACGCCGTCATTTTAAACTCACCACTTCCTTAACTTGTTTCAAATTAAAAGCCCCTTATAACCTCGGCTGAGAGAATCCCTCCATATTTTGAATAGGCTTTTATTGTGAACCATTTGTAGGAACATGTTGTGGAGGGTTCAGTGACTTTTATGTTTGCGTACGGCACTTAAAATCGAGCTCCTGCCGTCTACTGGCGCTTTCATGTTACTACAACAACACTTCAGCTGGCACATGAGCAGACACACTGACTGGAATAATAGTAAAAGTAATAAAGGTAGGACAAGAATAACGTGATGACATCACACCCGTTGTGAGAGACGACCGGGGATAATTGGTGAGTACCATCGTGTAGTGTGTCATGTCTGTCGGCCAAGTCACGGCACGATTTTATGACTCCGCAATCGTGTAATGTGACATAGTGACTGTCAGAGCGGGCAGAAAAGTCATGTAGTGTGCGTATGTGAATGATGTGAGGCATTACGTGGTATCAGACTGGTCATAGGCTGTACTCGCTGATGCCCAATGCCACATTTTAGGCAGTATCAGAGGCATTTCTGATATTGGTATTGGTACAACTCTAAAAGGCACCTAAAAGTCCATCCTGTGTCACAATGACTTGAAGACTGTATCCACTGCATTAATCTCCTCAAGGCTGGACTAATGTAACTCTCAGTACCTGGGTGTCGGCCAATCATCTTTGTCCTGCAGCTGGTGCAGAACGCTGTAGCGAGACTCCTCACTGGTGCCAGACAAAAGAGACAGAATCACACCAGTGCTGCCTGTCAAATACAGGATTGATTTTAAGGTTCTTGTTTTTAAAGCCATACATGGGCTGAAGTTCTCTGCCTCTACTCCAACTCACGACCTCTCAGATCCTCCGAACACCATCTTTAACTGTCCCATGATGGAGGCTGGTAAGTGAGGGGAGATCGTGCCTTTGCAGTTGTTGCTCCAAAGCTTTGGAATAGTCTTCCACTCTCAATCAAGTCCTCCCCTCTATAACACTTTGAAGACAAATCTTAAAATGTGCATGTTTTCAATGGCCTTTGGTGCTTTTAGTGGATTTAATGTTTATGATCTTTTTACACATATCTGTGTGGAATTCTTTTAATTTGAACAGCTATTTGATCAACATAGTTTATAAATTAACTTAATTTGATATTTGGATTTTTTGGAAAGTTACTCTCCACTTTGAGAAGAGGTGATGATGTAAACAAACCTAACTCTTCCTCTCTTCCTTCTGGCCGCAGACCGCTCAGGGCTGACCAGTGTGGAGAAGATCGAGCAGTGCCAAGAGGCCTACCTACTGGCGTTCGAGCACTACATCAACTACCGCAAGCACAACATTCCCCACTTCTGGCCCAAGCTGCTGATGAAGGTGACGGACCTGCGCATGATCGGAGCTTGCCACGCCAGCCGCTTCCTCCATATGAAGGTGGAGTGTCCCAACGAACTCTTCCCCCCGCTCTTCCTGGAGGTCTTTGCGGACCAGGACGTGTGACTTAAAGGACACTGACACCAAGGCACCCCCTCAAAAAACCCTGAACTTGGATCTAATTAATAAATTTAGGGAGGCTTTGGGGGAAGACGAAGTGAGGGGGAAGAACAAGAGAAGAAAAACTGGATTTTTTTTTTCAGTGGGAACGTGCCCTGTAAACTTTGTTTTTGTCCCGTTTTTTCTCAAGACCCACCACCTGCCACCAGCAAACACACACCGACTTCACCAGAGAGAAACATACTGTCAGTCTGAGAGGTACACACACACAGAGCTATATAAAGAGTCACAGGTATTCACACAGATTCAGACACACTGCCATGAGCGTACAATGCAAACATATGCAAACACAAACCTTACCTGTTAACTCCAGTTGCACCTGTATGGACAAACAGCTGTACTCTACACTTCTGCAAACTCCCTCCAGCACCCACCTCAACAAAGTGTCGTTTTGTTTTTATCTCTGGGACCTGACCACTAGCTCCTCAGACGACCCCCTGCCCCCGCCACACATGGCGTCCTCCGTCTGCCCGTGCAGCCCAGCCCTCAGCCCTCAGCCCACCGAGGCCCCGTGAGTGTTTGTCAACCTACCTCCCCCACGTACTGACCTCTCCGTCTCTCTCACGTCCACACAGAGGCACAAAACACACCCTGACGCTCTTACCTCATGTCCTGAAATGTATTTCCACATTTATCGGTAGTCTGTTGAGAAAGTCATGCAGTCTTCAGTCTCTAGTGTTAGGAGAAGTAACAGTGGGAACACTTTGTATGAAGCTCTTACCTACAATGAGTCATTTACACAAAACACCTGCGTGATGGAATCTGATGGATTATATCAGCTCAGCTACCAGATACGCTCCATCAAAATACAGTTTCACTACAGAGAAATGTAGCAAGCTAAGCTACGAGAAAACGGCTAAAGTTACTCACTACTTGCAAAGTTACTTTTATTTTTTGACTATATGTCAGCATTTTCTCAGCGATCAGAAAAAGTGTCAGACAAAACTGTAGGCTCTGTCCTCAGCCCTTGTTGTGTCTATTTCTCTGGTGTCCACTGCAAATCAATAGCGAAGCAGCAGGCAGATATTTGTTATTTGGGTAGGTGTTTGGTTTTCAATTTTTGACTCCCCGCCAAATCAGCAAACTTTCTGTTGCTGCCGTTACACAGGTTATACACAGCGGTGAATGTCCGTCTCTGGAGCCGCTCCCCTCCTGGCAAATAATCAGTTCCGTGTTTGCCTGGTTAGCACGAGCTAATGTGTTCACACCAAACACAATGCGAATTTTCACCTCACTTTAGTCACGCAAGTTCACACTAGAATATTTTGTGTTGACTTGCTACATACATGCAAATAACTCACATCATACACACTTAAAATTGCTGAATTGATAAATTAACTTCCACTGGTGCGTCCTCAACATTGATTGGCTATCGTGGTGCAAACTGGTTGCTGAAATTCAGATTTTTCAACTCTCACGACTAAGCGTGTGACGGAAGATGCACTACAGCTCTCGCTCTGTTCAAAATGTGGACTACAAATTGTGGGTTTGCAGGTTCGTTGTTTCCCCCTGCTGCCAGTCTTGGTGCTAACTTAAGCACATCCTCGGAGGATGAATTGTAATCTCTTTCATCAGGTCAGAATTTCACTTTCTGCAATACTATTTTGAATGTCTTCAACGCTATCATGCTAACAGGCTAACAAAGCAAACGCTACTAGCTGCCATGATTAATATTTTCCTATTAACAGCAGATTAATAACACATTTCGCCTTTTCATGCAAAAAGGATCAAGACCAGAGCTCAGATAATAAAGTGAACAGCTACAGGCTTCATACGAAGTGTTTCCACTGCTTTTATTTTACAGTGTAACAAATACAAACTTACTTCATAACAAATGACAACACATGACTTGAAGTACTGCATCCTGTTACTCATTAACACTGACAGATAATCTATAGTACTCACACACAGTGTATCAGTATATGCTGTGTGTGTATATATACATATATATACATATGTATGTATATATATATATATATATATATATATATATATATATTGCTAGGATACCTCTCCGACACATACCTCCTGTCTTCATTACCTCACACTTATTACACCCAGTTGTTTTTTGACGTATTACCTCAGTTGTTTTGTTGCTCATCTCTCCCTCCTCCGAAATAACCACTGGGCTGCACCTCACTTCCTGTCTCTCTGTGTGCGTATGTGACTGCCTACTCTCATCAGAGCCCTCTTAATCACACCGTAGCCCCACCTCCTCACCTCCCTACCAGGTTCAAGGCGATGGTGGCGGCGGCGGGAGAGGATGCCGTCACTAACCTCTGCAGGCCTCCCCCCGTCACCCGTACCTGTTTCAAGTCCCGCCTGTAACCGACAGATTCTACCTCACCTCTCATCTCAGTGCAGCTGCCCGTCTGTCTGCAACACACTGACATGCACACATATATAAATATAGATATTTATATATATGTACACACACGAGTCGCCAACATGGACCCGTTGACTCCTCCAGCAGCAGGTCTTTAAAACGGGATCAACATCTGACAGCTGACACACAGACTTCCTCCCATTTTTCATCCTGATCACACACCACGAGGGACCAACAGTCACTTTGGATTCTGTTTTTATTCAGGAACCTGAAATGACAACGAGGGCAGGGGTGAATTTGTGACGTCACAGCGTGCCGATTAAAGGAAACTGTCGTGGGACAACGACAGCTGGAAGCTGGGACTCCAGTGGAAGCCATTTTGGCCCGATGGGTCAGGCCAACGGACTAGTGTGGGTGGTGACTGGGAGATACACAAACAGCGAGTCAGCAGCAGTATTTGCCTGTGGATATGGTTTCATCCTGGCCGAGGGGAGGGAAACGGCGAGCGGGCGACTGTGGTGCGCACCGTTGTGACTCAGACCAAGCCAACAGCAAACCGCCACATGAAAAAAACCGGACCCTTGTTCTCGCACATTTAGTCCATCTCCAGATCCTTCCCTTGCCGTCGCAGCAGAAATGGACGCAAAGACTTTCTGAGCGACTGTCCTATCCCAGAAACTTACAATATGAATTAAACACTGCTGAAATAAGCTCCACCAACCATATCCCAAATGCCATCCACTACAAGTAACTATCAGGTTTTTTTCTGTTGCACTAAAACCACAATGTCTGTATCCCTTAGTAGCCCTGAACCCCTTCTTTAACCCCGCCCCAACATCTTTCCTGTTCCCACCTGTCTTAACAATACTCTCTAAACACAAGAACACACACTCTCCCTTAACTCATCTCTGTTGAAACCAAGAAGGACTGTGACATGGCCTTCAGGCGCCACCGCTCTCAGTGTTACCGCTCTACGTTGCAGGGTATTAAAATAGAACCATAAGCGCTGATTATACAGGGATACACACACACTCGCAGCAGCAGCATACACACACACACACACACACACACACACAGCAATAGGATGATCAAGCAGTACAGTTTCACGCCCGCCACCGCCAGGCCTGCTGTGTTTCGTACCGTACTTTGCTCACTATCACTGTGAATGAAAGCCATGCTGCAACCGGGTCATGGCTCAGACAGGGAACCGCTGGCTTAGTAATCCTGACATGTTAATGTGCCTCCCTGAGGTCGGTAATACAAATATACATTATACAGTATACAGAAGCATATATTTATAGACATAGATATATATATAAATGTTGCAGTTATTGTTTGTGGCATTAGAGCTATCAGCAGCTGAGTTTACGCTGCCAGCTCAAATCAGATCCGTCATCCGTCTGACCAGTCATGTAGCAGAAGGTGTCAGTTTACCCAGCTGTATTAATATCTATACAATAATATTTATGCATTGTTTGCAGTTGACGTCATATTGCATTATGATGCTTGTTTGCCTTGTGGAGACCACCAACTAACCTTCAAAGTTTACCCACCTTTTGCATACCTCTGAGTCACTTCATATAGCACAAGGAGTACCTTAAGCAGAAACACATCGCTCACTTTTCCCTGTTCCAGGAGAACAAACATGAGATCAGGTCCACAGAGCTCCATGAACTGAGATCTAAGATTTGAGCTGGCAGCACAGCTGTTCTGTCTTTCTCTCTCTCTCTCTCTCTCTCTCTCTCTCTCTCTCTCTCTCTTTCTATCTTTCAGCCAAATGATCACTGGAGAAATCCTCCCCGCCCTGTCCTCTTAAAACAACCACACCAGCACCACAGAGCACACTGCCTTCAGCCATGATCAGTTGCACCAGCATAGCAGAGAGACAGACCAGTAGTCAGTCACCATCCTCCTCACCAAAAAGCCATTTTTACCTGGAGATCACTGCTCGCTGTGATACTGCTATGTTCAGACAGCAGGCAAATCCAATCAGTGCTTTTAATCCAATCTCTTCATGGTGTTTTAACTGACTCGATTGAATTTGGGACAGCGTATTAATTTGCAACCTGGCAACACGTTTTCCGCATGACTGACAACTCGAGATGCTTCAACAAACCTTTGATACAGAGACCTCCTTTTAACTTTTACAGCTTCATAACCCTCCATTCATTCATGAGAGAAGCTATTCTTCTACTCTAACGAGGAATATCTAAAGCCAACATAAAAAAAAAAAAGGATTTGCTCTGTGTGTTTGAACACGGCCTCGTGGTGGTACATGAGGCAATTTTGCAGGCAAAGCTGGATGGAAATGCCTCCCATCTGTAACAGCCGCAGGAAGTGAGCCCAGCATTGAAGCAACTTTTAGTAGTGGCCAAACAGTTGTACTGCAACTCCCTGGCTCCGTCACGTGATGCCATTGGGCCCAAAAAGACTCACAGCAAGAGGGTTCCTGGTTAGCAACCTGGCGTGGGGGAGCCCTTCTCTGTGAAGTTTGCATGTTTTCTCGTGTCAGTGTGGGTTTCTTCCAGGTGCTCCGGTTTCCTCCAACAGTCCAAAGACATGCAGGTTGATTGGTGACTTTAAATTGGTTGTAGGTGTGAATGTGTCAGGCTCCAGTCCCTCCGCGAAGTGGTTACAGGAAATTAATGAATGAAATAGACATGACAAAAATGTCAATGGTGGACTTTCGAACATTCAAAGCTGAGAACAGCCATGCCTGCATTTACCTTCAAATGCTGCATGAGCGACAGGCTGGTGAACTCCAGTAGTCTAGGATAAGCACGTATGGAAATGAATGAATGAAGTTAGCTGACTGATGAGCTGGAAGTAGCCAGCTGTAACGCGCCTGCTCTCTGGGCCCAATGATTCGGAAGCAGTGCTCATCATCTGCGTAATTTCCAATCACGGAAAAAGAGCTTTTTTGGCTTCATGCGCCACTGAGCAAATTTTGTAGGAATGAACAATGCCCCGCCGCGTACATGCTATCCAGGTCTCTTAACACATTGATGGTTGAGGCCCATCAGAGTTGCCCCAAAAGTTGCCTGCACACCCTGTATCACTTTCCACCCCCAACCTGAGCTGCAAAAGTCTCCGTCTTTTCTGCACCGTGACCACAGAATTGTGTTTTCTCTTTCTCTCTCTCTCTAACTGTCTCTTAGATTAAACTTAGGGGTTAAGTTTTATGTTGCGTTTACAAGAAACTAAAATGTGAACTTGATGCTCTGAAGCTCTGCTGCTGCAGCATAGCACAAAACTATAACAACCACTCTGAAGCAGTTCAAAACTCATGCAACTCCTTTTCCACAAATACTTCTACTACTTTTATTACTTACCCAGGGAAACATCTGTAAGTCAACAGCATCCTCTCCCTCTCTTCCTCGCATCTTCCTTACCGTCCTTACACCTCCATTCCGTCCCTTCCCTGACGTTCCCATTCTCCTTCCTGTTATTTTCAATCCTCGCCCCGATTTACGACCCCGTCCCCTATTTATTTCACTCTGTCCTCTTGGTATGCACCTCCCTCCTCCCTCCCCACAAACACTCAAAGAAACCTACCCCAACTCATACTAGCACTCTTTGGTGGAGATAGTCGACAATCCCTGCAGGAATATGTCCACATGTGGAATGTAAAATACTGAAATTGTACAATTAAAGACACGGTGTGAAGTTCCACACTCATGTTGATTTTGATGTTGTTGATGTTGCTTTCGTTGTGCACCAAGTGTTCGTTGCTCTGCTTATTCTAGAGTGGATGAGTTTGCCAGCGGGGTTAAAACCTTGATCGTGTGACAGACTGCTACTGATAAGTCCTTTTACTTTAATATAGTATGTTTATAAAAGACTTGTGGTGTGAGGACAGATGAAGTGACTTTGTTTTGAAAATAGAGAAAAAAAGTTTTTTTTTTCTCTCTGATTTTTCTTTAATGCCGTTATTAATTTGCATCTGATTTATCTTGGTAAGTGAATGTCTGTCTATCTCTGTTGATGCTTTACTGTGATAAAAATGGCTGTATATGCACTTTCAGACCATCGTTGGTGCAGTGGTAGCTAGTGCTCAAATGTCACCCAAGGGCCAGGGTTCAAATCACCTTCAGTTTAGCTGAAAAATGAGTCTGCATAGATCTGTGATACAGCCTGCTGTTCAATTTTTGGGATATGTAATCAGATTTAGCATTTAAACTATTTAGTTGCCTTATCCTGGTGTTATGATCTGCAACCAGATGTGCTACACATTCATAATAACACCATGAAATTATTTATAAGGAATAGGCCCATTGGTCACACGGGATCTTGTTAACTGGCTCCAGAGCTAGCTCTGCGGTGTGTATGCTAGCACATCAGTGTGTAATTTGAGGTATCTTGCATTATTTAAAGCTTAATCTTTTAGTGTCACAAATGTGGCAGCAGTTTGCATTCATACTGTGGATTCTTCATAAATTATCAACAACAAAAAAATCAGGTTTTAAAGTCTGTATTTGCATTTTCCCGCCTTTTTTGATAGCTTCCATTACTGCAACCTGTTGCAGGCTAATACTTCCTTTTGGGTCATAAAATTATTATTAATTATTATAATTAATTATTAAAAAGGTATACTTTTTTCTCAAAGAAACAAGAATTTTTTCAAATCTAACTTCTATCTGCCATCAGAGGAGCCGTAGCTAACAGCTAACTAGCTAGCTGCTTGGATATCTTGGCAACTTATGACTTGTGACTTGTGTCATTTAAAGTATAACCTTTTAGTGACATAAACATGCCATTAGTTTCAATTTATAGTGTAGATTTTTCAGAAATTACCTAAAACTGAAATGTAGGCTTCGAACAGTTTTGAAGCCTACATTTCAGTTTTCCCGCCGTTTTTGTTAGCTTCCGCCAACGCTTCCTTTGAGAGGCCAATACACTGGAAACTCCTTCTGGGTCCTAAAATTGTCTTAAAGGAGCCAAAATTTAACTATAATGATAGTTTTTCTTAATAATAATGTTTTGGTTTTTTTAACTGTTTCTCTGATAAACAAGAATTTTCTTAAATCTATCTTCTATCTGCCATTAGAGGGTTCATAGCTAACAGCTAACTAGCTAGCTGCGCACAATTTAACAAGCACTTACTTGCTGATGGTGTCTAAAAGATAATTTATTGCTATGTAATTTGAGGTGACTTGCGTTATTCAAAGTATAACAATTTAGTGACATAAACATAGCAGTGGTTTTTACTTCAGAAACTACCTAAGACAAATCCTCAATTTTTGAAGCCTACATTTGAGTTTTCCCGCCTTTTTTGTTAGCTTTCACCATCACTACCTTCTCAAACTTTTTTTCCAAGAAAAAAGAATTTTCTTAAGTCTGGCATCTATCTGCTATTAGAGTAGCTGAAGCTAACAGCTAACTAGCTAGCTGCTGGGAGATTCTGGCCACTTGTAAAATGAACAGATTACTCTCACTGTCAAGTAGAGATTACCGTCAAGTCTAGGCTCAGGGCCTCTTGGTTTTGGCCTAATGATTAGTTGTAACTTAATTAGGAACTGAAACTGTGTTTTCTCGTCAACGCTCCCACGCTTGAGTTATTAGCATTTCTACAGCAACGTTTTCTGCACACAACTAACAAGCAGTTGACGTATTGTTTCCCAAACCTTTAGCATTCACATTGCTTAGCTTTAACACCTGTCTCTGTTCCCGCTCTCATGTTGTGCACCAATGGGCCAAAATCCCATAAAATGGGGTTTATTTCCTCTAAAATAAACCTCAGCTAACCTCACAGGTCAATAGATCTGAAGTACAGTTTCACCTAATATTTTTACAATATATTTGTTTTTCTTAGGGACTGTACAAAAGTTATTGGCATGAGGTTAAACATTATATTTCATGTCTTGCTTACCTCACACGACAACACATTTTGAGTACAGTGTCACTAAATACTTTAATCAGTCGTTTTCCTGGGGGACTGTATGTAAATTATTGGTGTTCTTTTTAGCAAAAATAAAAATGACATGACCCTCCCTCCCTGATAATTTTCAGACAGTCCCTTACAGCTCATTATGGATGCATATAGTATTGTTTCTACTTCCAGTACAATTAATAGGGTACTTTGGGGGAAATGTTTAATAAGTTTATTGTAAACTAAGGTTTTGCCAAATTCATCCTCCAGTGAGTTGAACTGAAAGTGAATGAACCTGAATCCTGCTTTCCACAGTTGCTTGGGCTGTATCACTTGCCAAGTTGGGCGTTTGCTCGTACTCCTGATCTGGGTCAATAAAAATAATAAAAAATGTCACCAATGTCCTGTTCTTAGCCTTTAGATTGTTTAAAATCTTGCGATGTATGAATCTGCCGTATATTAATCTTGATGTCGTAACAAGAATATTGCTTTTCATGGTAAAAACAGTCTCACCATACAAAGAGGAAAGAAACAAAAAAATATCACAAAATAGAAACCAAAAAAAAAATTGAGATTTATACAACTGTTCATACCTCATTGTACTGCTTTGTGCCAGAGTAAAGGAGATGGAGTGATCAGTCTCAAGCAAGGAGAATCACCAGTGGTTGGCAAAATATGGAACAGGACCCAGCAGTGGTCTCAGGAAGATTAAAATGTGGCCCCAAATTTTTTGGAATAAAAATTGGCAGCTTTAATAGTTTTTGTCGGGACAGTTTAGCTCCCGAAATGTAAGCTCGTGTGAAAGAAGAAAACACTCAAAATGTGTTGTAGAGGGCGAGTGGATCTGCTAAAAATGCTTACAGGATCTGTTCAGGTTGTACAATACATCATTGTAACAATGTTGTGGCTCTTGATAAAAACATGTTTGAAAATTACTGCACTTTGTTATGTCTATAAAAAATTGATAGCATGAAATATGAAGCCATGCTTTGAGTATTTATCATCAGCTGGCAGATATATATTCCATCTCTACGTGTGTTCTGCCCCGACAAACCAAGAGAGGACTGATGCATCATCAGGACAAGAGTTGGGGTGCATTGAGTAGTTTGGCCAAGTGAAACATTTAAATCCAGATTACCGTTTAAAACGTCATCAGCAATGGCAAAGAAATCAAAAATGGTGCTCCTGCCCCCGAGGAAAGCTTCGAAGAGAGATGTTCTCTTCTTCAGGCCTTCAGATCTCAAGTGCAAATATGCAATTACACATGTGTACTTTAATACAGGCCAAGTAATTGTGCCTTCAACAAGAAAAGTTTAGGACCCCACGTCCCAAACTGCTAATCCCATGATGAAAATGTCCTCTCTTGTTTTTGGTTCCTTGCTTCCTGCTGCTCCCCTTCACAGTGACTTTATGCAGTAGCACACAACCCTGCAGCCCAAATCAGCGTATCTGAGCGACATGATGTGAGGCCCTCCGCACGCAGTAGGCTTTTTCCCGTTTGCAAAGCAGCCATAATTTTTTGGCACAGCACAGTGTTGAATGTAAAGCTGAATGAGGTTGAAGCACCCCGGACGAGAGTTTGATGGTGTCTTTTATAATGCTGGTCGTGGGTTTGTAATGGGCACGGTTGTTGTTTGTCTTGTTTTCTGTGACAAATCATTCATGGCACAATCAGAGAATGGCATCTCAATGGCTCAAAGCTGTTCGTGTTTGTGGCTATGTGACATTCATTTTCAACATTATAAAATTATTTGATATCAACTTGCCTACTTTGTCTTTGTCCAGCTGCATGAGATTATCATCCCGAATATGCTCTTTTTCAGGTTCATTAGTGTATTTAGGGTTTTTTCTACTAGAACACTTTCACATACTTTAATGGTCAGGTCTTCCATATCTCTGCGTCCCTGCACCATCGTTGCACCTGGGGTTGACTTTAACAGAGTATAGGAACACTTTCAACCATGAAAAATCACCATAAAAGCTACTAAAACAATGGGACATGTTATTTTTCCAAAATAGTCAAGAAATTTCTAAAATCAGCAACCAATATAACAGGTTTCCCTGACGCTAGCATGTAGCTACATGTAGCAGTGTACTTACAGCTGGGTAATGACAGTAACAGAATGTATCGCCACTTTTTGCTATGAAATATCCCAAATAAAAACTTCTAAACCAAGATTTTCACAACCAGACATGTTCCAGCAGGAATATGATCCAAAATTTGTGAGAAATTAATAATATCTGCAACTAAGATTACATGTCTCCCTGACATTAGCATGTAGCTACATGTAGCAGAACAGCAGGTAAATTATTGCAACAGCGTATATTGGCACTTTGTACAGGGGGAGAAATCCCCTATAAAGGCCACTAAACCAAAATCTGCACAACCACACAATTTTCCAGCAACCACACAATCTAAAATTTGCCTACCAAGATGTTAGCATGTAGCTAGATGTAGCAGTGTACTTGCAGCCAGAAAATAATGGAATAACGGAATGACTTTTGACCATGAAAAATAACCTTTAAAAGCTTCTAGACCAAAACCTTCGCAACCAGACATGTTCCGGTAGGAATATGAATTTAAGTTTTGGAGACATTAACAACATCCACAACAAAGATTACATGTTTCCCTGATGCTAGCATGTAGCCACAGAAGCAGTACAGCTTGGAAATGACTGTAATGGAGTATAGTGTCACTTTGCACCAGTAAAAGTCACCAATAAAGGTTATTAAACACAACCGAACATGTTCTAGCTGGAGAATGATCCATATCAAAGGCTAAAGGTTTCCCTGATGTTAGCATGTAATGTGTACATGTGAGTGTATACTTGCAGCCAGAGAATGACTGTAATGGAGTGTAGTGGCGCTTTTTTCTGTGATAAAACACCAATAAAAGCTTCAAAACCAAAATCGACATGTTCCAGCAGGAATATGCTCTGAAATTTAGGAAAAAATTAACAACAAAGCTGACATGTTTCCCTGATGTTAACATGTAGCTACATGTAGCAGTGTATGAAAATCTGTCACAGGCTGACGTCAGGTTTTTGCTCACAGGGATCACCTTTACCTGTGTTTACCTCACTATTTGAAACTTTAGCCATGTTTAATATGAACATCTGACATTGTTACATCGTATATGTGGCAGATAATACAGAAACGCAGAATAGGTCCTGTTAAATCAGTTCTTTTAAGCCAATATCACCGTGTTGTTTTTACCTTAAAGTCCAACTTGCAGGTAAAATCTTTATTATGGTTTACACGACATAAGGGCACAAATTCAGAGGAAAAAGTAGCTCTTTTTAGCTCCTCTTCTAAAAATGCTTTTTTTCCCCCCAACATCGCCTGTGGTAGTAAGTCTGAGCGGTAGTAAACTTGTGAGTTAAGAGTGTTAACAGTGCATTCCACCATTTGTGATTATGCTGAATTATTGTGTTTGTGCAGGTTGCACAAACTCGAGTCTGTCAGGACATTGAGTCCACCATTTTCTGGACAGAAAAAGGAGTGGAGTTAGTTTTCATGCCTGGGTGCGTTTTGTGCAGGTGAAGAGGCGTGATTTCACGGCTTCACCTGTGACCAAAAACGCGGTCGTGTGCAGTGCTCATTTGGACAGGAGGATTATGTTCCTGGCGGAGCCCGCGAGGGGAGGGAGGCCTCTGTGTTTGAGACGGCAGCAGGCGGCGTGAGGGTTGATGGGCAGTGTGAGGCATGTTATGTCTGATCTGGGGGTCAGATTCTCTACCAGAGCCTAGAGGGCATCCACCTCCCTGCAGCACATACTCTCCACAGCTGAGGACATGGGCTGGCAGCTCCCACACAAGCACCTATCATACAAAAAATTATCAGGAAATCTTCATATCTCTCTCTCTCTCTCCCTCTCTCCCCTGCAGACATCAATACACCGTAATGCGGAGTTATAACACGCATAGCAAGATACATCTGATACAAGCTGATATTTGCGCATTAGTTTCTGTTCTGGGTAAGTAGCATTAGTTGTCTAATACTGGCAGAACTATTGGTAGCTTTGTTATAACCTAATACGTGATGGCAAACTTATTGTTGTGGTGTAAACACAGCGCTAGACATCGTTAGCTGTCGTTAGTTAGCGCTGGTCGCTCACCAAGACACCTGCCCAGTTCTCCACTGGTTCTCCTCACACCACAGCTCTATTTATCTCCTGGGGCCGTTATTTCTCCTAACCCTGATCTGTTCCTGGGCTCCAGCAGGCTCATAGTTATAAGCCTGTGGGCCGTCATTTGCATATGAATGTACATTTTCAACCTCTTCAGTCTCAAAACTAGTACTGGGATCCATGTTTATTAATGTTACACTCAGCTGAACTCGGATGGACTCCTTTACGCTACGTCACTTCCAGTTTGGGTTTTTAGATGCGGAAGCAAAATTCTCTCACAAAAACGACCCCATTTCATGTAATGACTTTTGGTATGCTCGATTTTCAGTTCAATTTATGAAAAATGTGAAGAAGAAAAAAATGACAAAGGCATGCACATCCCAGTGATAAATGGTGCTGGGCTAAAGAATAAGTTAAAGATGTAAAAATAAAACAAAACTAAACACTAGATATTGCTTTCATTTCAAAATAGTCTCTGTAGGGCGTTGGTGGCTTAGTGGTAGAGCAGGCGCCCCATGTACAAGGCTGGTGCCGCAGCGGCCCTTTGCTGCATGTCACTCCCTCTCTCTCTGCCTCCTTCACACAAGACTGTCCTGTCGATTGAAGGCTTAAAAATGCCCAAAAAATATCTTAAATAAATAAATAAATAAAAAGTCTCTGTCGCCTGCTTCATCTGTGTGGAAATAAAAGCCATTATCTGATGTAGTGCTCCCTGTAATTACGCTGCACGTGCACGGTCTAAATGGGTGATGTATCTGTGGTGCACTTTAGCTAAATATGGAAATACACTACTAAATTATTACGAGCTCTGAGACTCATGAAGGCAGTCGATGTCACATTAGTTTCACTGTTGTTTGTGTTGTAGAGGTAATGATGTAATAATGAGCAGCTTGGCTCTGCACCAACCCCGCCCCCTCCAGCCCTCCCGAAAAACACAGAAGGGCACAGCTGGTACAGAGCAGACATATGCACGTGTGTGTGTGTGTGTGTGTGTGTGTGTGTGTGTGCGCACAGGGCAGGGAGAGTTTTATACAAACTCAGATTGACAGACTGGGACATCCATTACAGATTTTTCCCCTCAACTAAAGGAAAAGTGCTTCCAGCAAAGCTCTAAAAATAGAACAGTGTGTTTTGATGATGCTCATATTCACTGACATCTCTTCCTCATCATGTTGATTCCTCTGCAAAGAAAAGCTCAGACTCAACACTCATGCTTCCATTTGATTCATGTTGCTGACTGAACTATGCCTGATTTAATTTCAGTTTTATCATCATGGATATATCCGTTATCTGAGATCAATATTTTCTTCTTCTTTTATTCTTTCTTGTTCCAGTTTTCCCCTTAAAGGAGTATTTTGACAGTTTGGGAAATACACACTCAGCTCATTTCCTGTCTTGCTGAGCATAACATGAGATTGACAGGCTGTGTCCCAAATCACTCACTTCTACCTTACAGTCTACTATACAAAGAGTTCACCATTTTGTAGTGCTGTCCGAATATATAGTGAGTTATCATACCGTATATAGTGGACAAAGTTTCCAACAATGCACGTGAAAAGATGTGTTCAACCAATGATGACTAAACAAGCACCATCATGCCCTGTGCAAGAGGAGAGAGTGTAGTACAGTTGGTGATGGTCAGTCTGTTGGTCGCCCACGACAAGGGTTGGGGTTAAAAATACATCAGTAAATACTGCACTCGTGAAATCTGAAGCCTTGAAGCTAGCTTGTTGCTAACAAGTGGCTAAATGAGAGAGCTAAACATCCTTGTGCCTTGTTGTGTTGGCGACGTTAAGTCATGCGACTGTGGTGAAGTTTGTTTATAGACTACAGCCCCTTTTACACTGCCAGATGTTCCGCGAATGTTGGGCCGTTTTGCCGGCAAGCTGTGAGCGTTTAGACACACAGAGCCGGATTGGCGAGTTGATCCGAGGTGCCCAATTTTCCACCTCGTAGGGTAGACATATTGGTGGAACCCTTTTAGTTTAAACAGACCGAGGCGGCCTTCTGCAACGAGAGGGGCTGTTGATGACTTGTGGGAGGAGCTGTTGATGACTTGTGGGAGGAGCTGTTGATGACGCTGCACGTGCGAGCCACTGGTGGTGGATAAACAGGAAACAGCTGATAGCAGGAATTAGCGAGCAGCTAGTAGCAAGAGGGAAACACAAACCTGACAGACACTGTAAAGATGAGCAACTGGGGAGACAAGGAATTGCGCGCCCTCCTTCTCCTCGCAAACGAAGAGGCCATTAACCGTCAGATGACGGGGACGGTGAAGGACGGGTTACTTGTTACTTGCTCACGCCCCCCATTGCCCCGAAAAAGGCGCATTCTGTATAAACAAAAGTAGGTAGGCGGCATTTTGCTGCACTCCCCGATTTTGTTTTTACACTGCCAATGCTGAAAAAAGACTGATTGGGCTTTCCTGCAAATTTGCACAACTCCTGTTTAAAAAGGGCTTAACATTAGCTTTTTACTTCTGGTGATTTCATTTACGCTTCCAAAAAAAAGGTCTTAATTGTGAAGATTATCTTGCTGAACAGAGCTTATTTTCTCATTGGATTTTTGTCTAGGGAACCATGGTGATGCTAACTTCCACGTCGGCTTACGAAACATCATCCCTGCGGCACACCATGTTCTGTTTTGTGCCCTGAACCTAACCACACATTAACAGCAGCACTGTTACGTATTTGTTATATAACGACGTACAAATGTTTTTGTTTGTTTGCACAAACACACAGTGCCAGTATTTTTCCGGCTATTGGGTTGCTACTCAGCTAATGTTAACATGCTAAACTAAGATAGTGAACATAGCAAACATTACCAATATCAGCAAGTTGTTAGCATGTTAGCATTGACACCATCACGCAGACCCAGTGCTTCATGATTGCATCAAATATTGACGTCTTGTGCATCATTTTCTGAACATTTAAAAATTCAACCTGGTATATTTGTAAATTTAGGATCCACGCTAGAATTCAAAATGAATTTCTTTCAGTTTAAACAATGTTGAGCTGCACAGCATGAGTTTGTACTGACTGAGCTCAGTTTGAAGGCTAAAAATTGATCCTCCAGTTAGAAACAAGTTGTTTCAGATTCTGAGGATCTGCATGGTGCAGTCATACTGCATTACACACATCCACCTGACTGCCCACAAAACACACACACGCTTAAAAACACATGGCTGCCCTCCCCCCATGGATTCATTCATGCAGACTGGTGTTATGTAAGAGAGTTACCCTCGTCTCCTAACAGACACAACCTTGTGTCAACTCCATGCGTCAGACCTGGACTGAGATGAAGAGAGGAGGAGACAGACAGACAGATGGAGGGATAGAAAGAGGGATAGAGAGCATGTATGAAAACAGATGAGAGGGAAAACTTCGGCAAGGGCGAGGGGCCCCGCCATCGAGCTCAAACCTGTGGAATGCACACACACATACATTTATTAAGAGAGGAGGCGGTTCCTTTAAAAAGGCCGTTGGCAGGATGGCGGGGATTTAGAGGGAGGCAGCAGAGGGGGTGGAGGAGTGTAAGTAAGTGATGTTTGTTTTGTTTTGATGGTGAATCGTCTGCACGTTGATGATGTCGACCGTTTTTAAAAACATGAATCTGCACATTTGAACAAAATTTGTTTTGTGTGTTTTATATAAGTCACGCAGCACTGGTTATCAATTCAATCAATCATTTTTTTATAAAGCCCAATATCACACATCACAATTTGCCTCACAGGGCTCATGATAATAATAATAACAGAGTGCCCCATGGAGAACGTTTTTCTGTGGGCCGTCACAGAAGTTAGCGTCGCCCTGGGTCCGTCATCAACAGGCCAGTGGGATTTTTCCGTTGGATTTCAGATTATTGCAGATAATAAGCTCTGTGGTAAACAAAAGATTATGATACTTACACGTTCTTTTGTTTTCAGCAAGATTATCTCCATAAATTAACACTAGTTCACTGATGACTGAAGTCTCAATACAAACACCAGAAGTACAGAGCTAACCTGAGGCTATAAAATAACGACACCACAGGTGCATGAAGTGACGTCAACACCACAACAGAATATGCATGATAGTGTCAGATAGTGTGAATGCTAACGTGCTAACAGCAACATGTTAACTTGCTGATATTTGTGAGGTTTGCTGTGTTCACTATCTTGGTTCATGACTTAAAGGGGAACTAATGTTGTTTTCAACCTGGGCCCTATTTTCCAATCTCCTTTTGTCTAAATGAGTGATAGGATGTTCAATATGTGACATGTCTCCAGTATGAAGCTAGGGCTGACCTGCCTGCAGCCCGTGAGTGCGCGCTATATTAAATAATAGGGCACTCAGACAGTGTCAAACAGCGTAAAAATACGTCCACTAAAAGTGCATTTTTTTCACACAGGCTCGGATTGTTAGTATAATTATCTGACAACATAACGGAAAGGAGGAATGAACGTCTGTGTTTACCTTTAGCTGGATTCTGACATGTTCCTCTGCCTGTTGCTGCTCCCTCTCTCTCCTTGTCCGCTCTTCAGTTTCAATGAGCTCTGCGTCCGTGTACGTCCGTGCGCTCGTGTTCAAATAAATACTTTGACCAGCTGTATCTGGATGAGCCATTTGAATTTGATGAGCGGCCGTATTTATTTGAACACGGAGTACACAGATGTACACGGACGCAGAGCTCATTGAAACTGAACTGAATCCAGCTAAAGGTAAACACAGACGTTCATTTCTCCTTTCCGTTATGTTGTCGGATAATTATAATAACAATCCGAGCCTATCTGTGTGAAAAAAATGCACTTTTAGTGGACATATTTTGACGTTGTTTGACGCTGTCTGAGTGCCCTATTATTTAATATAGCGCACGCTCACGGGCTGCAGGCAGGTCAGCCCTAGCTTCATACTGGAGACATGTCACATATTGAACATCCTATCACTCATTTAGACAAAAGTAGATCGGAAAATAGGGCCCAGGTTGAAAAAACATTGGTTCCCCTTTAATGTCGCCACCATTAAATTACACCATTGTGTATTATTGTGTAGAGAACCTGAAGATCTCATTATACAAACTGACCTTCATGTGCACAATCAGTTGAACTGTTCCTTTAAATCCTGTATGCAAACACTATGTCCAAAAACACAGTGTCACACTACTCAGCCACACTTCGCTTCAATATAAAAACAGTATGTTTTATTAAAGTGTTACATAATTATGCTGAACAGCTGCTGTAGCAGCACAAGCCTCTAATATTTATATTGTAATGTTGACTGAAGCACAGTGTGAGTTGGTGACCCAGCTGATCTCAGCGCTGGTGCATCTATAACAGTCCTACAGCTCCCTCTACAGGACAAAGTGCTGAATAAAGCCAGTGCGAGCAGTAAGTAGATATCGATTTTGCTTTGTACAATTCTAGAGTGAAAAAAGGGCACCTCAAGACATTTGAGCTCTCAGAGAACTTTCCCAGGGTCTGAGACCTTAATGAGCTTCTTCACAGTCATCGTTAGGAAAGGACAGGTGATGATCATTTCAGCTGATTCCTGAAAGCTTGTTCCAACAATCAGCAGCCATGGGCTCCTCTAAACAGCTGCCTAGCACTCTGAAACTAAAAGACCTGATGAAGACTATACTGTCTCTGAACACCTTGTCCAACCTTGAAGCAGATGGGCTACAGCAGCAGAAGACCACACCAGGTGCCACTCCTGTCAGCTAACAACAGGAAACTGAGGCTACAGTTCACACGGGTTTTCTCACCAAAACTGGACAATAGAAGATTGGAAAAACCACATTCAGATGGAAGCATGGATCCATCCTGCCTTGTATCAACGCTTCAGGCTGCTGCTGCTGCTGCTGCTGGTGGTGTAATGGTGTGGGGGAGATTTTCTTAGTACCAACTGAGCATGGTTTAAACACCACAGCCTACCTGAGTATTGTTGCTGAGCGTGTCCATCCCTTTATGACCACAGTGTACCCATCTTCTGATGGCTACTTCCAGCAGGATAACGCACCATGTCACAAAGCTCACATCATCTCAAACATGACAATGAGTTCACTGTACTCCAATGGCCTCCACAGTCACCACATCTCAGTCCAGTAGAGCACCTTTGGGATGTGCTGGAACGGGAGATTCTCATCATGGATCAACTGTGTGATGTCATCACGTCAATAGGGACCAACATCTGTGAGGAATGTTTCCAGCTCCTTGTTGAGTCTGTGACACCAAGAATTAAAAAGGGGGTCCAACCTGGTACCAGCAAGGTGTACCTAATAAAGTGGCCCAGTGAGTATATATCCATTATCATAAACTAATATCACTGTAATTTAGTTTGTCATCTTTGAGGCAGCAGCTAAATATAGTAATGGAAAATATGAACTGCTAAATGCTCCCTTAAAGATAACTAGCCGAGCTGAGCGCGACACTGACTCCTTAGATTTCGACTTCAGTTGAGGTCATGACTTTAAGTTGCAGAAGGTGAAGGTATTTTGTTTGTTGATTCTGTGTTTTTGCTCTTATATTTCTTCAACTAAATTTTGCCGTAAAAACGGATCTAAAAATACAAAACAGTAAGACATGACCTGCTGGCTGCCTGTTGCAGTGTGTACAGTGAGCCTGAAAACTGAGCCCCTGCCTTTATACAGCAGACTAAGCGTTAAATCTTTAGAGTTACAGAAGTTAACGACCGTTTAGAGGAATCATATCAGACAGGAAAACAATCCACTTATTTCCTCTGGAACTCAGCGTGTGCTGAGCGTCACCTCAGTAATCAAACAAGAAACTCTTGTCATTTTCAGTTTATTACTCAACGTATGAAAAGAGAGCGACAACAATCACCAGTGTCATTAGATAAAGTGCACTTCATAACAGCAGTTAAACTGTGAGACTCAATGACAGCCTACTGACATGACCGATGACATCACATCCTACTCAGTAATGCACACGATGATTCACAAGTTATAATAATGCACACTGTGACACATAATGCACACACAGTTACACACAATAAATATATATTTACATATCTCTGTTAACAAGGGAATATAAAGACCATTTCGGCTCACAGGTATATTACAAAGCATGCTGCTGTACAATATAAAACACACACATGTAAACACGCTAATGTGCAAAAGGTGTTGACTGAGATGTTTTCCAATGACGTTTAAGTTCCTGTTAATGTTTCACACATTCTGGCAGTGTTTACATTACAATCAGAGGTTTTAGTGGCGTCACTGGTTTTCAAGAGTTTGATCTGAAAATGTGACACATCATTTTCCAAAGATAACAATAAAGGAATAGTTTGACGTTTTGAGACGTGATTCGCGTTCTTGCCGAGAGTTACTGTCCACGAGAAGGTTGATACATAAATATGAATCTAGTGCCAGCAGACAGTTAGCCTCCAGGGACTGTTCGTTACTCAGGAGGGGGCGGTGCAAAACAGGGGTAAGTTATCAAGTAATTTTTTAAGCACTGGCTCAACATCAGATCCCCCTGGTGGGTTTGAACGTCATGCTTTCTTTAAAAATCGCCAAAATTATACTATTTATCACAGCTGGAAACTAAAAGCAGGAATTAGCGTAAAATTTCCAACAGTCCTCCAACACATTATTTTTATGAGGATTTGGATTTTGCATAAGAATTTGGCGGGTTTTGTGATAACTCACTCCCACGTAGCTACTTTGCTCATTGCACTGGCTCCAATACTGACATTAAGGCTGCTGTCAGCCCTAGAGTGGTCTCCTCTGGTCTGAATCAGGGACTCATGTTGTCCCAAAGTTGTATAATTGCCTAGAGTTGGTTGGTGTTCTCACGGCAGCATTTACAAGAGGACCAGATCAAATGCCTTGTGTGAGAAAGCTGCTCTTGATTGGTCAGAATTTCCATGTGGGAAAAATCCAGGAAGTAAAGCAAACATTGAAGAAGAGTACACTTGCAAGATAAATGTGACACTTTCTAATGTCACAATGGAGGGACAACTACGCAGGTTGATGTTAGCGCTGCTCATCGTGGACTATATTGCTGTCATTGTTCATTTTAGTCAAAGCATACAGTTTGAAAACGAGGCGCGGCTCCAACTAGAAAACAATGTTGTTGTTAGCGCCATATTTACCACACAGACGTAACAGCGATAATCTTCTTAACTGACTCTCGGGAAGAAAGTGAACAGACCGAATCACAACATTTGTTAAAAGCACTGCATCAAAATTGACATTAACAGTAATTTTACTTTGCAGAACACGGGAGTTGCTGGTCAACCTCTGCGACAATCAGTTGGTGTGTAAGGTACATACAGCATTATCTTCAACTGATACTGACTATCACAGGTTTTAGGTGGCTAAAATACATTTTGCTGTGGCACCTGCCCACAGCAGTACATTGCTTCACTTCTATGTTGCTGATGTCAGATACGGTTTATCAAAGACGCTGGCAAAGCAACACGGTACGCAAACAGAATTGAGCAAAATCAGGTCGGACCACTGGTGTTTAACTATTTATCTTTAAACACGACAGTTGAAATACAGAAATAAACAAGTTTGCAGATTTCATTTATCTCTGCAATTTAAATCAATTGCCAGTTTTCTACCTGAAAGTAAGGTGCTGTTGTTAATGTGACATCATGATGATGTGGCCTATACCAAGGGTCGGCACCCTGCAGCCCCGGAGCCACATGTGGCTCTTTATCCTCTCTACAGTGGCTCCCTGTGGCTTTGTCAGAAAAATCATCATTGTTCTCGGCCTAAAGTGATTTCACACAAACAAAACACAAACTAAAAAATTTTTTTGTCATTTCTTCAACTAACATGTGCGTCACACGTCTACAACCTGGGGCCTTTTCCTTTTAATTTTGCCAAACCTCAATGGCGGTGACTCGTCATTCATTTTCCATAACAGCTTATCCTGTTGGGGGTCACAGGGGGCTGGAGCCTATCCCAGCTGACACTGGGTGAGAGGCAGAGTTCACCCTGGACAGGTCACCAGACTATCACAGGACTGACACATAAGCCCCTTTTACACTGCCAGATTTTCAGTGAATGTTGGGCCGTTTTGCCAGCAAGCTGCGAGCGTTTAGACACACAGAGCCGGATTGGCGATTTGATTCGAGGTGCCCAATTTTCCACCTCGTAGGGTAGACATATTGGTGGAACCCTTTTAGTTTAAACAGACCAAGGCGGCCTTCTGCAACAGGAGGAGCTGTTGATGACTTGTGGGAGGAGCTGTTGATGATGCTGCACGTGCGAGCCACTGAGGGTGGATAAACAGGAAACAGCTGATAGCAGGAATTAGCGAGCAGCTAGTAGCAAGAGGGAAACACAAACCTGACAGACACTGTAAAGATGAGCAACTGGGGAGACAAGGAATTGCGCGCCCTCCTTGTCTTCGCAAACGAAGAGGCCATTAACCGTCAGATGACGGGGACGGTGAAGGACGGGCCGACTTACGAGTGAATCACCGAAGGACTGACCAGCCGCGGCTTCGCTCCCACGTCACTGTTTACGTCACACGCTGAGCTACACGTTTCATTACTTGCTCACGCCCCCCATTGCCCCGAAAAAGGCACATTCTGTATAAACAAAAGTAGGTAGGCGGCATTTTGCTGCACTCCCCGATTTTGTTTTTATACTGCCAATGCTGAAAAAAGACTGATTGGGCTTTCCTGCAAATGTGCACAACTCCTGTTTAAAAAGGGCTAAAGAGACAGACAACCATTCACGCTCACATTCACACCTACGGACAATTTAGAGTACCCAATTAACCTGCATGTCTTTGGACTGTGGGGGGAAGCTGGAGCACCTGGAGGAAACCCACGCTGACACGGGGAGAACATGTAAACTCCACACAGAGGGGCTCCCCCACCCTCGAGTTTGAACCCTCTTGCTGTGAGGCAATCAGGTGATTTGGATCCCTTCATTATCAAATATGCTTTACGGCTCCATACAGATTTTTTTCCATTTTTTTGGCCAAAAATGGCTCTTGTAATCGTAAATGTTGCCGACCCCTGGTCTATACCAAAATGCCAAACCATTCCCTTGTTCTATTGCTGGTCCAATAACATCAGATCAGCCTTATTTTACTATAAAAATTTAATTATTCTGCAGCATGAGATCGTGTCAAGAATTCCTATAAAGCACCAACAAGACACCAGACAAATTTTGCACTGAGATGTACCTCTGAGGCTTTTAGACGCAGATTGTGCAGTTCTCTGAAGCATATTAAACACATTTATTTAAATATTATACCCTGATATCTGATTCAATATGAGAAATCACAGTGTCCACTTAACATCCCCTCTGGTAGCGGCTGGGACAGAGATTTGGCAGTGTGTGCAGGAGTGAGACAAGACAGAGGGCACAAAGCCAAGACAGAGGACGAGAGATGGAGACGATGACAGAAGGCGGTGACAGGATCACATCAGTTACACCATCTAGTTTTTCACCAGCTCCCACATTTAAATTCCTCTACATGTTTATATAGTTCTCTGAAGAAGTGAGCAGCAGGACGACACCAGACAGTACAGGACATGACTACAATGCTGACTGATTATTTACTGTCACTCTGACCTGAAGATAAATGTAATATTCAGACTACAGTGAATGCAGTGCACCTGCACATACACATTACATTGTATGAGCAGCACATGTATCACCAGTGTTTGAGCACAATTAAAATACTGTATGTATGTGTGTGTTAAAATGTTGTGTAAGATGTGTAATCTTGTACAATTGTACAATACACTCAGTGCTGTCAGCCTTTGTTTGAGACAGACTTTTTTTGACTGTCCACAGTCCTCACTTCCAGATCACCCCCTCACAGATCTGCGGCTCATTAAAGCTGTAGAACAAGTGAAAGAAAGTGATGTGCAATTAGGCGTACTGTTGTTCTCTCACGTCGACAGTCTGTCCGCTTCATTTGTTCCAGAACTTCCCCTCAGCAGCGAGCCTCTGGTTCAGCCGACAGAGCTGCCGCAGGAAGCCGTCGTTGGGTCCGATCTCTCTTTTCTGCCGCACCATGGCCAGAGCGGTGTGGACGTCCATGTTTTGGCGAAGCATCAGGTAGGCTATGACCAAGGTGGGTGAGCGGCTGTAGCCTTCCCTGCAGTGAACGTACACTTTACCTGCAGAGGAAGAGAAAAGCAACTGTTCACGTTTGACCAAGTTCACAACATCGTTATCTGAGATGTTACGTTTGAGTTCTTATTCACAGCATTGTAGGTGGAAATTGGTGGAAAAAGGTGGAAAAGAGTTCCATTTGAACAACATATAAATTTGAACACCAAACATATTCAAAACGTGCTGCGCAGGATACAGATAAAGTACAGTATTGTTAGTGTTACTTGACGTTCTTTCCTCGGCCCTTTCATCCTCTGACCTTTCCCATTTTTGTATGCCAGTGCCTTCCCGATGAAGTCTGCCGCCTCTTCAAAGTAAACGCTGATGTCGAAGTGGTCGGTGTCGCTGGCTGGTATGCCGTGGTAGATGATGCCTGAGTCGGCGTAGAACTCGGCATTGGTGTTGACGTGCATGAAGGAGTTCCCTTCAGCGGCGTTGAGGATGTGGGTGATGCCCTGACGCTTGAGACGCATCACATTCATCGCCACAAACCTGCAACAGATTGGTAAACAAAACAAATACACGACACACAGTTTATTTCACCAGCTTGTATCCAAGTTTTATTTTCTTGGTGCGAGGACCCTGTTGAAATGCAAGTCATTTTTCTTCTTCTTCCTCCAAATAAATCTCATTTTTGAAGGCCTAAATGTTCTCGAAAAGTCATGAAACTTTGCACACATACCACAACTGGTGAAAGATTTGATATTTTAAGGCTCTCATGCTCAGCCCCCACAAAATTTCTACAAAGATGTTTGTGAGATAATGTCTCCGCAAGAATGAGACGGATGCAAGGTGACAGTTAACTTTGATCACCACTTTTTAATCATTTCATTCTTGAGTTCAAGAGGACATTTGTGCCAAATTGAGGAGATTCCCTTTAGGCCTTCTTGAGATATCACCTGCACGAGAAAGTGACAGATGCAAGATCAGTTGAATTAGTTGATTGCTGAGTCCAAGTGAACGTTTGTGCCAAATTGAGGGAATTTCCTGAAAGCCTTCTTGAGATATTGCATTCACAAGAATGACACAGATGCAAGATCACAGTGACCTGGACCTTCGACCACAAAATTATAATTAGATAATTCTTTTAATTTCAAGTGGATATTTGTGCCAAATTTTCAAAATTCCCCAAAGGCCTTCCTGAGATATTGCATTCATGAGAAGGAGATTGCAAGGTCACAGTGACCTTTGAAGTGGTCTTTTTTTCCCAAATTCCCAAATGTTACATTCATGAGAATGAGACAGATGCAAGATCAAAGTGACCCTGACCTTTGACCTTTGATCACCAAATTCTAATCAGTTCATTGTTAAATCTGAGTGAATGTTTGTGCTAAATTGAAGAATTTCCTGAGGGCCTTCTTGAGATATCACATTCACGAGAATGAGAGGGATGCAAGGTCACAGTAACCTTGACCTTTAATCACCAAATTCTAATTGCTGAGTCCAAGTGGATGTTTGTGCCCCATTTGAAGATATTCCTTTTAGGTCTTCTTGAGATATCATGTTCTTGAGAATGGGACAGATGGACAACCCACAAACATAGTTCTTCCGCCATGGCTGTTGCCATCACTGTCTTTGTATGTGTTCACACACTTGGCCAAAAAAAGGTGACTAAATTCCGATTTGGCATAGCCGATTCTCTAAAACAAGCTAACTGGCTATCTGTGGTAGCAGTCCCTGATGAAATGAAAGCAGTCTTTCGGAGACGGGTATCTGCACAAATGTTCTTAATCTTCCTGCATCCATTTCATTACACCACAGACACCAGCTTCATGCTTTTAGATTTTAGTTTTGGTTTTAAATCCTTATCTATTCTTTTCTCTTTTCCTTTTCTCTGTCAGACAGATGCACTGCACTCTGCTGCTTCTCACTGTGAACCTCTGGGATTGCTGTACCACTTGGCACCTCCCGCCTTTTAGATGTGGGGAGCTAAAAATAACTCGAGCTAATATTGAATGCAACATCACGCCTCCGCAAAAAAAAAAAAAAAAAAAAAAAAGTCTGCCAGGCTCTCAGACTGTGGAACCAGGACAGATACATCAAAATAAAAAGCCTCAGCTCAGAGAGAACGATGCGTGCTCTCTTCACCAGGCTTCACAGAGCTGTGCCGATGTATTTGGGTGTTCCGGCCCATCGGTGTGAGGACACTTGATCTGACATAACAGACACAAGTGTTTCTGCTCCGTCCATTATGGCTCCTTCAGGAGAGCAGGCAGGTGGAATAAAAGAGGCACTCTCCTGAAATATACAGCCATGACTCACTGTGCTGGAGAAAACAGCCCATCTAAGAGTTTCACTTTTAAAGCTTTTAGATCTGAACGTTTAATATTTACAACATGCATTTGATTGAAAGCCTGGAACATACAGAGGGCGACTCTTTTAGCTCAACATACTGAAGATGTCGAAAAGCTGTGATCGACTTTTATCTTTTTTTATGCATAATCTGCATCATGAACAAGTTTCTCCTGCTTATAACTCATTTAGGAAATGCTGTACGTGCTCTCAAGCTCCTTCAAATGTCATAATATCCAGCACCTGACACCCACCTGATCAGTAAACTTTCTGTTGCTGCCATTACACAGGTTAGACCTGGCTCTGCTGCTGGTCATCAGCCCACTGTGACCCCACCTGCTGGGGTTTGCAATGGCTGAATTAGAGTTGCTACAGCCACTAACAGAAGGTCAGTTTCAGCAAAATATGACAACGAAAAATGGTTGATAAAATGTCCAAAACATATCATTAAAATGTCAAAAAAAAGTTAATAAAATGTCCAAAACATATCATTAAAATGTCAAAAAAAATGTTGATAAAATGTCCAAAACATATCATTAAAATGTCAAAACAGATGTTGATGAAATGTAAAGAAAATGTCTGGGGAAAATAAATATATCTGCCTGATCAGCAAACTTTCTGTTGCTGCCATTACACAGGTTAGATCCGGTTCTGCTCCTGGCCACTACCCCCCTGTGACCCCCAGCGCTGGGGTTTGTTAATATTTGTCTGAAAAAAATGGTTAATAAAATCTCCAAAAATGTTATTAAAATGTCCAGAAAATATGAAGAAAATGTCAGAAAAAGTGTTGATAAAAACAAAGTGTTGACAAAATGTCTGTATCGTCTCATTTTATCTCTCATAGCCATTTTTATTTATTTCATAGGCATATTTATTTATGGATTTTTTTTTTCATTTTCATTTAACATTGAATTAAATGTCGTTCCACAGACAGATAAAGTTGGTATTGATTTAAAAGCATTATGTTGGGGGACTACTCCAGGTAACAACCTCACTAACTTATAGATAACTGCTAAAATCCAAAATGCCCTCACAGAGCGATGTTTAAAGATCTATGTTCTGACCTGAGTCCCAGCGTCTCTGATCTGTCCTAAGTCGTCCCAGACTGCCTCCCCTCGTGTTAACTGCAGATATTGAAATGTGGAGCATGTGGGGACATTTTAAATCAACAGGGCAGGAAGAGGTTAATCAGCAGAGCTATTTTTGGATCCTCCATCTCTGCCTCCTCCTGTCTCTGCTCTATTTTACCATTTTCTAACATCCCTCCATCTCTTCAAAAATTCAACAAGCTTCTGTCTGAAACAAGACTCACTGCATGTTCTGCTGCTGCTGCACATCCTCAGACTGCATCTACATATAATATAACCTGTACTCACAGGACTCATCTTAAAGAGCATAATGAGGGTTCATCAGTCAGTCCTTAATGATCACACGTTATTATTCTAGGATATGTGATTATATAACATTATTGTTTACAGACACAGTGCACTTCAAAGATTCCCTCACTGCTTTGTGTTATAATATATTAATAACCATATTCAGACACATCGTTGTGCAGCAGCTGTCCCGTCAAACCAGCATTAATAACATGTAGGCTAATATGATCATGTGGGATTATGGAGTTTGGGTTCATTGTTTTCATTTCAGTCAGAGACAAACTGAGTGTCAGTGAGACGGCTCCTGCTGCATGACCTAAATCACAGGGCGACATGTTCACTGTCATGTCTGTAACATCTCTGTGTTAACAATATGAGATGGACTCACGCGTTTCCGACGTAGATCCGTGGGTAGACCTCATGGAAGTGTTTGGTGGGCCAGCTGTAGAAGCCGCTGTCGTCCGTCAGCAGGTCGTTGAGTTGTTGGAGAGTCACCTCGAAGCTCGGCATGTCGAGTCGCTCCGGAGCCGCTGTCTTCACCTGTTGGCTGTGTTTGTTCTTCATAACCGGAGAAATGTTGATCTCCTGCAGGCTCAGACCGGAGGGAGGAGGAAGAGGAGGAAGAGGAGGAGGTAAATGTGGCGGACAGGTGTCGGTTTACCGCTCTGCTCTCCGTGCGCCTCCAGCGCGGCTCGGCACTGAGCGCTGAGCTGAGTGTTGTGACGGATAAACCCTCACACAGGGCCGGTCAGGCCTCACAGAGGGGCCCGGCTCAGTGGTTCCCAACCAGGGGGGGCGGATATTATCATGATTCTTAGCCAGAGAACATTACATAAACAATTACCACCTGAAATTATTACCACCAAAGAATTGTTGGTTAAAATGTCAGAAATAAAAGTGAAATAAATCTCCAAAAATATTTACTAAAATGTCTGAAAAAGGTTTATAAAATCTGGGCAAAAAATATTAATGAAATGTCCAAATAAATGTTAATGAAATATCTGAAATATAGTAATAAAATGTCAGAAAAAAGGTTGATAAAACATTAAAAAAAAAGTTAAAATGTCTGATTCAGACTTTTTCTGAAATATCTGACTATATAATGAGGAAAACTCTGTGTGTGTGTGTGTGTGTGTGTGTGTGTGTGTGTGTCTGTTCCATGTTTTTCTCCTCACTGACTTGGTCAATCCATGTGAAATTTGGCACAGTGGTAGAGGGTCATGGGAGGATGCCAATGAAGCAATATTACATCAGTTGGCCAAAGGGGGCGCTATAGCAACCCATTGAAATGTCAAACTTTGAATGGGCATATCTCATGCCCCGTATGTGGTAGAGACATGAAACTTTGCACAGAGATGCCTCTCCTCATGAGGAACACATTTGCCTCAAGAACCCATAACTTGCACTTATATAGATTTTCCACCATTTTGAATTTTTTGAAAAACACTTCAAATGGATCTCTTCTTAGGAAGTTTGAGCGATCTGCATGAAACTGGGTGAACATAATCTAGGGAGCAATATCTAAAGTTCCCTCTTGGAAAAGTTGGAAAACTTCCTAAAACTGAGCTTCTATAAGGCAATGAATATTGCGGAGGGCGTGGCTCATCACATAAAGATGTATAAAATCTCAAGGGTTTCACCCATCACCACGCAACTTTGTAGGCATATGAGCACACATAATCTGAGGGGACCCCTCCATTATTGACCCCATCAAACAAAATGGGGGCGCTAGAGAGCTCATTTCTTATCTAGGCCTAACCGCCATATGGATTTTTACTAAACTTGGTAGATATGTAGAACAGGACGCCTCAAGGTGACTGGAGAAATTTAACTCTAATTGGCAACTGGGTGGCGCTATAACAACAGAAAAATGCTTCAAAATGGCTAAAATGCCACCGATGGCTGTGGCTCCCCCTGTGGACCAATGTTGGTGTTGTTTTCTAATGTTTGGTATGACTAAGTCATGGTATGGTATGCTGTACATAATCACGGAAACTGTCAGTGTGTCATTCTGTCAGTCAGTCATTCTGTCTGTCCCACGTTTTTCTACTCACTGACGTGGTCAATCTATGTGAAACTGCACATAGGCATTGAGGACTGGCATAGGTAGAAGGTGACAGAGCTACCAATGGATATGGACTAGTACTAATAAAACGTCAGAAAAAAATGTTAATTGATTTTTTTTTTTTTTTAAATTTAATAAATTGTCTAGCTGACAAACTGACTTTATTTATATGTTGGCCCTAAAAGGGTCTGTGCATACAGCATAAATGAACTCATATAAACAATAAGGAGTCGTACACATGCTGTGTTTTTGTTGTCCTTAAATTAAATGTTTTCAATGTAGAAGTACAGCAGCCGCACTCAAACATCTTGGCGCACATGCGTTCCTAAGCACCTATTTTCTAGGGCATGACAGCTACTCCCTGTGATAAGTTTAGAATTGCACAGGCAGTCTTTGACACAGTCATCGACACCCTAATGAAGACTCTCTAGTCAAAACGCATTGGTTTATCCATGTATTATTAACAGTACTAATAATAATAATAATAATAATAATAGTCAGATCTCATTCTTGGACTGTTTGTCTGCACCATGGACTTTTACACTGAGTGAACAAGACAGTCTTTTTTATCTTTATTAGACTGTATTTTGTCGTGCAGTGCAGTTAGTGATAGCGGGCTCTGTGCTCACTCCAACAGTTTGACTGACCATCAATGGCTCAAAACAAAGGGGCGGGGCTTAGCAAAGGGTCAGTTAAATGTTTTTTTTTTCCCTTTTTTGTACCAATTTTAGTACAGTTGAGAAAGTCGGTGGAAAGATGTAGACGCTAGCTTACCTGCGGTGGCATGACAGTCTCATGTAACATATGTCATTGTCAGTGGTAACCACTTAGTTAGCACAACCAAAGACACATCCCAGTGAGCTCCAACTGGTATTTCAACGTTGAATTCTGGTGGAAAACAAGTTAATATTCAGTCTAACGTCTAAGACCTCTTTTCAACCAGCTAAAATGTGGCTACAACATCAACGTGTCAAAATTCCAAATTTGTTTTATAATTCTGATCATTTGTTCAGTTGTGGGTCAAAAGAGAGATGATACTGATCGGTGTTTGACGTATTTCTCCAAAGTCATATTGCACTGGTGGGTGACATGTGGTCTACATGAGGACGTAATGTCAACTCATTTTAATGTTTCATATAAAATGTCATAAAGATGGGACTATACAGTCTGTGCTGCCAAAAATAACACAACTTGTGCTTACTGCTGTAACATGTATGTGCAAGTATGGAAAAATGTTTGCTTATGTTCACTTTAACACATGATCAGTAGTTAATGGGTGGCTCATGATTAAATATTGATTTTTCCTAAAGTTGGTGGGCTTGGCACAAGAGACAGACGAAGACTTTCACTGTGCAAGAGATTATTTTTATTGATATGTAGACTTCAGAGAAATATTTCGATTGATAAGAATCACATTCAAAATTCTTTCAAGAAAGTTTAATCTAAAGTGCAAATGCTGCAGTGTGTCATCAGTCAAGCATCAGTTAGGAAGAGACAGTTATATTTCACTGTAAGTGTCCCAGTGTGAAGACTGAAGAGTTTCATCGGTCACACCTGCTGCTGCTGCAAGTACAGAAAGCTTTAGTAGAAGAAGAAGACAAGAAGGAGTCACAGGAGCGATGACACACCAGTTTGTGACCACGTATGGTCAGATCATAACGCCAGACCAGCTGGAAACATCTGGGGAAGTGTGTGAGCTGTGTTTTGTCCACATTAGCCAGACTAGATAACAGTTGTGTTTTAACCTTTGACCTTTGAGGAAGCTGGGTTTTTTTTGCCCCGTTTGCAAATTTACAAGGCAACTGTTTCAAAATCAACAAGAGCTAAAATTTAATTATATTTTTGCATCAATAGAGTCACACTGAGGATTGTGTTGTGAACCATGATGACCAACGGGTGTCACTTCATTATCTCTTGTGTGTCATGTAACTCCTCCTCATCTTCACCTCCTGAAGGCTCATAATGCCAGCTACTCAGTAATTAGATTATCAGCTCAGATTGGAGATTGCTAACGTGCTAATCTACAGTTGGTAGATAATACAAGCTGTGAGAAAAACCAAGCGAGCTGCGTCACTTTTTAGCACATCTCCGGTCTCAGTTTTGCTGCCCGGCAACGTAGGACTTTCAGGAAGCTGTCAATCTTGTGCGAGTCGCGGCGGAAGCAGGACAACAGGAAGTTGAAGTTGACCAATTTGGAGATCCTGTCCTGGCCGATGTCGTTGCCTCCTCTGTAGGGCAGTGAGGAGATGAGCTGAGCCGCTGGACCCATCTGGGAGAGAAAGGAGTCGGGGAGGTGGAGATGAGCACGTTTTATATTCATGTTTTTAATGACAATACTGTACATGCAAAAAACAAAGACTTGTCTTCCCCAAGGAGGAAAACAGGCTGAGTGTGGAAGTGACAAAAACTGCAGTTTCTCTAATGGCCACTAGAGGCTGGCTCCAAGATTGAGTCAGTCCCCATAGACCCCCATGTTAAAACTTTACAGCGGAAATAAACATGTTTACAGCCTGGTACAAAAAAAACAGTTTAGTCTCTGTAGCTAATTTCAACATTCATGACGACTGTACAGAGGCTGAATTTATATATAACTCACCTGTTTAAATGTTAAAGGGATAGTGCTCCCAAAAATGTAAATTCAGCCATTATCTACTCACCCATATGGCGAGGGAGGCTCAGGTGAAGTTTTAGAGTCCTCACATCACTTGCAGAGATCCAAGGGGAGAGGAGGTAGCAACACAACTCCACCTAATGGAGGCTGACGGCGCCCCAGATTCAAACGTCCAAAAACACATAATTGAAACCGCAAAATATCTCCATACTGCTCGTCCGTAGTGATCCAAGTGTCCTGAAGCCCCGACATAAAAAGTTGTTTGGAAAAACCTCATTTGGACACTTGGATCACTATGGACGAGCAGTATGGAGATATTTTGTGGTTTCATTTTTGGGTGCACTATCCCTTTAAGGCTAACCCAGCTGTCCACTAATGTTGTTAAACGTCAATATCTGCATGAATTTAGGATGTGACATTGGGTGAATTTCAATTGCACATCTAACGCCAACGTTAATTTGAAGAACACTGACGATGAATGACGTTGATATTTTGTTGGTTTTAAGTTGTGTTGTTACGTGACCCAAAATCCATTGTCTTCCAAACGTCTCATGCCGACATCATTTTGATGCAGAATCATGACCTTTAGTCGTAAGGTATGGAGAACAAAACCCAACTAAAATTTAATGTCTGTCTGACCTAAGAGTCCAACATCTTTCTGACGTCCGGTGCCAACTGGGAAGTTCTGCATTGTTAAGGGCGTGGCTGCTTTTAGTGACTGGTCTTTACCACAGTGACCATGTTGGTTAAGTAACATAACCATGGTGTAACCACAGAGTATAAGTGTAGCTATCGCTTTGTGAGTCTGTTTTCTGCTCATGAAAGTTACGTAACTCTTTACTCAGGGTCTGCACGGACCCCTTTGCAGATGGCCGCTTGCAGCCCAGTATTTGTGACTGCGCAGATTTTTCGTCAGTGTCTGACGAAGTGCTGGTTCTTGATGACTTCGGAGTTAGACCGTGTTGTTATTCTATACAGTCTATGGTCTTTCCGTGCTGACACACCTTTCCAGACAGGATATCCAGGCCGTCTCCCAGGCTCTTGGTGTGCTCCTGCAGCTCCTGGATCTTGTTGGAGATGGTGCTCTGGGCTGGGTGAGGCAGGGTGTTAGCAGAGGTGGACAGGACGACCAGGGGGTCGGCCCAGGCCTGAAGCAGAGAGCGAGCCAATGACAGCAGGTCGGACTCCTGGAGAAGAGGAGAATAATGAGATGAGACAATAAGCTGAAGGACAACTGGAGAGACGGGAGATGAAATGCTGTGAGAAACCAATGAGGTGAGGTGGTTGAACTGAATTGCAATAGTCTGCTCAGATAGACTGACCACCACTCGTAATTCCAACTGTAGCAGAGGTCAGGAAGTATCACAGATTCTTTTTAAAGGTAATATCACAAAAAAGAAATAAAATGCTTTCCCCCTGGTTTGCTAACTTTCAAGTAACTTTGACCCTATAAATGCTCTTTTATTTTCATCCTGGCACATTTTCCAAGTACTAATTACTTGCAACAGGGCCTCTTTAACAAATTGTACATCTGTCACCAAACAACAGACACATTTATAATTTCAATCTTACAGATTTGTAATCAAATTGTTTGGCAGCACATTGTTTAGATTTAGGAAAGAATGATGGTTACTTGAATCCTCTTTAGATCATCTACAATGATTGCTTCAGTTATTCGGGTGAAAGCTGAGACAGCTCAGTGATGTTCGTTTGTGCCCATTCTGGCAAGTCTCGGCTAATATCATACGTCGCTTTTTGATAACAGTGTACTATAGCTTCAAACTTTACAATGTGCTTAAGGCAAGTTCCCAACCGAAAAACAAAACAGATGGAGGAGTTTCGCAGACACATTGGAGAGCTAGAAATGAATGGACTTCCTGGTTGACTCGCATACGTAGACAGAACGAGGTGTAAAGCTCGCTAGTAAACATGTTATACCTTGCACAAAAACCTCAGTATAAAAACAACACTTGTTTTATGGGGGATAATGTGCTCGACCATTTCTTGGCTTGGTGCGATGACTTCCTGGAGGTTGGTTGCTGGCGATAGTTTCATATTTTGTGTAAAAACATTTGAGTGCTCGTCACGTAAAAACTGTATTACTTCAAATGAAATGAGCGAATTGCATCTGAAATATTTTTGAATATGACCTATCCTTCCATCAGTCCATTCTCGACACTGCCACTCCCAGCATTTATTGACCAAGAGGCTTTGTACACCCACTAAGCCAACAGGCTGCCAGTCAGTGTAAGCTTTAAGTTAATTAATCAATAGTAAATGAAATAGCCCATAGTAAGAAAGCTGTCTTGAGAAACCTTCTGTTTTGTGTCTTTTCGCATATTTTAGAGCTCCAATCTTCAGATGGATGTCTGCTTAATTTCTCCTCTCTCTCTATAATAAGAATAATTTGAACTTTTGAAACGTTTCAGCTCAAACATCTTGACTCCAGCTGGTTAGAAGATCTGATGTGATGTAAAACAGAGACAGAGAAAAAGATAACGCAACCCGGTCTCACTCTGAAGTCGTCGAGAGCCAGTGCTTGGTCACTGACTTCTGGCATGATATGCGGTGCGTTGCCGTTATGAATGTGATGTCATGTTTCTAACTTAACTGTGCTAAAGACCAATGAATACTCAAAAACATCAGTTTTAAAGACAGTTACGCAGAGTTTTTTCTTTAGAATGCCTTTTTGCATGAACAAGGACTGTAGATTTTGTCCTCATCTTTTACAGTGGGGAACTCCTATGTCTGCAAGCGTCCAGCGCCATCAGGGGGCAAATGTCGCGGGACAACAACAGAAGTTAAAGCAGCAGAAGTCTGAGTAGGACGGGCAGGACGGGTAGGACAGGTGGTGGGTGGATCCAACAACCACAGACTTTCTCCCAGGGGGCCGGTGTTCACTTCCTGTAAGATTGTAAAGCCAAACCCTGTTCTTTATTCCTAAATGTAACCATGTGTGTGCTTTATTGAAGAGAACAAACGCCAATTCGCAGTGTTGTACCGATGTAGTGCTTTTATTTTGAAAGAGACTGTATGCAAACTGTACATTTCCTGTGAAAACAGAAGTGTATTTTGAAAACAGACAATGCATGTAACAGGCTGAAGTTGACACGGCGTCCCAGAACGTCAACAACCAACACACCCAGGGTACCTTGGACGTCATACGTGGACATGGAAAGTCCATGACCAAACGTGGACATGTGACGAGGTCACAGTGAGGATGATGTTGGTTAAAGACAACATAACGAATGTAACCACCGTGACACCACCCATTGGTTTGCAAACTCCCATTTTGAAACCTTGAATTTGGCATTTTGAACGTCGCCATCTTGGATTTTTGGAGCCATTAGTGACCATGTTATGACAAGAGGGTGGAGCTAACTCTAACAGCTTCTGCTAGCTTGGTTAAGACGTGGTAATGTGAGACAAATGAAAGATTAAGGAAAACATAAAAAGGGTGACAGCAACTCACTGATACTTGTAGAGCTTGTTCCTTGTCACTGGGTGTCTGCAGAGAGGAGGTGTGGCACATTGAGGGGCGGGGCATAGCCATCCGGCCTATAGGAGGGAAATTAAAGTCCTGGAACAGAAGACAAATATGAATACGTAAGAAACCAGACTTGTATAACGCGACACAGTTCATACCACAACAATCAGGACTGACCAGGTCGTGGCTGAGAGTCGTGCTGAGGGAGTGCAGTCTGTCGGAGCGCTGAGAGGCCCGGTCGAGCAGGTCATTGATGGGGACGGCGCTGCACGCTGCCACCATGTACAACACTGTGGAGCACAGGACCGTGACAGAGAACATTCAGAGGCTGTGTTTATGCCTCGGTGCTGGCGATAGCCACGAGCAGAGGCGTTATGTTTTCAGGTTGACTCTCGCTCCGTCCCATCTTTGTAAACACAATATCTCAAAAACACCTCAAGGGAATTTATTCAAATTTGGCACAAATGTCACCTTGGATTCAACAATAAACTAATTCGTTTTTAGTGGTCATAGATCAAAGGTCAAGGTCACTGTGACCTTGTCTGTCTCATTCTCATGAACTTGATATCTCAAGAATGTCTTGAAGGAATATCTTCATATGTGGCGCGAACGTTTATTTGCACCTGAGGATGACCTAATTATATTTTGGTGGTCAAGATTCAAAGGTTAAGGTCACTGTGACCTTGCTTCCATCTCATTCTTGTGAACGCGATATCTTAAGAGTGTGTTCAGGGAATATTTTTTCAAATTTGGTGCAACTGTCCACTTGGACTTCACAATGAACTGATTGGATTTTGGTGGTCAAAGGTCAAGGTCAGTGTGACCTTGTCTGTCTTATTCTCATGAACTTGATATCGCAAGAATGTCTCGAAGGAATTCCTTCAAATTTGGCGCAAACGTTCACTTGCACTTGAGGATGAACTAATTAGATTCTGGTGGTCAAGGTTAAGGTGACTGTGACCTTGCATCCATCTTATTCTTGTGAACGCGATATCTTAAGGATGCCTTCAGGGAATATTTTTTCAAATTTGGTGCAACTGTCCTCTTGGACTTCACAATGAACTGATTGGATTTTGGTGGTCAAAGGTCAAGGTCAGTGTGACCTTACATCTGAATCATTGGTGAAGATTCCTAGTCATCCAGGTCATGGTAATCTAACATGCTATATCGTAGGCAACTGGACCTGCTTGAACAAGGTGCGTACGATATAACACTTAATAATCCATTTTTAAGTGGCTGTTTGCTCATCAGCTTTCCAGGTCATTTGGGAAAAAAAGAAAGATGCTTAAGATATGTTAGTTTAATGAATGTTGACTTCCAATGTGCTTATATTTACATATCAGGCTATATAATATTTTCAGGCTTAAGAAGAGTTTTTATACAGATTTTAGCCCATATACATGAACAGACACAGAGCACGTGTGTGTCCAGTATGAACCAGCAGCAGCAGCTTCATCTTCTTCCAACCACTCCATCATGGACGTTTACAGTACTGCACTTATCTGCTGTTTTCTATTGAGATGGTGCTAACTGTGCTTTGTAAAGTGGTATAGCTCTGGGTATCCAGCAACCACTACCACCAGTTTCTCCTCCATTGTTTACCAACTGTAAACTTCTTGTTGTGACCACCACAGAAGGCCCGCCCCTCAGATCATCCCATTGAACACTGGGACAAAAAGATTACGAAAAACCAGATGACGTGGGGCGTTGTTCCGCTTTGAGAGGATGTTTTCTTACGACTCAAGGAGTTCAGAGCGCAGAAACTCGAGGCGCATAGCAACACAAACACACGAGCAAATAGCTTCAATCTCATTAAAAACTTTTACAGAAAGCTGCCTCCAGCTGCTGAAACGCTCTCTGTGTGATCAGGTCTTACTGCTCAGTCCCCAAACAGAATCCTCTGCCTTCTATCTCAGGCCCGGCTCTTCCCCTTCTGAGACACAACAACAATTTTTCATGATCATCCAACCTCATACTTCACGAGAGGTTCTTCACTGCAGCAGATGACTTAACAGATATAACACACAAGCTGAGCTCATCTCACCCGTCATGAGGAGTTTGTTTCCATCGCTGTGTCTTTGAGCCATCTCTCTTCTTCTTCTTCTTCTTCTTCTGTGACCCGCTTGTTGCTGTTTCCTTCTTCCTCTCCATCCCGCCTCAGTTTTATAGTCCTTGTCTTCATCAGTTTGGTTATGCAGCAGTGTGAGCTGATTGTGTGGTCCAGCTTATAATGAGAAACATGGTCAAGGAGATCTGAATGGATGCAACAGACAGGGTGTGTGTGTGTGTGTGTGTGTGTGTGTGTGTGTGTGTGTTAATTAGATGAATAAAAACACTGATGTCCACAAGATGTTTGGTTAAAGCACTGCATCTTAAATCCATTACGACATCATTTGATGGTTGAATTACTGATGACCGCGTACATCTATCACTGACCTGACGTTTCCATGGTTACGGAGCAAGTTAGCCACCTGCTGCTTCGTGTATTCTCAGATCTGAGGGTGAAAAATCTTTTTCCAAAACGCACTGAAAGCAGCAACAAGTTTTCTCTCAACACATGATGGTACGAACAGAAAAACCTGAACAGAGTCGAGTTGTTTCAGACCGGCTTCAGCTGTTTCCTGCCCTTCATTTCAATCTGTCATGTTTCACTGAAACTTAATTGTGCCACAGCAGCTTTTGGATTTTTTAGGGCTTTTAATTGTTTTTGAGATTTGTGATCATCCAACACATTCTCCCTCCCAGCCTCGTTAATCACTGACGCTTGGTCTGTGGCCCATCACATCAAATTATGACGCTACGCTATCACGAGTGATCAAAAATTCAACTTTACAGCTTAAAGAAACAGTGTTGAAACAAGTAGAACATTAATGTTGAACTGACATTAAAAACTTTAGTTTCTGAGTTGAAACAAACCGTCAAACTGAGTAAATTTGCATTTGTCAAGTTTAACCAACTTCATGTGTTTTACAGTGCAGCGACTAAGTGAAGCTGAAAATGTCCAGTAAAGGAGTTGCTCCACGTTATTGATCAACACATCAGACTGTCCTTGAGTCGAGGTCACACTGGCACAAACTGTCCTTCTGTCAGAGACGATATTCAGATCAGTCCTCAGGTATGAATCCTGAAGTTTTTTCTTTAAGTATGACATTTAAGGCTTAATTTCTCCTTAGCTGAGGGACTTACACAGTTGCATAGAATCCCTTAAAAATTTCCTTTGTTAAGGGGAAAAACTAAAATACTGCATTAAAAGACAGCAGTAATAATTTCCATGGAGATTGTTTGCTTGGACTCACGCTGTGACGCCTGATATCGTCTCACACAGTTGTCTCTTAGTTAGATGGTGAAAAAATGTCAGAAGAAAAGAAGACAAGAAAAGCAGACTGGTCAGAGGAGGAGAAGATGAAACTTCTGGAGGAATATAATCAGAGAAAGAACAAACTACAAAGTAAATACCAGAAAACACTAAACGACTGTAGGAAGAATCAACGGAAATGAATTCAGTTAAATCTAAAGTGTAAAATCAGAAGTGTCTCCGTCAGGTTCTCCTGGTCTCACAACACTCTGCTCTGGGTGTGTTAGCTTTTTTATTTATCACCATAAACTCGGTCATGTTGCAGTTAAGACAGAGTCAGAGGGACCTTAAGGGATTGTTTTTACCTTACTTTGGTTGCTAAGGTTTTTTGTGCAACGGTTGAGAGATTCCTTAAGTATGAGACCAAGACAAGGAGAAAACCATAAATACTCAAATCAACATTTTAAGGAAACCTTAAGGAGAAGACTTAAGGGTGTTTCTGCAACTGATTTTATTTTGAGAAAACCTTAACTAGGACTTTAAGAAAAATCTTAACAGTGCAAGTGGCCCCCAGGCCCCTATCCCCCAACCCAAGATCTTACACACACACACAAAACAACAAAAAACAAACAAACATGAAAACAGCACACAGTTTAAACCCCAAATGAAACGAGCACATAAACACCAACAGGAAAAACAATTTAAAACCTGTGAAGGACTAACAGTTATAGAGCTCTTTGTAATTATCCCGTGATCTCGAGGGAAACAAAAGTCATTTCTCATCATAAATTATCCTGAGACATACATCAACAACAAAATGAGTGTTGTTGTCTTGAGATAACAAAACATTAGAGAAAACAAAATTGCAGGCACGGCCATTCTCTGCTTTTGTACATCACAGACTATCATTGTAATGGTTTGAGATTTTGACAGGACAAAAACCACCTCACAAAATATCACGGCCTCATGGTTTCACAGAATCACAGAATTATTTTATCACCTGTCAGAATGAAGCTTAAAGGAATGAAGGCAGAGGGGTAATTGTTGGTGGAACAAATCTATCACTATAATTAAAACTTGAACCATTTTAAAATGGACATATATGTTTAAAGTCTCCCGTCTGAAAATAACTAAAATGAAGCTGAGATTTTCTGTCTAGTTGGTTTTTTCTTTTTAATATCATAGATAAGTAAATGTCATTTTTAATATCACAGTATACCTTAAAAAATGGTATATTGCTGCAGCCGTATTACAGACCTCTGCCTCTTTTTATGGGTATATATCCAATAATAAACATATAAATGTGCAGTTACTGTATTTTTATTATCCACTGATCATAACTGGTGCACAGTGTCCTTACACACTGAGTGTTTGTCGACATCGACTTTATGTCTTACTTTATTTGGAGCCCACAGAACTGACTGCTGTAATATGTAGTAAATAAATAAATAAATAAATATAATTTTAAAGAGATGGAAATGTTTTTTTTTTCTTAAAATATTTTCCTCTAAAATGTAAAAACCAAACATGCCTATAATTCATTATTAATAGTGATAATGTTTCAGAAGGATTTTTCTTTTCAGGTCAAAACTGAGTCACAGAATTTTAATGCAACTGAATTGTTCACAGTCAGGAACATGTTCACTGCAGCTGGTCTTCAGACGCCAGTCCTCACAGGACAGAGGCAGCAGCTCAGTGGGGATATCTGCTGGACATGTGTGGAACAGCAGGTCCAAGGTGACACAGAGACAGACTGAAGACAGAGAGACGAACAGGCGAAGCAGCTTTATTTGTACATCACACTTTATACACCAGGTCAGTTTAAAGAGCTTTACAGAGCAGTAACATATAAAACATATTAAAGGATCCAGATTTACAATAAAAGAATAAAGAGAAAAAAATATAGAAGGTAAAACTGATTTAATTAATTACCAAGTGATTTTTAATTTTAAACTTCAGACAAGAGGTGCAATGATAAAAATATTATTTAAAATGATTTAAGATTGAGTTTTAAAATAAGGTTGCAGTCATCACAGGGCGGAGCAGGCAGTGTATACAAGGAACGTTTTTAACTTCAAACTGTTCGGAGTCGGGGCTGTGGAACATCATGTGGGAGGCTGTTCCAGGCCTGTGCTGCATGAGAACAAAATGCTGCTTCACCATGATTGGTTCTGACTCCTGGGACGGTCAAGATGCCATATGTAACAAACACATGATGACGCACTGACAGAGACAGAGGGTTAAAGGTGAGCAGCTGATCAGTTCAGTTCAGGACCAGGTGTCATGATCCCTTGATAAACATACATGAGACTATGAGCGGGAGTGATGGCGCTGTCTCTGGGTTTCAGGGGAGCCAAAGGGTTAAAGGTAACCTGGAAATCCAGATATTTCACAGGGATCTGACCCCGATGAGCAGAGCCTGGTGAATCGCCATCAGACCAATCAGATCAGTCTATCTGACAGAGGAAGGCTCTGGGTGGGCGTAACATGATGACGACAGTGCTGCGCTGTAGGAGTCTAAAAGTAAACAGCCAAGATGGCAGCTGCCGAAGGACGGCGTCCATTCAGTTTAGCTTTGGAAGAAACGCTAAACCAACTACACTTATCTTTTTCCTTGAGAGAGGAACAGAAGACTGCCCGAGAAGCCTTCGCTTCCAGGAAGGACGTTTTTGCTGTTTTGCCGCCGGGATATGGCAAAAGCATAATATATCAGTTAGCCCCACTGGTCGGCAAACAGACAGCAAACCACCCATATGGCGAGGGAGGCTCAGGTGAAGTTTTAGAGTCCTCACATCACTTGCAGAGATCCAAGGGGAGAGGAGGTAGCAACACAACTCCACCTAATGGAGGCTGACGGCGCCCCAGATTCAAACGTCCAAAAACACATAATTGAAACCACGAAATATCTCCATACTGCTCGTCCGTAGTGATCCAAGTGTCCTGAAGCCCCGACATAAAAAGTTGTTTGGAAAAACCTCATTTGAACTCTGTTTTTAGCCTCATTGTAGCCTGTAGCTCTGACTGCCTCTCTGGGCACCGCGCTCACGTGAACACAGCGCACAGTTAGTTGTGCTGCTACCCCCTCTCCCTTTAAAGTTAGATGGATAGAAAGGTGAGAGGGAGCATAGGGAGGGCAGAGACGAGGAGAGACACTGGACACCCCACCTCCCTCTACTCCCTCATTTTGATGAGAAGGAAGAAGAGGGTAGAAGCTAACTTTAGTCAGGGTGGAGTGAAACTGGTCAAGTGTTGTTGCACATACTTGTGATTGTGAGTTATAGTTGGATTCATGCTGGGGGGGTTAGGGAGGGCAAACGCTTCATTGGGGTTATCAGGTGTTTCGACGATTGGCCCACGTCACCTCCAGAGGGCTCATCAACAACACCTGATGTCCCAGGTGCGCCTCCTTCTGTTGGTATTTCGGGGCCTTGTGGTGTCTGTCCTCTTAGTCCACAGCTCGCTTGTTTTTATTCTTCTGAACAACTTAATTTGCAATTTTTTATACATTATTGATTTATATGATTATTATAAGACATGTTATTTAAAGCAAATTAGCCCGTGTTTTTATCTCATCTACCTGGAGGCTCGCTCAGGGCACCGAGTGTGCTCGCACCACCACTGAGTACACCAAACCCCTCCTGCAAAACCCGCCTGAAATGTGTTTAAACCCAAACAGACCATGGCCTGAAGATATTTACCCCTCCTTCTGTTTGGTTTAACTTTCTCTCCTCCTCACACTCTGGGTGTCCTCTGCAAACATGATCGGATAACACACTGTTCTAACCTCTTACTTGTTCTCATACAAACTATCTTATTTATTTACAGTTTTCAAATTACTTCTTATATGCCCTTGTTTTCTTCATCAGTTACATCTGTAAGTTTATTATTGCTTATCTTCATTTGTTTCTGTATTTGTCAGTGTGTCTGCACTGACTGCTGGATTAAAGGATTCAAAAAACTGATTTGAAAACAGTAAATAAATAAAACAGTTTGTATAACAGCAGGTAAGAACTGACTGATCCGGTCGGACAGGTGAGTCAGAAATTTACCTGCCTGGAGACAAAATCGTTGAACCCTGCAGGAAGACAACAACTTAAGTGTTTTTTCTTGTTTAAATTCTGTTCGACAGGACCGCAGCAGAACAAGAGGATTTTACTTTGTGCTCAACAGACTTGAGTTATTTTTCTGTAAAAATATTAATCAGCCAGTTTCCCCGAACATGTGATGAGTGAAAACACAAAAATGACCATAAAGCGCTGATATTACACCAAACAAGGACACGTTTCATGTTTTATGGGTTGTATAAACTGTGCGTGAAGAAATACAAACATCCTGTTCAACCTCTTATTGATACAAATACATATAGACTTTTTTAAAATCATCAATTGTCCCAGTACACAAGCACGGGAGGGGAATCCATTTATTGAGCCAAGTATGTGCGACTCCTCTACGATAGGTGGAGATATGCCCCCTTTCAGCTTGTTAATATTGGACCTTTTTCCTGTTGACCTATTACGTCACAGACCAAACAATGGACAAACAAGTTAGCTACGGTTAGCTAGCAGCTAACTGCTACCATGGTGGACAACTTTACAGCTCTGTACATTTGGTCCGTCCAAAAAGTCACGGCTCTGGATGTAGATTTCTCCATGTTGTTACCGGCTTCTTCTTCTCTTACACATTTAATGCTATTGGACTTCAGGGTCAAAGCCCGGGGCGGAAACTGTGGAGCATGCTCAGAGCGCCTCGGCCAGTTTGGGTCTGATTGACTGCATACATGCAGGAGTCACATGATCTGGGTGTGTTGGTCCCACTGTGACACATTCACTGCAGGACCATTTCACTCACACTGACATGTTTACAGGGATTTAAAGGTCCGTTTTTTTTTTCGGACTGACACAATAAATCCATTTTCTTTGATGTCATAGAAACGTGATGACTGGCATTAGAGGGATATTCATGTTTTCACATTGGCCACCATAGTAAAGATAATCTATGACGGAGAGCATTACAAGCTGCGCCAGTGGTACGAAAAGATGTCCTTCTGACCTCGTAGCCCTTTAACATTTAACATTTGCACATCTGTTTTTAAATGCTAACAGAATTGCAAACAAATAACATAGAGCATAAGCCCCTTTTACACTGTCAGATTTTCAGCGAATGTTGGGCCGTTTTGCCAGCAAGCTGCGAGCGTTTAGACACACAGAGCCGGATTGGCGAGTTGATCCAAGGTGCCCAATTTTCTGCCTCGTAGGGTAGACATATTGGTGGAACCCTTCTAGTTTAAACAGACCTTCCGCCACAGGAGGGGCTGTTGATGACTTATGGGAGGAGCTGTTGATGATGCCGCACGTGCGAGCCATTGGTGGTGGATAAACAGGAAACAGCTGATAGCAGGAATTAGCGAGCAGCTAGTAGCAAGAGGGAAACACAAACCTGACAGACACTGTAAAGATGAGCAACTGGGGAGACAAGGAATTGCGCGCCCTCCTTGTCCTCGCAAACGAAGAGGCCATTAACGGTCAGATGACGGGGACGGTGAAGAACGGGCCGACTTATGAGAGAATCACCAAAGGACTGACCAGCCGCGGCTTCCCTCCCACGCCACTGTTTACGTCACACGCTGAGCTACACGTTTTGTTACTTGCTCACGCCCCCCATTGCCCCGAAAAAGGCGCATTCTGTATAAACAAAAGTAGGTAGGCCGCATTTTGCTGCACTCCCTGATTTTGTTTTTATACTGCCAATGCTGAAAAAAGACTGATTGGGCTTTCCGGTAAATTTGCACAACTCCTGTTTAAAAAGGGCTAATAATTCTTTTTGCATATAAACCGGAGGACTTACACTAACATATAACACATTCATCGTGTCCCAGAACGCTGTTTCTTTGCACTAATAGGTTTGTAGAAATCCAGTAAAAAGCACACACAACAGAAACATAATCCAGACTGTGGGTTTTCACAGCACTTCCTGCATTGGAATCAGCATCATCACGTTGTGAGCATGAGCTGACTTTCTTGCATGTATACCTTGTTTGGAAGTGTAGTAAACATCATGTGGATGATTGAAATCAGATTCAAAACAATACAACATTATATACAGAACAAATGTCATGTTTGTTCCTTAATCCTTAAATTGAGTTCCAGATCTCGTGAGAATATGTTGCTAAAACAGAGACATATTTCAAAATAAGTTAATTTTACCCTGATTTGTCTTTCTGAAGAAATGGCATTTCAGTGTCAGAATGTTTCCAAGAGTTGGGGCTGTGAAAAATAGGTCCAATATCTACTTTAGTGACTATAGAGTGAAGGAAACAGCAATCTGGACTCGGCCGCAGCTAGTCTCCTAGGGGCGGGGCAGTGGTAACACATAGATACAGGAAATGAATCTAAGTGGGCCATCTCAGTTTATCAACAATCTCTGACTGCAGTTAGCCGCCGCTGCAACCAGAGTATCAGAAAAACACAGATTTTTAAAATGAAACCACTTTATTCAGTGTTTGTGTCACTTTATATCGCCTGATCTGTTTGTTTCAGAGAGGAGGAGACCTCTGTGGATAACTTGTCTCACATTAACCTGCCGCCGGCTGATGGGTGGGGACCTCTGGGGGAAGTCAAACAATGTTCATCTGCACACACTGCGACGACACACAGCTGATTAAATATCAGCAAAGTTTCCCTGGTTCCTGTACCGCAGGGAACGTCTTTATTCACTGCAAATGTATCATGTACATTCAGTAGCTAGTTAGCTAGCTAACCCTACACTTCTCAGGGTTTGAGTTTGGTTTTGGTGCAGGAAAGAAACGTATATCCTTCCAGCCTCTCCAGGTAACGAGTATCATTCATACGCACCGAGCTCCAGGCACAACATTTAGCTAAAAAAAAAAGAATTACAGTCTCATCCCTTAAAGGGATAGTGCACCCAAAAATGTAAATTCAGCCATTCTCTACTCACCCATATGGCGAGGGAGGCTCAGGTGAAGTTTCAGAGTCCTCACATCACTTGCAGAGATCCAAGGGGAGAGGAGGTAGCAACACAACTCCACCTAATGGAGGCTGACGGCGCCCCAGATTCAAACGTCCAAAAACACATCATTGAAACCACAAAATATCTCCATACTGCTCGTCTGTAGTGACGAGTTTCAGCTGGTTGCAATCTGCAGTCGTCACCACTAGATGCTGCTAAATCCCGCGAAATCTGACACACTGGACCTTTAATTTCTCAATACCCCGACATTCTCCCTCCAACCTCAGACTGTGTCCAAGTGTCTCTTGGACAGTCGCTCTGGTCTGTTCCTACACATGTAGTATCCTTATCTTGGGACAGCCATGAACCATTGATTTAAGTTGGGCAGCCTGGTAATATTTTTCCAAGTTTGGTAAATTTAGGCCCTGTTTTCTTTTAAACATTGGATTTTAAAAATAATAATAATAATTCTGGGTCTTTCATTTTGCCACATGACTTTTGATTTTGGGTGGCAGTAGCTCAGTCCAGAGGGAACCAGAGGGTCGGCAGCTCAAGTCCCCGTCTGGACCAAATATGGAGCGTGGACTGGCAGCTGGGGAGGTGCCAGTTCGTCTCCTGGGGCAAATTTGCCTTGAGCAAGGCACTGAACCCCCAACTGCTCAGGGCGCCTGTCCATAGGCAGCTCCCTCACTCTGACATCTTTGCATTTAATGCATGTTTAGGTCCTGTTTGTGCATGTGTGTGTATTTGAGGTGTGTGTGTGTGTGTGTGTGTGTGTGTGTGTGTGTGTGTGTGTGTGTGTCAACACAGTGACAACAATTGAATTTCTTCTCAAGGATTAATAAAGTTTATCTTCTTCTAACTGTGTTTCACAGCTGGCACAAGTTATTTTCTGCAGTAAACTTCTGAACCTGTTTTTTAGTTCAGAATCATGTTTATTAGTAATTATTATAAAACCAGGTGAAGTCGTGAAGCTGATAATGAACACTGTTGCGTTACCCTGAGCTGCTTAAGAGGACCCTGAACACAACACCAAGTTACACATCAACTCTCAAGGACAGCATGGCCACAGGTCGTCTCGTTCAGGAGGTCACCACTGTAACGTGTTTTACCCATGACCCTTTGCTTTAAACATCACATCCAGCTGCCAGCCTGAAGCCTCCTCCTTTGATCCACCTCCCATCATGTGCTGTATAAACACACATGCGCAGCAGGCGTTCCATGTGTGACCTACACTCTGACTTTGAGGGATTGTATCACCTGTAAGGTGTCAGGTCTCGTCACGACATTTTACCTTTGAATGCTGCACGCTGGTGTCCACCTGTTGACAGGAAAAACAGGTTCATGTTGCTGGTTTTGTCTTAGAGGCAAAAATGACGGTGTGTGTGTGTGTATGTGTGTGTCAGGGGTGTGATGTGCAAAGTCAGCGTGACACCTGAGGGTCTTATCTGTGTACACATGAGTGAAACACCTGCAAACAGAGAGACGGATGATAAAGGGAATAAGGACTGAAATGAAGCAGGACTGTGAGGAGACGTGAGAACCACCAGAGCCATATTTCACTCCTTTATGGGCCTGCATGTCGACCTTGCCGCAGTCTGCCGCTGCCAGCCAGACATGCTGTATACTGTGCAACAAATGCAGAGCCCCTCCCCCGCCTATAGCTCTGTATACATCCATGCATTTAACCCTCCTGGAATCTCAAACAGGCGTGTCTCCTTTCTCTCTCAGTCCTCTCTCAAACTCCCCTCACAATTACTTTTCTTCCCTTCTTTGCGCCCCCTCCCCCCACTGTGGCCGCCTCTCAGCCCCTGGCAGTGCACATACCACATGCACACACATGCACACACATGCTCACACGCTCGTAAAGCACAGCTACACACCCCCTTCCAGCGAGCTCACACTCACTCACTCACAGAGCAGTTGCAGCCCTCTGAAGCCCCTCTCTGGTGCCTCCTGCACACACTTAGACACTTTTTGAGCCGTCTAACTCAGGACCAAGACGTCCCATCTGCACATAGGTAGGAACTCACAGGTTTGTTTTATGGATTCAGTGTCATGCGCAGGGTTTCTGCACAGGAAGACACTGGTGCTACTTAAAGAACATGATGTTCCCTCTTGTCTGTGTGCACATGGGCTCACAGCGAGGTGTGGAGTTGGTCACAGCAGCTTCTTTGTTGCTCAGGAACTTCACAGGACCTGTAGGATTTATAGACCATGTGCTTTGATGAAGAGTCTGTTGCTTCATCACAAACATACAGTGTCACTTTTACACTTTTTTCTGACTCTACGGTGTAGTTGGGTTTTAATTTGTGCCTGTGTTATCTGGTGACCTCATGCCAAAGAATTTATGCATGACAGAGCTTTATTTCTGCAGCGGGAGGTTTTTCCACGCAGGAAGTTAATTGGTTGACATTTTATGCTGATGTAATTTAGGCACTGCACACTTTGTCTTTCTCTGTGTGGAATATGAATGAGCTCTATTTTAGGAAACAGCAGAGGCAGGTTAGTGTGAGCGGAGCGTGTTGATCTGGGCCTGCTTTAAAAAGAGTTTTAAAATATGTAGTTTCTTTTTGCTTTGGCTTCAAATGTTCTTTGGTGGGTGTGTGGAGGAAGTTTGGGGTTGGGAGGCTTCCATTAGTGCACGAGGACTACATATCCCATAAGTCATAGCATGCATTAAATTGACAGAGCTCTACCAGGTGTGTGCAGTAAGTTCAAGGGTCGCAAGCCACAGAGAGGTGTCTGTACGCACGGCGCACCGGGACAGGTAGTAAAATAACCCACCCTATCTCACTGAAGTCATGATGTATGTGTTTTAGAAGAGGATAATTTAAATATGTGCACAAGTGTCAGGACAGGTTTATAGTCAGGGTGCAAACTTTGCAGAGGTCTGTGCATTTCCGTGCAAACAGCAGCGGCTCCAGTCGTCTGCACGCGGCGCAGTTTGACCTCTGCTGCAGCAGGTTTTGTAACGCCGCGCGCTGCGCTGATGTAGTTACACAAGTGTCCGTGATGTGTCGCAGTGACGGTGCATGAATGAGCTCGGGCACAGTCACAGCTTCGTCCTGCTAAAGGCTCAGTCCACCCAAAATACGTTTGTGTAATGTCTGTGTGCAGAGCATGAGGCGCAGGGACTTCATATTTGATTTAATGTGTGGAAGATAAAAGTGTTGCATGTCTGTCCTGACACACCAAAAGTTATTGTAGGCAGTCTTTCATGGTTATGATCCAGGTTTCACTGTAGATTTCCTGCGAAGATTAAACATGTGGCTTCTGGTCTGATCGTGTTTGAGCTCAGATAAAAGAAAAATCCAAACTAAAAATGACCTTCCTGTTGTTGTGCAGCTGTTTGGAACACCTGGTTGATTGTTTCAATGATATCAGGCAAATTGTCTTGGTTTTCTTTTCTTTTCTTTTCTTTTCTTTTCTTTTGTCATTTTAAACTCAACATTTTTGGGAAGTTGCAATGAGCATTTTTTATTTTTATTACTTTTTTTAGTCAACAACTAATTGATTTAATTAAAAAAAATGAAACCAGCAAATGAATAAATAAAAACCATTAGCGTTTTTTTTTTTTTTTTTTTTTTGTTTTTTTAAATCAACATTTTGGGAAGTTGTAATTAGCCTTTTGGGGTTTTTTTTTCTACATTTTATAGTCTAATGATTAAACTAAATAACTGTTAGTTGCAGCTCTTGTTCAAACTTTAAAGTTCTCATTATGGAGCTTAAACAGCGACGTTAAGTTTAAAAAAAGTTTAAAAAAAAATGCTGTTGAAAAAGGAAACAACACTGACAAAAGTTCCACTGAAAACTAAAACACAGGCTTTAAAAATATTTATTTATTGTTGTTATTATGCATTCTTGTATTTTTCAATGACAGCCCTCTTTTTTTCTTCACATCACTCTCAAAGGACTTTGTATCAAAAAGAGCTGATTTCTCCTCAGTATGAATATTACATGTCAGTCACTCTCTCCCTGCCCCCTCCCCTCAAACTCCTCCCCTCACGCCAAGACAGGGAGAGGAAGTTGAAAAAGAAAGGAGGAAGTGGAAAACCTTTCAGTGTAAAAAAAAAAAAAAAAAAAAAAAAAAAGAAGAAGAAAAAGTAGACCCTGACGGAAAAAGAGTGACATAAAAAAAATCAGAAGTTTGTCACCAAAAAACATGAGTGCTAAAAAATAAAATAAAAAAATTAAAATTAAAATTAAAAAAATTTAATGTTTCCTTCACAACAGCAAATTTTATTTTTGATGCCAAAACTTGGTGTCACTGTTTCAGCTCCAGAAAATGTTGATCTTAAAATCACATAAAAAAAGAATATTTGACTTTTTCAATTGAAATGATCCTGTTGCATGTTTTTAAGTGAAACTGTAATCCTTTAATTCCAAATTTAATCTTTGAAGCTAAACCTTTGTGTCACTGTTGTGCCTGTGACCTTGGACAACCTTGAGTTAGTCCCCACAGTGACACACATGGCTCCATGAGGCCTCAGGCTGAATAAATGCAGTTCCTCTGTTAATGATTCTGATAATAAGAGACACTCGTGGAAGACAAACGTCCTCTGTTTGTCTCTTTGTTTATCTTGTAGACATGTAGCAGCGTTTCATTCCCTGACCTTTGAAGCATGGCTGCCGTGTGTGTGATCAAACTGCTGCAGCAGCACAGAGCTGCCACCAGGTGGTGACATCATGATGGAGGACACACTCCATCACTTTGTGCTCCAGCTCTGAATGAATGAATGAATGAATGAATGAATGTCTTCAGTTTAACATGAGGAGTTTTTCTCCACTGTTACAGATTATTTATTATCTGACGTGAAGTGTCTCCATGTGGGAGCTCCTCTTGGTACTGAGATCATCCTGCACACCAACCGTCCCCTCTTTTGTCCCTGTTGCCCAATCTTCTGCCTCTCTCTGGGTCACTGCCCCTTCACCCTCACACTCCCCGCCCCTGACCGCTGTGTACACACGTGTGCTGCCCACTCACATGTTTATCTCCTCCCACCTCCTGCTCTGCGCCCTCCCCCTTCCACAAACTCACTCTCACCCCCACTCTGTCTCTCTCTGTCTCTGTCTCTCTTGGTGGCTCTGGGTCCATAGGCGGAGGACAGGAACAGGACAGGACACGCACCCTCAACACCACACAGCAGCACCGCAGACATGTCGGACTCCGAGACCGCCGCCGCCGCCCCCGCCGAGGCCCCCGTCCCCGCTGCTTGTGCCACTATCAAGGCTGACCTGGACAAATGGTAGGTGATGGCGTGCACGCTGTGTGAATGTGGTTCTTCTACTTTTTCATGCAGAGAGAACACCAAACTCAGAGGAAGCTCTTGCAATCAATGCTCCACCTTCTGAGTGAAGTTATGCCTCATGAGGCGCCTTCAAACATCTGTACCTGCGGAGATGATCTGGCTGAAGGTGGAGAGGCTCCACACAAAAACGAACATCTCAATTGTTATATAATAAAATAAATAAATAAATAATAAATATTACCCAGAATTCGGAGCTGATTGACCGGCGCGCAGCTCTAATGGCGCTTGAATTAGCAGACAGCAGCATCCTAAAATGCGCCATGTCAAAATGGAGTCTCTTCGTTGTGGTCGGCGCCGAAAACCACCAGGAGAGAACAGAAAATGTTGAAATGTAACTGAGTTGGATTCCTCGGGTCTCGGCGGGGGGCGGGGGTTATAATAACTTGGGGGACCCTCTGCAAAGGGAGAGTGATTTGGGATTAATGATGCTTGGCAGCAGGGTGATGTTGGATGCTCATCAGCACGCATGGATGGAGGCTGGGAATCTGCTTGCGTCACTAGCCTCCCTGTTTCCCCAGAATCCCTTGCGTTGTCGCTGCTGTCTCCTCATCGTGTCAGCGGTCAAGGACACCAGCTCGATGGTGTTTTGTAGATTGTTGCGTTTATTCTGATGCTGCTCTGTGTGTGTGCAGAGTGACATGACACTTTGCACATCATTTCTGTAAGAGTCCATTTTGACAGACAGAGTCATGATGGAGGTCAGGGAGCTTTGATCAGATGGATTATCACTGAGCAGAACGCTTCCTCAACACTTGAGGGATGGTTTGACAACATGAATCTGCCTGTTTGTGTTGTGTTCGTGCAGAGTGGAGACATTTTGTTGAAGCTTTCTTGTCTGTTCCTGTCAGACTGTCGGGCCTTGATAAGGTGACAGTGAGGGTGTGACGCCTTCAGATAAGACGGCAGGTTGAGGTGGGGGAGGGAGGGCTGACAGAGGGAGGCGTGGATGCTTAGCTAATCGAGTGTAACAGTTGTTGTGTCCACTTTGTGCACCCTTTATTTCCTGTCAGAAGACACGGCCATTTGTAGTTACATTTCTCTGACGGGTCTGTGCTCAGGTGTTGTGGGTGTCAGTGATCCGTCACTGATGGGTCATTCATGTTTCCGCAGACATCGTTGAGTCCCAGTGAGGAGCCATATTTAAAGTTTATTGCAGCTTGTTAAAGAACAGGCCGGTCTATACTGGGAGCTCTGGCCAAGGTCAGCTCTCTATATGGCGCTTTAAAGCACTGCACTGTGGGTCAGTGATGATAAGGTCGTCTCATGCTTCAGGTCATAGTTTCAGGGGTGTAACGAGTGATCAGTGATTTAGTATTAGCGATGTTAAGTGGAAATGTCGATACGTATCATCATCTTTAAGATATGCCTTTATTTTAAAATTCCCATGACGCCTATGTGACCATTTGTGTCCAAGCTCACCTTTTTCCGAAACTCTGAAATTTTCTGACATCATCTCATAACGATCTCAGTCCTCTGAACTGAAGGGAATCAAAATGATATCATGGCGGACTTTGTGATATCAGCAAACATCATATACTTGTCCAAAGATTTTATATTGTATTGTGATGAAACTTGTGATTTACACGCCTGAGCACAACATGAACCAGTGACCCTCAGAGGTGGAGAGTCCAGTGGGACCAGCATGTGGGGACAGACAGGGATAGTGCTATTTTGAATCCTCAAGAAAAGACAAGCGTCAGTGTTCTCAGCCGTTAACTGATCGCCAATATATTTGTCCAAACGCCCGACCACAGATCAGGAAACACAACATCAAACTGTTTATGTATCCTCCTGAGACCCTGTGTCCTCATGAGGACGTCACATTTTGGGTTTACTGCACTGTATCCTTCATTCTACCGAACTCAGACCTGTTGTCCTTGTTTGTGGACACTTTTGGTGCCATCTAGTGGCAGTAAGAGCACAATACATTAATTCATGGAAAAACAAGATGGCCGCCACCTCTGCCAAGTCAGTCTGCAGCTGACATTGATGATGTTTGTAGTTTGATACGGCAACAAATTCCACCAATTGTAGGAACAGTAACAAGCTGAGACACTGTTAATTAGAGAGTACTCATTTGAGGACATTGGGACTTTGACAGTGCTCACTTTTTTATACTCACCAGTTCCTACTGATCCCAGACAGCTAGGAGAAATAAAAAATGCACAAACAAAGGTTTGAGTCTCAGGAGGTTAAACCAGGAAACAGTTGAGGCTTGGTCCTGTTCGCTCTGGATCCTGGTCCCTAATCTGTGAGCTAGACATTGCCTCTCACTCCACCCACCCGTGTTCCCAACAAACCTTAGTCACATGTGAGCTGTGGTGACTTTCTGATGCTGTCACTGACCTCTGCTTTGGGAACATGTTGGTCAAATGAGAGTCTTTTGAAATGCAGCAGCAGTGAATCGAGGTAACACTCTGACATCTGTTTAAAGCTGGAGGTGGACATGGTGATCGCTGTAAAAGAAATAAAGGTCTAGAATAGTTTTAATCCAGGTTTATGAGGTTTGAATGAGGGTTGGGCGAACAGCTGAGAACATCGACAGTTGCTCTTTTTTCTTGGGCGTTTTTTTTGTCTCTTTATTTCGCTCATTAAATGGCCGAACTTGGCCGCTCACTTCTACACGAATATATCGGCAGTTGCTGGTTTGTAGGGCTGATGGCGTCACATGAAATTTGAAATACTCCCACTTTGACTCATGCACCTGCCCCCTTCATGCAGCCACTTATGTGTCATACATGTTAGTGATGCGTCGAGGCCGCTGTCCCGTCTGGATCTTCCATTTTATTCCAACCTCTGGGAGCCAACTGTAGATTCAACATGGCTGACTGTGTAATGAATACCAGAACTCTTCTGTATTTATAGACAGCACAGACAGACGTGTGTACGAGTGAGGCTGTACGTGCAGGATACCATGACATGTTCCCTGCCGTAGATCATGTTACCGCTCCACCTGACACCTGCTCCTTTAATCAGACCGGCCACATAAGCCACAAGCTCACAGTCACACTCAGACTGAGACGTATGGAGGCGGCCATGTTGGCTTCAGGCCTCATGTTGAGGTGATGAGACGCTCTCTGTGCTCAGTGTTGGTCACATGTGATGTTTCCTCACAGTTTCAGGACGAGGCTTTTATGTGGTCTGACCGGAGAATTTATTTTCATGAGACTTTTATTCTAAACAGTTACAGGAGCTGTGACCTTGTCAAGGTCACACAGAGGTGAAGGATGAGCAACAGGCTGTGAGCATGTGAGGTCACAGTCTGGTTTAAAATGTGACATGTGCAGTGTTTTTGCCTTCACATCATTTTAATACTCAAACTGAAGTTTGCTTCCATGCACGTGTGTCTGCAGCAGCAGCTGACGTTAAAATGCTGCAGCTGTGTTTCTTCGGTTGTTGATGAAGGCGGGACCAGTCGTGTTATGTCACATCTTTCCAACTTTGGTAACTTTTGATTTATTCTTTCCGTATGCCCTGCACACATCTCCACATGCAGTCATTTTTAAAAATGCAAATCAACTTGTTTCAAGTGATTAAAATGTCACTCTAACACACAGACCTGCAGCGTTGGCTACGTCTACACACAACATTCCAGTTTTTGTTGTTATTCCAGAATCACAAATACTTTATTGATCCCGCAGGCTAGACTGATTGATAGGTAGATATATAGTTAAAGTGGAAGAGTTAGAGCTACTTCTTTGCATCAAACTATACATTTATCCCCAAAAGTATAAAATAAATAAATATATAAATAGAATAAATGAATAAATGAGAGGGAGGAAAAAGGTGAAAGGAAATCATAAATTACAGGTTGAGGATCGTGTAAGTGCAAAACAGTACACTTTAGTTTAAGTACATGTTATATTGATGTACAAACTTTGCAGGGTCCAAATCTGTCGAAAGTTTTTTTTTTCCACTTACAGCACGTCCCCCTGATTCTTCCATCTTGAGGGTTCAGTCTGTGCTCTCTAGATCAGTGGTTCCCAACTCGTGGACCACAAGTGGGTTTGTAAAAACGAAAAACAAAAAAACCCACTTGTGGTCCATTTTTTAAATGCAGTGATTTTCCAGCACAGAGCTTTTATTTGGAAGTGCCATTTCCTGCTGTTAAATGAGTGACTAACAGACAGCTACTTGACAGAGATGGCAAACTCATTTGAGGATATGGCCAAACGCTGTGTGACCCTGAATGAATGACTCAGGAGAAATGTGGAGCAGTTGGGAGCTTCTGCTCGAGACAACACATGGAGGGACCCTCAGCTGTTGTGAAGGAGTGATTGATTATTTCCAAGGACAGCTGTTGATAATTCACAAGTCCAACTTTCTTATTTCCAGCTGATAACAGGCCCATTCCTGAAAGAACAAAGTTTTCTCCTTGTAATATTGTGACTGTCTGGATATAGACCTTTTCAGGATTTTCATCAGAAAATAAAATGTTTTTATTTCATGAGGAGTCACAGGAAGTCCTCAGGCCAAAGAGCGTTCAGTTAAAACTATGCAGCTGAGCAGGCTTATCCAGCAGCTGCAGAAGTCTGAGATGTCATATTTTAGTTTGTGTTCTATTGTTCAACAGTTGTTTGATAAACTGCTACTACCTCTTGCACTCCACCCCCATTTTGTAGCAAAAACGCCTAAAATGACATACCCAAATTAAAATGACTGTAGCTTCTGAACCGCTCTGACTACATGCATGCATGAGTTCTTGCCAGAAAGAAAACTCCCTGAAGTTTCTTGTGAAAGTGTCAGAAACACTCTAGGTGATACAGAGACAGAGTAATGGGCCTCTGAAGTCAGTAAAAAGTTGAAGATTTTGCCTAAAATAAGATAAAAAAAAGGTGTTTCAGGATGAATAACTGTCTGTGGCTTCATCTGAGCAGGTAAATGACACTGTGGGGCTGTAGGCACACTATCAATGAACACTTGTTTCAAATTTGAAGAAGACTGCTCAAAGTATGACCATTGTACAGTGTTTTTACCATGAAAAGATCCAGGCGGAGCTCCAAATGACAAGTGGGTCACTGTGCTTCAAAACAGTACTATCAGTGATCAAACAACACTCAGCCAGCTTCAAACATTGTACCTTATTGAAATCAGGTGTGATTATGATAGCTGATGTTGTTTATGACACAGAAACACCATAAAATATCACCAAATAAAACCATATGAAATGTGAAAGTGATGATCCCACTTTCTAGACGGTGTATCTCAGCCAAAAATAGTGGTAGGAGTGAGACTCTTACCTTTTATAAACCAGCTAAGTCCCCGCTAACAGCTCCACATAAGATCGCGAGTAATCCTTTAACTTTTCCCCTCGAAAAACGGCATGACATGACTTGTCACCACTCATGGTGATTTTGGACTTTGTGTGTTTAGGCTGCTCTGGTGCCAAATACATAATAAATAAAAGAAAAACAATGTTATTTTTGAAAAGTCGAGAGCTTCCTGAATCCGGCAATACCAAACATCACATGGTTTGATGACGTAGTGCGCCTGGGAGATACCATTTAACAGAGGAGGGGGGGAGTGAGGATGTTGGCGTCCTGGCGGAGTTAGAGAGGTTAAACACAATCAGAGGATTTTAACTTCTTTGATTCTCAGTTCTCATCATGTTGATGCTTTTTAACCTCTCAGAGAGGCGTCAAACATTCCTCTGTGCAGGATCAAACCCAGGACTACACAAGATGCAGTTTTTCTGCAGGAGACTCTGAATGTTGATACTGACTGACACACAGAGCACAGTGTGAGCTGTCGGTTCTTCTCTGCTAATATTTACCATGAAACTCCTCAGTATCAGGTTGGTTAGTGGAGAGTGTGTGTACTTTGAGACTCTGGGCTCTTTCATAACCTCCACACACACACACACACACACACACACACACACACACACACACACACACACGGTCTCTGTTACTGATTGCCTGCAGTGTGTGCAGACACACATGGACATTCTTGAAACCGGCTGCTGGTTTTCATTTTGGAATTCGGTGACTTGGCAGAAGTCGGTAATGTGAGTGTTGTAGTGGTGTCACACTGGCACCAATATACCCACACACACACACAGGCCCCCTCCACGCTGCACCATCCATCATCACTCCTCGTCAACACATTTAAGAATAGAGTTTCTTTCTCTGACTTCCTGCTCTCTGTGTCGCGAGACAAATCTTCCTGTAGTTTGCACACAGCACAGTTTAGTATTGATGGTAATAAAAATAAATAAATGGCTCCACTGCACTCACACTCTACACAATTGCAGATACACATCATGCACTTATTGCCAGCGTGTGCAGTTAAAATGTGATTTTAAAAAAGTCATCATGCATATTGTTGCACGTTAAGTTATTGCACTAAAGAAAAAGAACTGGTCCGTGTTGTGAGTTGGCTTCAGGTCAGAGTTCAGGATGTGGAAGGCTTCAGGGTGGAGACTGTTTATGAATCTTGTCTTGCGTGTGTTTGATGGACCTGAATTTTATTGTAACTGAAGCGTTCTCCTGCACAAGAATTTCCTTCAGGATAAATAAACGTCTATTGAATTAAATGAATGATGTCCAGAGATAATAAAGCAGAGCACACAGGTCGGTCATCACGCTGCAGAAACAGTCAAAGTTAGCTTTTTCCTGACATACAGTATTTTCTCAGTACGACAGGATGTGAGTTCACTGATCAGAGTTTGTGTGCGATGTGGATTTTTCAGATTTCCAGTTTTAAGTCTACATTTTCTTACAAGTGATGTTACTCAGTGTCCAAACTGTAGGCTCAAAGTCACATGTTCAGAAATGCAAGAGATTTTATGAACTGTTGGAGTCTCCATCGGACTGAAGTGCTGACATAAAAGTTTTTGTGGTTTCCAAGAACAAAATTTCACAAAGTTCTGTATCATAGGCAACTGGACTTGTTTGAGTTTCTTGGAGACGTTTCTCCTCTCATCCAAGAGGCTCGTTTAGTTCCAACTGAATAAACGAAACGTCTTCAAGCAACTTAAGCAAGTCCAGTTGCCTACGATATAGCACTTAGATTACCATGACCTGGCCACTGAGAGGCTTCACCAACACATGCACAAATTTTCTTCAGTTAAAATTTACCTTACATTTAGACGCATAAGTCGGTCTTTAGAGGCTTTGCTTAACTAAAGAAATGTCTCTCTTCGGTGGCTCCCTGAACGCTTGTGCTCGTAAACATAGTCCGACTATGTTAAAAGTTTTAAACAAAGTCGCTGTAAGTCCTTCATTTCCACAATCTTGTGGACTGAGCACACGTTTGATAAAATGGAGTTAAATCTCTCGGCATCCATTTTCAAGCTCTCTACGTGTTTGTTTCCTTGCGGACGAGAAAAGGGGAGCGCACATTTCTGGGAGGGCGTGTCCTTTTCAAAAATGCAAGAGGTGTTGCTTTGTTGCTGGCCGTTTTCTCCGGTGTGTTTAACACACTTTAGAAAGGAGTGTCCCCAGACTATCAGAAGGCAGAGATCTCTGATTGTCTGGTGGCGAGACTAGCTTACATTTAGTTGCACACACAAACCCCTTCATGTATCACCAAGCACTCGTTTACACGCTGACCTGTACTGGTCATCTGGTAAGTTTAAACATTTTTATTTCCCGAGGACAGCACATTTTAAAAGTCTTTGCAAAGGGGGTGCTGCATATTTGAAGCACCAAGAGATGAGAGATGTTTAACTTTGGGTAAACACCAACAACAATTTATATTACTGTATGTTTCCTCTCATGAACACATTTGGCTCCTTCATGCTCAGTATTAGATACTACACAGAGACAGATGAAGCCTTCTGTCTGTGCTCTGTTCATTTTATCCGTATTTGTGCACATTTTGTGAAAACGTACGGATCAAGCGGAACAGAGCAGTACACCACAGATCATGATCGTCGTCAGTGTAGCGCAGTTCAGGTGAGATACGACCGTAGGAAACGAGGACATTTAAAAAATGGTAAAAAGAATCTGTAACAGTGGGGAAAAGTATTTAATGGCCACACAGGCCACCGTCGTCCACAACAATGCCTTTGTTCAAAGGTACATTATTACGGCCTTCTCCAGAAACACTTGACTCCGCCCTCTAGTGCCATCTAGTGGCTGTATTCTTGCCAACATAAGGACAGTGACATTTACAACATTTGGAACAAATGCATCTGTTATCATACGTATTAGGAGTGTAAAGGAGCCCACAGAGCAGCGGGTCCTTTCCTTCATCCAGAGCGAGCACTCCACCGTGCATCCACAATTTCACTTCTGCAGATATTCTGTATCGAAGCAACAAGATGCAACCAAAGGGTCGCAGCTCATAAAACCCCTTAGTAGCGCTCTCAGGTGCTCCCAGCTGAGCGTTAGAATCTTCTAGAATCTTCAAAGACCTCTTCACTCCCCAACCAGTTTTTTAAGTTGCACATATGTTTTTATCCTGAGGCCAGCGTATTTGTTCAATTCTCCTGCGATGGGAGCACTCTCAGAAAAAACATGCTGCCAAACCTGCAGCGCTCAGAGCAAAATGAGTTCTCAGCGCCTCGTCATGCTGCTGGCATTTGTAGTGTAAATATGCTGTGTCACCATTGCAAATCATCTTTAAAATACGCTGACCTGGTTTAACACTGACCTGTTGTTGAGGTTTCTCTAGAATCTTCAAAGACTCGTTCACTCCTCAAAGATTTTAAACCTGTTTTTTCAAGTTTTCTCAAAACTCAAATCTATGGTTTTTAGAAGTGATCCAAAGAGTCACTCACAGCTCGGAGATGTTGGATCACACGTAGACTTCACTTTGTGTGATGGGGTCATAAACCCAAAAAGTTTGGCCAGTGCTCTCTGAAGGCGCCTGTTATTGATCAGCGTGCTCCCCGCTGGGTAATGACACCGCACACTCAGCCTCAATCACATGATCTCTGGATGAAAATTTGGCCTCGCCATCATCTTTTACTGCCTGCACCTGCTCAGTGATCCATTATGCATGTTGGTCCCAGAGGACGGACTCCAGCGAGCTGCGTCTAAATAATTCAGCCCTCATTTCCTGATTGTGTTCAAGACAAGAGGACGACGTCACTCTTCACTCGGCCTGGATGGAGATGAGTCGGACCTGCTGACATCACTGCGTCAGGAGGCAGCTCGTGAAGTTTGGATCACAGATCATGCTGCTGATTTTATGCAGGTGAATTCACTGATTTCACTTCTCCAGTTACAATCTTTGTTTAAAGATCTGGATCGTCCTGGTCGCCATGACAACCCAGCTTTGCCCCATGACCCTGTAACATGACCTCGCTCAGAGTCGGGCTCTCTCTCAGGAGATTGCATGATGCTGCGGTTGTGGTGATATCATCGCTTCCCCTCCTCCCTCCTCTCGCCTGCACATGTGAGCGCTCTGCTCTGCTGCTTCCTGTGATGCACAAACATGCATGTGTACAAACATGTCAGCAGCTCAGGGTTAAAGATAATGCATGTGCTTTTATTTTGAAAAATACAAATATGAGGAGAGCCCGTGCTGTCAGTGTTGCATCATAAACCTCACGCTGGTTGGATGATGTTTGATTGGTAGCTTTCTTTCAGCCTCTCAAGCGTCACGGCAGCTGCTGTGTCGATCTGATTCGCCCCTCCTCTCCGTCAGCTCCTCTCAGGATGGAGATGTACACACGTGTGTGTCGTGTTGGATGGATTATCTGACAACACACTGCAGTGATGACCCAACATCAGTGCAGCAGGAAGTCCAACATAAGCACTCATTGACTCTGTCCACACACACACACACACACACACACACACACACACACACACACACACACACACACACACACACACACACACACACACACACACACACACACACACACACACAGCAGCACAGACTGCAACACAGCAGCAGATATGCATGCTCGCAGTGACACAAACTCGATGGCTCCCCTCTCCTCACACACTCTGCGCTCCGTCCCTTCTGGCGGAGCAAAGCACTGAGTGATAATCTTTAGCAGCCAGCTGTGTGTTACATCACTCACCGGCAGCCAGCCACACACACACACATGCAGATAAAGCAGCAGAGATCAGTGTGTGAGGCTCAGAGAGGATATTAAAATGGTGGTGACACTGTGATGTGACGGCGTGTTCACATGTTGAAGAGTTGCAGAAGAGTTTTGTAAAGTACGTCTGCATGTGACGTCTCCAGAGGGAGCTGTGTGAGATTTGATAAATAACGCCTCACGTGATGTCATTTACTTGTTGAGTTGCATTGTGGGTAATGTACAGTTTACAGTGGTACAGGAAAACTCTGTCAGATTTACCAGGACTGAAAGATGCTCCACTGTTATGGCTTTTTTTTTTTAAATGAATGATTATGCCATGTTCATTTCCTGTCACTCCTTCACAATAAAAGCTCCCCTTTGTTTTGCCACACTGAGGCTGATATCAGGGAGATACATTTACAAACCGTCTCATGCATGTAATGTTTCCTGTGAATCCCTGGAGCCCAGTCGTTCAGAAGTAAACAGATCAAATCTTAAACGGGTTGTTCAAAAGACAAAAAAAGGATCCTGAAATCAGATTAGATATGTAATCAGTCTGGATCAAACCTTCAGTATGTGGTTCAAAACTTTCAGTAGGATTTAGACACAATTTGCAACCCTAATATATGAATTAATATATATTTTGCAACTGTTAGAGAGATCAAGCAGATAAAGTAGACATGAGGCTGCAGTAAAGTAAAAAAGATTTTGCCACAATAAGTTGCCACAAAAATGATTTAAAGTCTTGAAGATCTCTGTTTTATTCTTTTTGTCGAACGTCGCTTTGAAAAACTGGCACAGAAGTAAAACAGATGAGCTGATGCTGATTTCAGATCAACTGAGCGCAGCACACATGAATGTGATTTGATCCTCTGAAGGGATGGCGGACTCCGCCACTCACAATAAAGAAACAGTACATGCAGAGGTATTTACTGAATGTTTATATATTGAATGTCTGTTGCTCGTCCTTCAAACAAGTATTTCTACAGGTCAGATAAGAATCTGTTGGTTTAATGGTTTTAATAATGAGCAGGAGCCGCTTTGGTAATAAACTGAGTCAGGACAGAGAGAGTGATGTTCAGGAGGATGAAGTGGAGGAGGAGCAGAACAGAGGGATGTTCAGATGACGTGATGGGAGGAGCCAAAGGTTTTTGGTTCACAGTCATGCATCATGAAGCTCCACCTCCTGTAGGCTCACCCTCTTCCCTCCGAGTCATCTCTGCATGATCACGCAACCTCCCTCCCTCTCTGGTGTCCGATCACACAGATGGGTTCATCCACACAGCTCTCTCTATCCCTCCCTCCATCCCTCTTCCTCTTGTTGGCTCCCTCCCTTCTGCTCCATCACTCTAATGCACTGTGGCAGCGTCTGCTGCTGTGTTTGCCCTCCGCATGGAGGCCTGAAATAATCTGTTAGCCACTGTTCTCTCTTTCTCTCCCTCAAACTTTCATCCCCCCTTTTGTCCCATTGTTCTTTCTTTGGTTTACTTGTTTTCTTTCACCTTTTTCTAGAATAGTATCAGTAACATTGTTAACACTGTGCTACATTACAGAGAAATACAAACCGTACTAATGAACCTTCATTAATATAGGCCTATATTTTATCTCCAAGTGCACGTCACACACTGAGCGAGCCGCCTGTTAATGACGCTGTGGGCTAATGGGCATGTAGCTACTTCCATGTTTCACATGATACGTCATGTTTGTAGTCGACCAATGAAGATGAGTTTACATATCACCTTGGGTTCGTCCTTCACCTTCTCAAAATGATCCCACACTTTGGATTTCCTGCCCGACATGTTATTAACTAGCCTGTGGAATAACCGCAGGTACCAGCCCTGGAGATTAACCTGACTCCTGTCTGACTGCTGAGCGTGGACACTTCCTGTGTCTGTGCTTTCAAAGTAAAGTCACACATGGTCCAGTCATATAGGTTTGGATTTATTTTGACAAGGTGCAGCTCCTAACAGAGTTTCATGTTTGTCTTTTTTCTGCAACTAAGGGACCAATGAAATCTTGCCGACTAACGTTTGGTCAAACATTAGGAGGCAGCCCTGCTGTTTTCTACATGTCTGTCTTTCTCTCTTGTTTCTGCCTTCCTTTAATTGTTTTTTTCTGTGCAATATATTTCCATTAGTTTTAGTACTTGTAGTGTTGATGATCACGCTTTGAAGGAGTTGATCTTGCATTGACGGGGACACCTAGTATTACTTCATCAGTCTTCCATGTCTTTATAAAATCTTCCAGAGGAGGAAAATCCTTTAGTTTCTCTTCACACATTTTGTTGCTGCTGCCTTTAAAGCCTGTTGGCACATGAAACACGTCTCTGTTTTGTCAACAGAATCGTTGCAGGGCAAAGTCGAGTCCACTAACTGCTGACAAAAGCTCGACTAAAGCTCCGTCATTCCCCTTTCTGTGTCCAGCTCACATGCCGTCTGTGTGAGCAGGTGACACTGAACTGCAACAGCTGTTTGTGAACTGACATGTTTTAAAGGTATTTCAATGTGTGTGTTATCTCAACTGAGATCTAACGGTTGTTAATCTTTGTTGCAGTGTGGCAGAGAAGGGAGCCGAGGGCTGCAAAGATCTGATGGAGGCCTTTGCTGCTTGTGTGAAGAGTGCAGCTGAGGGGACGTCATGAGGAGTCGCCCTCCAACCTCAAATGTAAGGATGTTGCAAAAATCATTCACGGTCCACAACGAGCATTTCAGGTTGGGGGTAATTACCTGGTGATGCTTTTTCTGTGACTGAATAACAGAAAACTGTCAAAGTGAAATCCTAAGTGCTGTAGTGTAGGTATCTGGACTTGCTCGAGTTTCTTGAAGACGTTTCACCTCTCATCCAAGAGGCTTCTTCAGTTCTAACTGGTGCAGAGTGGCAGGCTTTAAACTCTGTGCCATCTACGTCAAACCCACCTACAATGCAGTCTCAGGATCCCTCCCCAGACGACTTAACACCCATTCTCACCTGGACCCATCTGACCCAAAGGACACACATGATGGCCAGGTGGGTCAACAACTCGCATGTGACTTCAGCGACTCTGTAAAGGTTCACACCCACACAGAGTTTAAAGCCTGCATATCCGCACCAGTCTGTCAGAACTGAAGAGGACTCTTAGATGAGAGGTGAAACATCTTCAAGAAACTCAAGCAAGTCCAGCTGCCTCAGGTACAGCACTTATGATCGCCCTGACATGGATGACTTAGAATCTTCACCAATCTGCTGCTTAAGTCCAAATGTCTGCTGGGGAAAAACATCTTCCTAAAGGGTCTGTAAACCAAATCTCACCACTTGAAATCTGCAGATAATTTTGGATTCATTTAGATAACAGCTGCAATAAAAACTGCTCACAGTGGATTATCCACCAGGGTGATGTTTCTGTGATGAGAAAATGTCATTTTCCAAAGCTCTAAGCTCCACACATGAAAATCCAGTCGCTTCAGTTTTACTGAGTGGAGGCAAATCAAAACCATAAAACAATGAAGCTACTTTTTAATGCTTGATTTACAATAATGAAGCTTACGCTCATTCGAGGACTTCCCTTAATGTTCTGAATGGCTCATGAATAAAGATTAACATTTAGAGAGCTGTTAGTCCTACAGCCACAGTCAGTGCGTTTACATGACATCAGAGAAAATGTCAGTCAATTCATTGTCAGTCCGACTAAAACTGGACTTTTAAGATACAAGTAAACACGTTAGTCCGACTGCAACTGAATTCCTCAGAGTCAGACTAACCCTAACCCAGATCATGTGACTCCTGCATGTATACAGTCAATCAGACCCAAACTCGCCGAGGCGCTCTGAGCATGCTCCACAGTTTCCACCCCGGGCTTTGACCCTGAAGTCCAATAGCATTAAGGGCCCGTCCCAATACTCCCCCTTAGCCCTAACCCTACATTTGCGCGTTCCCACGAGGGGTAGTGGTGTCCCAGTTCCTTTTTGTGTGTAGGGGTAGGGGGCATGAAACTAGCCCTTCGGAGCGAGGGATTCCAGATGCTGACTTGCCAGCGAGGGGTAGACGTCGTCATGGCTACCACCGAGCAAGAGACAGGGGAAAAAAGTTCATACATAGCTAATGTTACCGTCGTCAGGTTGCTTGTTAGCTAGTTGGCTAGCTTGCACTATCTGGTGTCTGTCATGTTCTGCAAAATTGTCAGACTTTTCACATTACGATAACATGCCAGCTAGCATAAGCTAGCTAGCTAGCATAAGTCCCCTGTCATCTGTCGTTCTTGAAACGAAGCATGATGAATGCGGCAAACGCGATCAGTAGGATGAATAAGACTTCATTTTAGATGCCGGTTGGAAATGTAGATGGCTCGCAGCTTCCTGTTTAAAATAGTTACGTATGCATGAACGTAACCAATACAGTGACGTAGTGAGTGGTGTCCCAATTCCTAGGGAAAGATTTCAACCCCTACCCCTCGCTGCTTCATTTCGAGGGCCAAGGGTTAGTGGGCAAGGGGGGTTATTGGGATTGGGCCTTAATGTGTAAGAGAAGAAGAAGCCAGTAACAACATGGAGAAATCTACATCCAGAGCCGTGACTTTTTGGACGGACCAAATGTACAGAGCTGTAAAGTTGTCCACCATGGTAGCAGTTAGCTGCTAGCTAACCGTAGCTAACTTGTTTGTCCATTGTTTGGTCTGTGACGTAATAGGTCAACAGGAAAAAGGTCCAATACTAACAAGCTGAAAGGGGGCATATCTCCACCTATCGTAGAGGAGTCGCACATACTTGGCTCAATAAATGGATTCCCCTCCCGTGCTTGTGTACTGGGACAAGGACAGTAGGCCAGTTAGATGTCCTCGTCCAGCTGGGACTGGAGCTCCACTTCACTGTGACTGGAGACGTACTGAATGACAGTTCTGAGACTGAGATAAGAAAAAAACAACACATTAGCGCAGGTGTAAATCCGTTCAGATTACAGATCAGACCACTGTGATTGGCTGTCATCCATCCACACAGTGTGACCAGATTCATAAAGTCCCCCCTCCACCCAAAAATATGTTTTACTTCTGTTTATGTCCCCAAAAAGTGCGCTGTAGCCAATTTAGGTGATCCAGAGAAAACGTGCAGATTTTTCTTTGTCAACTGACCAATTGATTGGTTGAAGAGTAGATTTTCATTAGTTGACTTTAGCCCTAATTATCCAGTCGATTAAATTTTCCCACAATTTTTCCTTGAATGCCTCAAATGCTCGATTAACAATCCAAAAATGTGCTGATTATTTTTCTGTCGGTCTTCTAATGGGTCAGTAGTTTATGCTCTGACCTGTATGATGAATCTAGATTCAGATCATGAAGCATCTTCCTCCGTCTCACCTCTCCTCCAGGTCCACTGCACTGAGTCCTCCAAGTTCCCAGCATTCCCTTCTGCACAACAGCACTGGACTGAATGATGACAACTACGATGACGAAGATGATGATGATGATAACAATGAAGATGATCATGGCGTGACAAACGTGTTGATTCGGGCTGAATTTGGGATGTGGTGGCAGTAACCACAGTTTCCTCTCCTCTGTCCTCCCCCTGTTATAGGCTTATCTGATGTCCCTCAGTCTTACCACCGTTCCCCTCTTCCTCTTCTTCCCCCTCCTCTTCCTCCCTCCTCGGCTGACATGCAGCGCACCAACGTGTAGACAATTCCAGATGAGCTGAGCTGTAATGTAAATTGTCGACTTGAGATGAATACTTATAAATGGAAATAAAAGTATCAAATAATTGGTATAAAAACAGAGTGTGATTTTCAGACTCTTTGTTTCACCATCGGAGGACGGACGACTTCTTTGAGTAAGAACCCTGAACATAAAGTCGTAGTTTTGTCTTGTATGTCTGAACATTTCAGTGTTTGAGAGTCTAAAATGGACCAAAAGAAAACAATTCCATTGCTTTAATTAACCTCACATAGTGGTACAAAGTTGAAGGTGCTGCAGTAGGACCATCGAAGTCAAACTAGAATCGACACACTGTGGGGAACCTAAGGCTGCTGTCAGCCCTAGAGTGGTCTCCTATGGTCTGAATCAGGGACTCATGTTGTTCCAAAGTTGTATAATTGCCTAGAGTTGGTTCGTGTTCTCACGGCAGCATTTACAAGAGGACCAGATCAAATGCCTTGTGTGAGAAAGCTGCTCTTGATTTTTTTTTTTTTTTTTTTTTTTGGGCATTTTAGCCTTTGATTGATAGGACAGACAAGTGTGAAAGGGGGAGAGAGAGAGAGAGTGACATGCAGCAAGGGGCCGCAGGCTGGAGTTGAACCCGGGACGCTGCGGCAACAGCCTTGTACATGGGGCGCCTGCTCTACCACTAAGCCACTGACGCCCCAAGCTGCTCTTGATTGGTCAGAATTTCCATGTGGGAAAAATCCAGGAAGTAAAGCAAACGTTGAAGAAGAGTACACTTGCAAGATAAATGTGACACTTTCTAATGTCACAATGGAGGGACAACTACGCAGGTTGATTTTAGCGCTGCTCATCGTGGACTATATTGCTGTCATTGTTCATTTTAGTCAAAGCATACAGTTTGAAAATCACCTGCAGTGTACAGCCTGCTGATGTTAGACTCTGAAATGCCCTCAAATTCAGTCAGTTTTCGTAACTTTAAACTTTATATCTCGACAGTGACTGAACTGATATTCACTGTTCAAACTAGATTTAAAATGATTCTTTGCAGTTTGACTTGTGAAGTTAGCCTTTACAAATCTCTTACAATGTTGGTTTATACCAAGAGAAATGGAGTGGTGATAGGTCCAGGGTGTTAGTGTGCCGTGAGCGCTCTGAGGCTACCTAGATTACCTGAAGACACAGAGCACCACCCTTTACAGATAGCTACCTTGTCAAAGCTAATTTTTAGCATGAAACTACATCACCTAGTTCACGCAATGTCTGTCCTCCATGTACTACTGCTGTAGCATCACTGTATAGACTCTCACAACAGAAGCTAATGCATTTTAGCCAGGAAGCTAACAACAATTGTGTCTCAAATCACATACTTCCGTGAGCACACTTCCATGTAGTATACTATGTGCACTATGTACTCATTGGTGTAGTGCGCAAATTTCGACAGGGTAGTGTTGTCTCAAACCAAACACGGCCGTTGTGCACTCACTGGAAATGACAACTGCAAATGAGCTAGTTAGCAAACTAGCATTAGCATTCACATTATTGTTTTTGGTACCAAATCATTACAGACTGCTAAATGAACCCAACAAACACACTGCTGGCTTATACCCGACAACAGTATAGTGGTGCTGTGTAAAAAACACATGTATTTGTACAATGCAGCAACGTTCACGGTTGCATAGTCCTCGGCCGCCATTTCCAGTTTGAAAAGTGGTCCTTCCCCTTCCGCTATATAGCCAAGATGGCGACCATTGAGGGCGAGAAGTGTCCATAGTTTTACTCGAATTCTTGACCGTTTTGGGTGCACCATCCAGGTACTCAGAGTGCACTGCATTTTTCCATACTTCTCAGTGTGAACGCACTTATGCACTCAAAATATTAAGTGTAAGTACAGAAGTACGCGATTTGAGACACAGCACTAGTCAACAAAAAAAAATCTGTGGGATTTAATGTCCCCTTTCTCATGATGTCAAAAGTAACTAAAAGCTCTGAGTGGTGTCAGGAGGCTAACTTGAACTACTGGTGTGAACAAGTTCCTTAAAGTTGCTCAAAATGTTTTTCTCCAGTGTCATTATTGACTCTGGTGATACTGTACCACTTTGAAACCTGAGCTAAGTGGCTTCATTTCTTTCAAAAACATGGGAAGAAGACAATGAGCAACGGAAGAAAAAAGAAATTACCCCAAAAATTTGCAAGAAATTTGTAAAAACAGAAAATTAAAAACAAGAAAATTAGTTTAAAAAAGTTTAAATAAACGAAACAAGGAAATGGCCTGGGAAAAGAACTTAAAATTATAATAACTCTGTACCATAATTTTAAATATGTAGAAATAAGTTATAAATTTAACATTCCCCTAGCTTTTTTCTTTTTTTTTTATACTTTTCTAAATATATCAGTTTTTTCACAATGCTTTTGAAATAACTCAACTCTTTCACTTTCAAACAAATGGTAAGATTAAAAAATATAATAACTAATTTTTGGTGGGGGGAAGGTTGTGAATTTTCTGACAGTCACTCAGGGAGGACATCGGGAAGATATTTGTAGTTTCAGGGAGGGTCACACTCCAGCCACAGAACGGTCCCTGACCTCAACCATCACAACCAAATGCCTAACCTCAACCCTTAACCTAACTTAACACCTAATTGTAACCTGAACCCTGAAACAGGCTGATGAAGGAGTGAGGACCAGCCAAAATGTCCTCACTTTCCCAAAATAACTTCACTCCGTTGCAAAAATGTTTGGTCTTCACTACGTATATCATGTACAAGTATAAACATGTACACACACACATTCCTGTACTTCTACCTTTGTGAGGACCCGCACTGACATGATGAATTCCCTAGCCCCTTATCCGAACCTTAACCATCACAACTAAATGCCTAAAGCTAAACCTAATTCTAACTTAAACCCTAAAACTAAGTCTTAACCCTCAAACAGGCCTTTGAAAAGTAAAGATCAGCCAAAATGTCCTCACTTTGCAAAAAAGTCCTCACTGTGTTGCTAAAATACATGTTTTGGTCCTCACTTTGTAGCATGTGCAAACTCTCACACAGACATTGATACTGTCAGCTGTCTGTTCGGCCGTCCTAATCCAGCCCCACAGGGTACATTTGAACTCATAACACCCACACAGTCCCACATTAGCCTCTGCTTTCAGTCAGTGGTGTGGATTTGAAAGCCACTATGTGACTCCCAAAATCCATATATACATGTAGTCGTGTACAATGTTCCTCAGTCCCTCAAAAAATGGAAAATAAAATGTATCAGAGGAGTTGTTATCACATGGAAAAGTTGACTGAAAACTTTTATATGATAACACGATAACATTAGTTCTGATTTTACAGGGAGATATTAAAAATATGTCTCAGTTTATCGTCCATTTCAGTTATTTATTATTTATCTTTTTTTGTTGTTGTTTCTACATGTTCAAAATAAACATCAGTTAAAGTATCCAGAACGACCCATTTTAGAATATTTTTTAGTATATTATTGGATTATCATTATTTTAATTACTTTACATTCGTATAGTAGTTTGTAAATTTACCTCCAGGATCAACACAACTTTATCTTAATCCATGAAATTACACTAAAATGCATATGTTAATTTATATATTTTTATGATTAATTAGTAGCATAGAAGTATAAAGCAGTGTACAATGGAGAGACCAAAGTATAATTACCTCAAAATTGTACTTAAGTACAGTACTTGAGTAAACGTACTTTCCACCCCTGCAGAGCTGTGATGAGCTGCGCTGTACAAAATGTGAGCAGTTTGTTTCCCATCAGACTGTCAAGGTGTTCAAATGTGATGTAACTCTGTACATGTGTGTACTCAACATATATGACCCGCGCTTTGCTTCCAGGAATGTTCCACTTGTATCAGCATGTGACACACACACACACACACACACACACACACTACTCGTCAGGATACTTTAACACAGAACTGTTGAATTCAGTCAAAGTCAGACTCCAATCTTCAGTCTGAGCTCTACTGAGACTTCTGATGAACACAATGAAAACAGTAACATCAATCATTTATTAGCTCACACACACACGCACACACACACACACACACACACACATGCACACTGCAGTACATGACAGGACATGACGCAGTTACATGAACACAGAGACAAACTGGACATCAGATACGCCTGAGGCAGATTCCACTGAGGGGGAGGAGATACATGTTTCTGCTTGAGTCTGCAGAGACGAGCCTAAAGGGCAAAGTGTGTGTGTGTGTGTGTAGAGGTGACACCGTCATTGTGGCCACAACTTAAACTTTGAAATTGGTGAGCGTGTTCTTTGGGCTTGCTTTGCGCAAATCTTCAAAATCAAGGAAAGCAAAGTTACAGAGGTCAAGTTTCTGAAAAGAATAAGGGTGGGCGTCATCACGGATTAAGTTTTGGAAAAGAAATATGGTTGGGAGTCGTGACATTACGTACACAATGTAAAGTTACAAACCAAACCTAAAGTAATGTAGGTTAGGTTTGGACAAGTAATGTAACGTAGGTAGGTTTTAGGAAAGCAAAGTTACATATGTCAGCTGTAGGAAAAGAATCGTGGGAAATAATTACGGTTGGGTGACGTTATGTTATGTACCTAATGTAATGTTACACAGGTTAGGTTTAGGAAAGCAAAGTTACATAGGTTTTGTAAAGAAATGATGGTTGTGTGCTGTAGGATTTCGTACCCAACATAATATTATGTAGATGAGGTTTCTGAAAAGAATTATGGTTGGCTGTAGTCATGTTATGAACCTAACATTAAGTTATGTAGGTTAGGTTTGGGCAAGTGAAGTAACGTAGGTGGGTTTTAAGAGAGTACAGTTACGTATGTTAGGTTTAGGAAGAGTCATCATGTTTCCTACCTAACATAAAGTTACGTATCCAACGTAAAGTTACTTAGGTTAGGTTTAGCAAAACAAAGTTATGTAGGTTAGATTAAGGAAAATAATTATGGTTGGGCGACGTTATGTATCTAACGTAATGTTTCGCAGGTTAGGTTTAGGAAAGCAAAGTTACATAGGTTAGCTTTAGTAAAGGAATCATGGCTGTGTGTTGTCAGTTTATGTACCCAACATAATATTATGTAGGCGAGGCTTCTGAAAAGAATTATTGTTGGGTGTCGTCACGTTCCGAACCTAACATAAAGTTATGTAGGTTAGGTTTAGAGACAGAATCATGGTTGGGCATTGTCACGTTACATATGTAAAGATAGGTACCTAAGGTAATAGGTCAGGTTTAGGCAAGTACAGTTACATTGGTCAGATTTTGGGAAATAGATAGGGTTGGGAGTCGTCACATTATGTACTTTATGTAACATGTTACAAACCACATGTTAAGTTATGTAGGTGGGTTTTAGAGGAGTACAGTCACGTATGTTAGGTTTAGGAAAAGAGTCATGGTTGAGCGTCATCATGTTTCCTACCATAAAGTTACATATCCAATGCAAAGTTACTTAGGTGAGGTTTAGCAAAGCAAAATTAAGTAGGTTAGATTAAGGAAAATAATTATGGTTGGGTGACGTTATTTATGTACTTAAAGCAAAGTTACACAGGTTAGGCTTAGGAAAGCAAAGTTACATAGGTTACGTTTCGTAAAGGAATCATGCTTAAGCATTGTCACGTCACGTAACTAAGATAAAGTTATGTACATAATGTAAAGCTATGTAGTTTAGGTTTAGTAAGGGAGTCATGGCTAAATATATTTTGAGTTCATACTTGGTTGTTGTTGTTATAGTTTCTGAGATAAAGACATTTTCTTACCCTAAGACGTTTAATACCAAAGATATGCACTCATGTAGAGTGGGAAAAAATCATATGAAAGACATTTAATAAAAAGTGTTTAAGTTTTTCCTAATTTTTCAAGAAATAATTACTTTGACTGATTCTTCCTGTGATATAAGTCAGAGTAAGTCTGCACCAGATTTTAAGAGTGAATGAATGCCTCAATTTTTAATTATTGTATCCCAAAAATGTGTGTGCCCAGCCTGTGACCAGAGTCAAACATGTATTTTCAGACAACATTAAAAAGAGAGAAAAGTGACAAAAACATCCTCCATGATCAGATCATCATTGTTTAAGACCCAGTGAAGAACGTAAGTAATAATCAAACAACTTTCTTTTCCAAGCTTTTCGACTAACTTGGCAAACTCAAACACAAAATCAGCCTTTGGTCATCTGAAGTGAACTAACTGAAAACAACACACAACCGTCTCACACACATGCACAGGGAGGTGGAGGACACAGTGACAACATTCAGTTTTACAAGCAGCATCTATATTCCTAAAATCTGTGGAGGTGTGAGAGCTCAGATATGAGCCTGGTCATTACATGGTGACAACAAGGAAAGCATAACAGCACCATCCTGTGGTTAAAACATGCACTTACATTAACAGTTCACTGAATCCTCTGAAGAGATTTCAACATGTTCCTGAGCTTATTCTGTAAGAATATAAATCATCACCAGATATTCTTTATTTATACGGTAATGTTTGAAGAGGCAGGTGTGACTGTAGGTCACATCAGTCTGGATGGAGGTTTTTAATGTGCATCAAACTGTAGCAACACAAAACTATGTTTGTGGCTCATACTTTTCTCTAATTTGTGCTTTTTTAAAATTAATGATTAAAAAAACTTTATATAAAATTCTGATTATTTAATTATCAAATCATATTTTTGTAATTATAAAAAAACTATTGATTATATTGAAAATTATATTAGTGATAAAATATATTTCTTAAATTAAAAATAACATTGATCATAGTAAATTCTATTTTTGATTATGAAAATTATTTAAATTATTCAAAAATATATTTGGTTTTGAATTCTAATAATTTAATTATTAAGCTAGATTTATTAAATTTCCATTAAATTGAATTAATTACATTTTAATATTATTTCCAATGATTTCATTATAAATTATATTCTTAATTATTAAATAAGAAATTATATCAATTAATCATTTTTAAAATTATATCTGTATATTGTATAACTATATTTTGACCAAACAGAAAGGGACAACAAAACTAAAACAAATGCAACATAAATTAAAATAAAAATAAAGACACGAGTGGAAGTTACAGAAGGAATTTTGAAGATATTGCATATATTTATCATTTTGACAGCTTTTTTGTTTTGTGAGGAATAAATCGTCGACAGGTATCGGTCCATTTCCTTAATAAATACGGCAAGATTTGGCGAGAAATCAAATTAGAATAATAAGGAAAAAACATTAGTATCTTTGTTACAGTAATCACAGCACCCAAATCCAACATTTTTAAAGTGAATAGTAAAACCTGAGATCATGTTGTCAGCTATAAATTTAGTGATATCTTTCCACAATCTAAAAGTACAGGACCAAAATAAATTGGTAGATATAAGATATAAGTCGCAAAAAGAGCAGTTTACATCAACGTCACCCTTTAACTTCTTTAAGAATGTTTTTGCTGGATCAATTTAAATGACACCTTTTTTACCTTATTCATTAGGAGAAACTTTTTGGGTTTTTATTAAGAACCAAACATTTGTCACATCAATGTTGCCAACAAAATGACTCCAATAAAATGTTCCTGCAGGAACAGAAACCATATTATCCTGTAACAGAGCCCTGATTCTGGAGTTTGTACCTTTACTAAAAGAAAAACAGATCTCTGGTGATGATGCTGTCAGAGGAGAAGACTGGTGCATGTTCACGTGGAAAACCATCTATGACACAGATATAAAGTCTCAGGCGTGGATTTACATACATGGCACCATTAGATAATCTGGGCTACATCAAGAGATTAAGATTAAAAGGGATAAAGATTTGGGGGTCAGCGTCCAACAGATATCGCAATGTGAACATTAATCACAGTATGGAGTTCAGTGTACGTTCTGATCTGTCCCAGAGGTCAGCGGTGCTCAGTGACTCTTCATCAGCTCACTGTTATCTGTATTTTCATTTGATGTTATTGAAATAAGCACATACATTTACAGCCAAGGGGAAGGAACATGACTTATTTACTTTTATTGTCATTATATATTTGTTATGACCTACCTGCAGTGGTGCCACCAATGTGAGAAAGCTTTTTCCCAGTAAATGTTTTGTCCCTTACAGTCAACGTACTCCTTCAAATTAAAGCTGTATATTTATCTTTTTAATGGAAAGTACAATCAGGCTATATCAGGGAACAATGACTCATCTAACACTTGTTTATACGTGACACACTGCAATCAGAAAGCAAAATAGAATCTGGTTTATTGCTAAATAAGATTCCACATACGAGGAATTTTAGTGTATTGGTTCAGAACGTAAACATTACACACAAATTCTCAAACAAACGGTTTGTATGATATTTAACAAATTACTGCTCTACAAATGGCGTCCTGACGTTCCATACTTAACGTAAAGTTACATACTAAAGTTAGTTAGGTTAGGTTTAAGCAAGTAACATCATACGGGTTAGGCAAAGGAAAGCTAAGTTACATAGTAAGGTAAAGTTAGGTTTAGGGAAAAAATCATGGTCAGGCATTATGTTACCTACCTCACGTAAAGTTACATGTCCAACATAAATTTATTTAGATTAGGTTTAGCGAAGCAACGTTACATGATTACACTTAGGTAAGTAAAGTTATGAAGGTTACGTTCAGGGAAAGAATCATGGTCAGGCATTATGTTACCTACCTTACGTAAAGTTACACATCCAACATTAAGTTATTTAGAATAGGTTTAGCAAAGCAATTTTACGTGATTTCACTTAGTTAAGTAAAGTTATGGAGGTTACGTTCAGGGAAAGAATCATGGTTGGGCGTCATCATATTAGGTATCTTTTGTACCCAACGTAAAGTTACATAGGTCAGGTTTTGGTAAAGTAATATAGTTTGGAATCATCACGTTACGTACTTTACGTTAAGTTACAAATCAAATGTAAAGTTACGTATGTTAGGTTTAGGAAAAGAATCATAGTTGGGCATGACGTTATCTACTGAAGAAATAGGTCTGTATCCAATGTGACGTTATTAAGGTTAGCTTTAGAAAAATAATAATGGTTGGGTGAAACAATTGGGGGTCGTTACATTACGTACTTTATGAAAAGTTAAGACCCTAACATAAATTTACAAACCTAATGTATCTCTTGTATTTCTTTTTTTGTTTTTTATCCCCCTGAATCCTACACACTGGAGCTTTAATTAAACACATATGATAACTAACAATGTAAATGTCACATAGAGAGCACTGACTCGTGCAGCAGCATGCAGATGTTTGTGTCTGACGACCAGCTGAAAAAAACTGTGAATCAACATTGATTAACATGAATCTATAAAGTGTGAACTCATCACATCAAGTCATGTTACATCCTGCACATTAAATTATCATGAGTCATACATTAATTGGGCATGTTTGGTGCCCTGATTACAAAGTGTTGCTCGTGTTTCTACACTGCAAAATATTTCCAGAAATATTTCACAATAAATTACACTATTCATCCTAAAGGCTAAAACTAAATGAACAGGATGTGTCTCTGTCAACAACCATTTCTCTTAATTTTCTTCTCATGAGTATGGTGTGCCTCAGTGGTCTGTCCTGGGACCAGTTTTATTCTCCTTGTACGCGCTTCCCCTCTGGCACATTATTCAGAGACACAGTGTCTCTTCTCATTCTTATGCTGATGGTACACAGACATACCTGATCATTAGATCCACAGACCTTGTTCAGTTATTGACTGCCTTACTGATGTTAAAAGCTGGATGTCAAAAAATTTCTTTAGCTAAACTCAGGCAAGAGATTGTTGTTGACATTTGTTACTTGACAAATTCTGTCTTTGGCTGGTCCCCTACTGGATAATATCAAAGCTGCTGCAAGCAGTCTGGTTTGACAGTACTTTATGATTGAGCAACTTGACACAAAGCTTGTAGACTCATTTTTCATCTTAGACATATTTTGAAAAATACAGTCCATTTTAATTTTTAAAGACACAGAGATGATTTTACAGGCCTGAATCAAAAACCTGTGAATTGGCTGCAGACTGGTCAAAATTCAGCTGCCAGAGATCTGATGACATCACTTCAGTTTTAGCTTCTTTACACTGGCTCCCAGTTTGTTTTAGAATAGATTTAAAATTTTACAGATTACTGTTAAGGCTTTTCATGGTCTCTCTCCCAGCTGTATGTCTGACCTCTTAGTACCGCACACGGCAGGAGGTCTTTTGTCTGTGTCAAAGGCTGAAAACAAAAGGGGACTGAGTGTTTGCTGTCGGGGCAGTCCAGTTTCACTCCAAAGTTGTCGAAATCCAGCACTTAGTCAGTGACTTCTGGTGTCAGACACCGACGAAAAAGCCGTCCTTTCACGTCAGTGTGATATGTGGCCAGTCGCCATGCAGACAATGCATGTAACAGGCTGAAGTTGACACGGCGTCCCAGAACGTCAACAACCAACACACCCAGGGTACCTTGGACGTCATATGTGGACGTGGAAAGTCCATGAGCAAAACATCAATATGTGACGAGGTCACAGTGAGGATGAGCCCGGTGTGTGGCTGGAGATGGTGGAGACCAAAAGCAGAGGTAAAAGGGGAGTGAATATTGGACTTACATTCATCAGGTGGACAGAAATACGACTCGCAATGAATGCTAGTGTTGCCCCATATGTGTTTAAATGTGTAAATTCTAACAAGCCCAACATAGCAACTTTAAAGTTGATCATATTTCTGCTGTCAGTGCCCCGAGGCTCTGGAACAATCTGCCCGAGGAAATCAGGTCGGCTGAGTCAGTGACCTCTTTTAAAACAGACTTTAATTAGAGCCTTTCCTGGTTTTACATTAATTTAAACTGTCTTTTATTTCCTCAGTTTTTATAAACCAAAGTGTTTTTATCAGTTGTTGTTTTCACCTCTTGTCTGTTTTATATATTTACATGTAAAGCACTTCGTAACTCTGTTTTCAGAAACGTGTTATATTGAGAAATGATTACTATACAGCTGTCATGTAATTTACTGTAAATATGACACAGGCAGTGACTGTGAAAGTGATGCACCAAGTCGCCAGTAATTTACTGAGAATCTACAGTCAAATATTTTACACTTTATACTCCCCCTTGGACCTGATCTTCCTGAGAGTCTGACTTGGTGTTGGTGTCCTGATATGTTTCTTCTCACAGACAGTCTCATCATGTGGGATCTGCAGTAGTAAAACAGGGTGGCGGCGGCACAGAGTCAGGGAGGAGGGGTGGGGAGGGGAGAGGGACCCGGATGCTGATGCTGACCGATGAGGAGAAGGAAGCTCGAGAGAGGGAGGAGGAGGAGGAGGAGGAGGAGGAGGAGGAGGAGTGTGAGAGGTGGGGAAAAAAAGAGAAAGAGAAACGGGGGTGTTACGGGCAGCAGTGGAAGTGTAGAGGCCATCCCGTCTGTGATGGACACTCCTGTGGCTGCGGACAAGTTCTGACGAGCTGAACCTCTGCAGAGCCAATTTTATTTTTTATTATCTTTTGAATAATTAGTGCGGGAGACAGGAGGCGGGAGGAGATGCGGTGATATCATGAGCAGAGCCGGCCAGGGAGACAGAAAGAGAGACAGAGAGGAAGAGAAGGAGGGAGGAAGAGGGCGCACGGGGAGGAGAGGCGGGGAGTCGGCTGCCACCAGGCCAGCTGAGGATGCTTGTTGTTTCCACAAACGGGATTAATCACCGGGCCGAGCGCTGATCCTCCTGCCGCACATCGAGCACCTCTCCCGGCTGCAGCTGTCCCGGCCGAGGGCGCGTTCCGTCTGCGTGTCTGGGGCCGGTCTGCCGGAGGCTGTTTGCCTTTTTACATGCTCTCCCCCCTCTTCCTCTATTTCCTGATGCAGGGCCGGGGAGGGGTGAGCCAAAGTGTGCACCGGATATTGGAAAACCCATTCTTCTTGCTGATGCTGTTGTGATAATAGATTATTATCTGGACAACGACGCATCTGCACAGAAAGGCAGATCCTGAGCGAAGCAGGCCTGGCTTTGAGGAGCGAGGAGAAGGGGAATGTTTGAGCATGGGAGGATGATGGAAACATTTTTGGACGGCAGCAGCAGCAGAGAGGAGGGGGGTCCCTGATATCGATCAGAGAATGGATTCAATGAGGGCATTCTGACTTGGGATATTTGAGACTCAGCTCTTACAGAAATCAATCCGTGGCAAATGTAGCCTTCCTGCCCGGGTCTGAATGAGATCTTTCTTTTCTGCTCCACTTTTGGCCAGCTGCATAAGCTACACGGGATCAATCAGCTTTAAACGACTGTTATTTATAGCAGGGGGTGGGTTGGATGTGACTGTATCTCCCATCACTGGCACCGGTCAAACCTCACGCGTCCTCCTCGCTCTCATCTTTTCTACCTTCCCTCTGAGTGATGCTGCTTTCTGTGCTGTGCTGACAGAGACACGCCGGGACAGACTTTATTCTAGGCCTTACAGAGTGGAAACTGGGCCGGTTCTCACTCCCAGCACGGACCTGGCCGCATGACAAACAAGTGCATGGGAGTAGCCTGCAGGGCCCGGCTTTAGATCACGACCAGTCCTCCGCACCTCTCCTCTCCTCTCCGCCGCCTGTGATGTGCGTTACGGCATTACGCACGGAGCAGGAGCCACCGCGATCTTGATCTGCCTTATTTCAGGAAGAGAATTTCACCTCGGGAAGGATGAGCAGCAAGGAGCTGACGGTGGGCCAGTCCAGCCAGTATGTGGGGCCTTACCGGCTGGAGAAGACCCTCGGGAAGGGACAGACAGGTAGGAACCTCCTGAATTACCCGGCACAGCGAGCAGGACGTCTGCACGGTGCATCAGCTGATTCCAGCAGTCAGGATCAATTTAATACATGATGTGCTCATGTTTCCACCCGTCTCAGGGGTGCAGGCTCCAGACTCTTAGATTTAATGTCCTATTGGGAAGTTTATTTCTAACCACATTTTAAAAGTAATATTTGGGCAGTCATCTTCTTCTTACAGTAGCATTGCAGGGAATATGGAGGTTAGTTGGGTGGTCCCATGCACAGGTTGGGTTTATGTTGGAATATGCTTATCAGAGAGAGACAGGGTTAATCTAAGGCACATTTTAACAACAGGTAAGTAAAGTGTTGGGTTTAAAGATTTGTAACCTGAGAGCTGTGTAAAAGCCTGACTCATTTTGCCAAAAAGAAATTTAAACATGAACTAGATCAAATGTTTGTGGCAGTTAAGACCTAAAAATTTCAAATTTTGAGGTGATTTCATCAACCAGTGTTTGTTCAGGGAAAACTGACTGAGCATTAAGCTCCTTTACAGCAATGTCCTGAGATCACATTCAATGGGCTGGAAGGATACAGCTATATAATTGTAATAAAGTGATCTTAATGATTTAATGACTTTTAAGGCCTACTATTGAATAAATTAAGACCTCTTAAGGACCTACAGATGCCCTGATCTTGTAAGCCCTTTTATCTCCCATGGTTTCATTCTGCCACCATCTCCCTGAAGGATCTCCTTAAATAAAACCAATCGCCAGAAAAAGAATTTTTGTGTCTGTTTCTGCAAAACTTGAATACGTTACATCTGCGCATTATTATGTAGTGGGTACGTTGAAACTTTCTTAACCACAATGTTGTGGTTAACACAAGGTTATGGTTAGAAAAAGATCGTTTTGGCTTAAAATTGGTTTTGGTGGCACAATCCCAGCAGGAAACAGCAATGCCTGGGTAAAAACCAACACCAATTTGTCGATTTTGGTCACAAAATACCCACATTTGGGCCTTAAAAGCCAGTGGAAACACACTGACAGGTTGCTACAAAACATTCATGTTTGAAGCCTAAAGAACCATTTGAGAAGCACTGATGGTTCGCTACAAAACACCTTCCTATGTAGCCTGAAAAGTCCCTGGAAACACAGCAGTGTGTTGCAACAGAACACCCACGTTGGGACCCTGAAAAGATGCAACAAAAAACACAGACTGGTTGCTACAATAGCCCCATACTTGAAGGCTAACACTGGAAAAACAGTGATGACTCGCCAAAAACACATTTGGAGCTTGAAAAGCTGCTGGAAAGACACTGACAGGTTGCTACAAAATACCCACATTTTGAGCTTAAAAAGCCACTCGAAAAACACAGACAGGTTGCTACAAAACACCAAAGTTTGGAGCCTATAATGTCACTCGAAAACACTGACAGTTTGCTTGAAAATGCCCATGGTTGTAGCTTCAAATGCAGCTGGAAAAACACTGAAAAGTTGCTACAAAACACTCGTGTAGAGCCTACAAGCTGCTTGAAAAATACTGACTGCTACAAATCACCTGTATTTGGATCCTAAAAAGCTGCTGGAAACACACTGACAGGTTGCTCCAAAACATTCAAGTTTGGAGCCTAAATTGCCACTGGAAAAGCACTGATGGTTGCTACAAAACACCTTCGTTTGGAGCCTGAAAAGTCCCTGGAAACATAGCAATGGGTTGCTACAGAACACCCACATTTGGACCCTGAAAAGCTGCCAGGAAAACACAGACAGGTTGCTACAAAAGACCCATATTTGAAGGCTAACAAGATGATGGAAAAACAGTTATGACTCACCACAAAAAAGCTTAAAAAGCCACTTGAAAAACACAGACAGGTTGCTAAAAAAGACCCAGATTGAAGGCAAACAAGACTATGGAAAAACAGTTATGACTCGCCACAAAAAAGCTTAAAAAGCCACTCGAAAAACAAAGACAGGTTGCTACAAAACACTAAAGATCGGAGCCTAAAAAACCACTGCACGAACCAACAACCTAACAACCAAACGTTGTTAGGCTGCTCCAAGTCACCAACAGGTCGATAAAATTCAGCCACATTTGAAGCCTAAAAAGCTGCTTGAAAAATAATGAGTGCTACATAACACCTGCGTTTGGAGCCTAAAAAGCCGCTGGAAACCCACCGACGAGTAGCTAAAACACAACCCGTTTTGTCTCTGTTGGTGTTGAACAGAGGTCTGCAGCTTGGCAGCCATCTTGCCTTGGTGTAACGCCATCCACCATCCCCTCCACCTCCTGATGACAAAATCAGCTCATATACTACGCCACTTTAGAAACGTTGATATGATGTGCATGAATGTGACGTATTAGTGGTTTGCAGAAACGTACAATGCCAACATTTTCCTCTGGTGAATGGGCTGACTAGAATTCATCACAGTGAATATTTTTTTCGCTACATGTGGAGGGAGGAGACATCACAGCAGGGCTTTTAACAAATATTCCAATCCGTCTTTTTGTGAGCAGAGTTTGGTCAGTGCTTGTGACAGTGTCAGTAAAGCTTTTTGAATTATTTATGACATCCCTTCCTTCCTGTTTTCACGCTGCATGATGATTTGTGATATTCCAACAGTTTCTCCCTCTCTGTGTCTTTCAGGACTGGTGAAGTTGGGCGTCCACTGTATAACAGGACAGAAGGTGGCCATAAAGATTGTCAACAGAGAGAAACTCTCTGAATCCGTTCTAATGAAGGTACGATACTTCTGATTGACCTCATCCACTTGTCCATCTGTCTCAGAGCTGAATCCACTCTGTCTGTAATCACTACCACTTTCATTATGGTAACTGCGAGGCTCAAATCATGTCAGCTTGCACCCTCCAGCCGGCAGAAATAGCAACAGAAATGGAGTCTTTATTTTAGTCAAGAAAAGCCCGTCTGTGTGTGGGCACTGCCTCTATATACCGAACAATAGAGATGATTTCATTCTGCTAATTAAGCCCTCTGATGAAAGCTGCTGCAGCTGAAACACACTGGACTGAAACAAGATTGAAATAGCTTTTTCATGTTGGCGTTTCTAATGGGGCTGACTACGCTCTCTTTTTAAGATAGAGCAGGTTACAGCATTAAAACGTTGGGCATGAGGATGTGCTGCGTGTCAAGGTGTCATACAAAATATCTCAGCATATTTGAACATAATTTAGAGATATGTGTGTGTTTCAACAGATTTCTTGTGATGACAAATGCAGGTGACAAGTGCAGAAATAAATGTCGTTTGCACCCTTCGTCCCCTGGAAATGCCACCAGTCCCCGGTCATCTGGTTCATACAGTATTTCTCATTTGTATTGCTTTGGAAAGCTGCCCGTTGCCTCCTCGGGGTGCTAACTGCCAGTAACCGCATTACTGTGCTGCTGTGTGCTTTAGCTTCAGCAGGGAAGGTCAGCGAAAGCATGTTTAACTCCAAGCTTTTTCCTGTTGACACTCCAAACGTGGCTTTTAGCTTCCTGCTCTGCAGGGCACCAACACAGAGGAGAAACATGACAAGTCTGTGAACGTTTTTCTGACAGATGTTGCCCATTTTTCATCCTGTCATATACACTTCAGCCCTGTTTACACCTGGTATTAACATGTAACTGGATCTCAATTTGACAGTACAGGTGTGAATGCACCAATGTGTCCTCATTGCATCTTGAGATCCGATCTTTCAGACTATATTTGGAGGTGGTCTGAGCTGCAAATGGCCACATTCTTTCAGCAGTGTGTATGCTAATGTCCTCTGGGGCACACTGAAGGGTCGCCTACTCAACTGAAGTCCATTGCACAGGCGGAAATATGGACTCAAAACGCAGATGGGTGATGAAAAAACAGCCACAGTCGGAGCCTAAAAGCTGCTGGAAAAATACAGATGGTTGCTACAGAACACCCATCTTTGGAGCCTAACAAGACGATGGTAATACACCGATGACTCGCTACAAAACATGTTTGGAGCTTAAAAAGTTGCTGGAACGACATTGACGGATCTTTACAAATCACCCTTGATTGGAGCCTAAATAGCCACGAGAACACTGGCAGGTTAGTGGTTTGCAGAAATGTACAATTCCAATATTTTCTGCTGGCGACTGGGCTCACTAAAATTCATCATTTCTTTTCACTATATGATGAAGAAGAAGACTTAACAGCAGGGCTTTTACTCGTTCGTGCACCAAGGACATCGTTTTAAAGTGATACATCACAAGTCAAACATCTTGGGCGTTTTGGTTGGGTTCATGTCATTGGTTCGACAGCCCATTGGTTCAACATCCCATTAGTCCGACTATCTGCGGTGCTGAACAGCTCGTGGCGGGCGTATGGTGCACCGCGACCGGCTTGAGGCAGAGCAGGCTCACAGCTTATGTGTTTGCCACTTTCTTTTTCATTTTAACCCACACCATGATCTTTTCCTGACCCTAACCAAGTGGTTTTTGTGCCTAAACCTAACCAGACCTTAACCACAGGGCTTCGGAACAATGAGTTTAATATGGTTGGAACAATGGGCTGTCAAACCAATGGGCAGTTCCCGTTTTGGTTTGCCCTAAAAATGCCGAGGGACAGACTCGGTCTGTGTTGGTTTGATTTTGCCCACGCAGCAAGATCTTTGCAAACTCCTTCTTCACTGGAAGTGCACTTCTACTTCCTCTTTTCATTTATTTGCACCGCAAGTGCAATGCCACCTCCGGCAGGTAAAATAGCAACATATTTGCAAACAGAAATGATGTATGTGTTTATTTGCATATAGAGCGGGGAAGTGAGATCGGATCCCATGTGGTCACTCAAGACGCATGTGGAGACGCATTCAAGTCTTAAAGGAAATGGCCACTTTAGAATGAAAACAGGCAGTACTTACTGACCCTCATGCCGACAAGAAGTCCAGTGTAGTTTTTTAATCCACAAAACTCGTTCAGCGTATCGGAGGATAACAGCTAGCCGGAATAACAGCTACACTTGAAGTGCATGGAACCCACATTTTGAAAATGTAATAAAACTCTGCTAATACATTTCAAAAACGTCTGAACAGCTCCTCTGTCGTAATCCAAGTGCCCTGAAGCTGCAGCATGCAAAACTGACTTGAAAAGATGTAATTTACTCCACATTTATAGCATCATTTCTCACCATGGTCAGTTAGCCTGCCCTGCAGGCATACTGTGTTTACATGGCAACTCGCGCGAGACTAGCTGATAGCTAGTGCTGGTGATAGTTCTCAAGTCTCGCGCGAATATTGATTAGTGCAGTTGAAAGTCTAACGTTGTGCTCACACCAAACATGATGTGAATTTTGGCGTAGCGGTACTTGTGTGAGTTTGAACGCTAGATTATTTTGTACTGACTTGCTTTATACGCGTGTCATATGCTTGTGAAATCACTGAATCAATGAATGAACTTGAGTGGATCTCAATTCTGATTGGCTATCATGGCGTGAATTGGTTGCTGAAGTACAGATTTTTTAACACGGGAATAAGTGTATGACATGAAATTGTGCTTTTCGCTTCATTTGTGCTGCTTAATTTGTGTATTTTGTGTCATTTGTGTTGTGTGCATCTAATCGCATCTCTACATTGGTTCTACATGTAATTCAGTCACGCAAATTGTTTTAATCCACTCCAGGTGTGAACACAATTTAAGTAAGTTCGGTCTGAGCTAGCTTACCATACACATGCACCTACGCCTCGTTTCCATGTAAGCAAAAGAGGTAGTGTGACACATGACATGTTGGCAGCACCTCATAAACAATAACAATGGCATGACATGTCAGTAGTAAACACATAAGCAAAAAAATGAAAATGTCTGCTCTCCGTTTGCAGAAAATGTTTTTATTGTCTGTGCCGAGAAACATACAGAGCTTGGCAAACGAGCACTTATGTCTGCAGCTCCTTATATGTGGAATCTTCTGCAGAGAGGTTGTATTCATTGGTTCCTCTCGGCCGTTTCAAAGCCGTTTCTGCTGCAGGATATTTGTACACAATCATCTATACGCCACATCCTGTATGTCAGTGTGTGATGTGTTTTAGCTGCTCGTAGCCCTTTAACACCGATGGGAGCGCCCCTGATCCCATTTGCATATGTACTTTTAAATGCCGGTATAATTGCAAACAAATGAGATAGAGCAATAATTCTTTTTGCATATAAAACCAGAGGAGTTACACTAACATATCATTCATCGTGTCCCAGAGCGCTGTTTCAGCATGTAAAAATGTAAAGATATGCTCTGGCGGACTTGTTCTATGATCATGGTCATAAAGGGTTAATCATGTGTAGTTTTTATGGTTAACTTACAGCATGTATTCACATACTTTTCGGCTTTTCCTTTCAGTAATCTCATTTTGTGTTTTATATTGCTCCTTTAAGAGCTGCATGTTTTTTAATTTGGATTTTTGCTCTGTGTTGCTGCCTGTCTCGGCCAGGACACTCTTGAAAAAGAGATTTTCTATTTCAAGAGTTTTTTCCTGGTAAAATAAAGGTTAAATTAATAAAATTTAAAAAATAATTTACTGTCCCTGTTTGTGGCGGCTGATCTTGTCATCTGCTCAGAGGGTAAGGAGCTTCTGGACTTCATTGTTTTCCCAACTTGTGGACATTTTTGGCCGCTGTTCTTCTTTAAGTTAGCTGCTAACTGCTATCACCTACCTCTTAAATTTCCCACAATGGGTCATATGCGTAACACGTCGTCAAATCGTCACACCTGAGCCGCCCGTGATCCCGTCCTGCCTGCTGTCCCTTTCATACAGGCATCGTCTTGGCACTGTTACTACCTCTGATACCAGCTTAAAGGCGAGACAACTCTGTCCCCCATTCTGCGATCGTACCTTTTATACAGAACAGCAAGGCGGAATAAGAGCGTGAAATTCTCGCCTTGATGAGCAGTGTGAAAGGGGCCTACAGCTGCGTTTGTTACCATAATGACTTGTTTCTGTCACTAAATAATTTGACTGTAACATTTAACATTTGACCAAACTCTGCCTTTACACTGACTTCACTCCCTCTGAACCTCACGTCATATTTACCTTCCTCTTCCTCCTGACATTTTAATCTCCGTCATTGTTAACCTCGTCCTCCTCTTTTCTCTCCCTTCAACTCCTCCCCCTCTGTCCATCCAGGTGGAGAGAGAAATAGCTATTCTTAAACTAATAGAGCACCCTCACGTTCTGAAGCTGCATGATGTCTATGAGAATAACAAATACCTGTGAGTATCTCTTCATCTTCCTTTCTGCTGACGTTTTTTTTAATCTTTCTGCCAGAGCAGAAACAACCTTGAGTCTGAATCTGAAAGGTAAAAGAGGTTCTGTACAACAAAACTGAGATTAATAACCACATGACGTGGACAGTAGAGAAGCTTATGAGTCCCCCAGTCCCAAATGGTTCCCTTACAGACTTGTCAGGTTAGCTCTTAACCTGACAGAGAATTGGGACACCACTTCCCCTCACGTGAATGCGCAAAACCAGGGGAAGCACCAAGACAAGGGCTAAGGGGGAGAAATGGAATTGATCCTAGGTCTGTAAGGGCTTAGGGCTTGAGTCAAGGAGTCTGTAAGGGATCCATTTGGGATTGGGGGAGTGTGTGTTTGAGTTTTTATGTTTGGAAGAAGCATCCATGACTTTAAAGGAAGAACATGTTCCTGTGACCAATGATCCTTTTCTTTCCTCACCTGTCCTCATCTCTCTGCTCTCCTGTCTCCTGGTCAGGTACCTGGTTTTGGAGCATGTGTCCGGCGGAGAGTTATTTGACTACCTGGTGAAGAAGGGCAGGCTGACCCCCAAAGAGGCCAGGAAGTTCTTCAGACAAATCATCTCCGCCCTCGACTTCTGCCACAGTCACTCCATATGGTCTGTGAGAGGATAGTGACCTCAAGGCCCGCCCCCTTTTTTGTTTCATTTACACTTTTGTGTCTAAACTTCTCGTCGCTATTTCAGGTGTTTGTGTTGACGTCTGTTTCTGCATCGATTTGCAGTGCTGCGCATGAACACTCTAAAAGAGTGCATTTAATGAGCGAGCTCAACCACACGTAACCGTTTGCAACTATTTACCATGAATGTGGACGTGGTTCCCTCTCAGGATAGCGAAGGACGTTCAGGCTCCGTGTTTTATGGCACTTTGCATGCCGGTGTTGAGTTGAAGCCAGTTGTCCCATTAAATGACAAATCAAGTTGAAGCATCCAACCAGTCCTGGGTAACATCTGCAAGTAACTGATGAACATAAGATTTTATTTTAAAAACTGGAAAAATAACTGTAAACTGATTTATTTTCTGGGACAGTGAACTATGAATGTGAACTAGTTTAATCTGTGTGAACTTTGAGGTAGCTCTTTTACAATGTGATCGTGCACAACACTGCATTTTGTTTCCCCGTAACCTTAAAAGATGTTTTGATAACATAGTTGTTGTCAATGCTTAACCTCAACTCACACTTTACCCTAATCCATGACCAAACTGAAAACTGCAAAATGCAAGTGTTTGCCATTGAAGATGCAGTTATTACAACATTAAAACCAGGACACACATGAGCACATTCTGTTCACTACAGTAGGCTAGATTTTTAACCTTCTAAAATGTTAACATGTCCTGTTGGCGTCAACCAAGAGTACGAACAATTTTAGATTAGAGTTGGTGTCTGTTTATTGTCTGGAAAAAGACTCAAGTACTGTCACTGAGTGTGTGTGTGTGTCCAGTCACAGAGACCTGAAGCCTGAGAATCTTCTCCTGGATGAGAAGAACAACATCAGGATAGCTGACTTCGGCATGGCCTCGCTACAAGTCGGGGACAGCCTGCTGGAAACCAGTTGCGGGTGAGTGCTGGGTCAGAAGGGGTTAAAATGAGCTTGAAAAGGGACATTTCAGATCTTTTGAAGTGGGGTTATATGAGGTGCTTATCCATTGTCAGCGTACAGCAGATGGCGGTCAGCATGCTCCCAGTTTGGAGAAGCATGCAGGAGTACCGCCACAGAAGCGGAGCGATGTACAGCTGTGGATGGGGACAGCAGCAGAGCATATTTTAAGCCCCTCCCCCACAAAAACCCACCAACATCTAAATTTTGTCTTTAGTGGGAAAGGTTACGATTGACATTAATTCCCAGGACAGTTTAAGTATCATCTTGTGTTGTAAATGAACTACAAAGATGTGAAACTGGTGATAAACACAAAGTGAGCGTCCACTCACTGCTGCTCTTCTTTTTACATCATCGATGGCTCTGTTCATGAGAAGCTTTTCAGGAGGAACATGGATTTAACAGATAGAATTAGTAAGAGATTGTAGCTCTCACCTGGATTCACCTGTTCGGTCGGTGACTCTCAGAGCAGGTTGTTGTGCTCTCACTGCAGTGTTTTCACATGAATCATTATGAGTGTCCTTCACCTGTGTGTCTCTGGTTAAATCACTTAGCAACAGCTTCTTCTTTCTCCGCAGATCTCCACATTACGCCTGCCCAGAGGTCATCAGGGTATGTTACTCTCCTCTCAGTGTGTGTGTGTGTGTGTGTGTGTTTGGATGTCTAATACCACCCTGTTCTCTGTGTTTCAGGGTGAAAAGTACGACGGTCGCAGGGCAGATGTTTGGAGTTGTGGAGTCATCCTCTTTGCTCTTCTTGTGGTAGGAAGATCCATTTCTTTCTTCTTCTTCTTCCAGTTTTCACCAGTTTTTTCTGTGGAAGCAAATAAGAGACATGAATATTGAAATTTTAAGTCACACAACACTGTATATTAAAATTCAAACAACACTGAATCCACAGCAAGGAAATATTTTACTTTGAAAACCATGTATCTGAATTTATTTATTTATTTATGAATTTACCTCTTTGAAAATATAGTGGTGAATTTCTGTATTTGAAATTTCAAAATCTGAAATTAAATATTTTTTCAAAGTTTACAAAATCCAACAGTTTCAGAATTAAAAGCTAAATGTAAATGAAATATCATTTTACATTAATAGCATTGAAATATTTTACTTTGAAAACCATGTGTATGAATTTATTTGTAAATTTACCAATTTCAAATTTAAATGGGAAATTTTTTGATTTGGAATTTGAAAGGCTGAAATTAAATGTCTTTTTTCAAAGTGAACAAAAATCCAAAATTCAAGTTTCAGAATATGAATAAATAAGTAAATAAATAAATAAAAGTATAATTATATATTAAATTTGAAGTAATTAAATATTTTTCTTTGGCAGCCATGTGTCTGAATGTATTTGTTTTGAATATACCCCTTTGAAATTATGATGTGACATTTCTTGATTTGCAGTTTCAAAAGCTGAAATAGATTTTTTTCTTCCAAGTTCACAAAAATCCTAAACTTAAGTTTCAGAATTTAAATAAATAAGTTAAATATCATTTCATATGAAATTCATAACATTGACATATTTTACTTTGAAAACCATATATTTTAATTTATTTTCTCTGAAATTTCCTTTTTTAAAATTATAACAAGATTTTTTTTTTTCAGTGTTTATGAATTTTAGATCCAAAAATAGATTGAGGTTACTTAAATTTGATGAGTCAAACTCAGATCTAAAAAGCTGAAAGAAATTTAAGGAGAATATTGGTCAGATTTGATTGGTTAAAATATTCTGGCTTGATTACCTATCCTGTCTTGGGTATGCTGGATGTTGCTATTTAATTTTTTTTTTCTTGAATTTTTAGATCTGAATTTGACCAATCAAATTTGAGCAACTTCAATCTATTTTTTTTAAATTTGCTTTATTTTTTTTTTAATTCAAGAAAAGTCATGTTTTACTTTGAAAGAGGAAATAAGGCAAATACACAGTTTTCAGAGTAAAATATTTCAGTGCTATTGTTTCAACGGTGTTTAAATTTCAACATCAAGTAATTAGTTACTTTAAAAATTCAAATACTTTTGTCTCTTTCTTGCCTCCATACTCTCTGCCTTTTGACTCTACAGAACAATAATCATATTGAACCTCACTCAGTCATTTCTCAGCTCAGACTGTCGGGATTAAATCTTAAAGGTACCTTGTGGAGCTTCTGGCAGCCTGGAGCGATGTTGTGATGAGCTGGTCACCATTTTGTTTATATCTTGTGCTCTGCTGACGAAGTAGTAGGATGCACAAGTGCGTGGGTGACGCTGGCTTTACACTTTTCCACTGAATGACAGTTGGCGGTGTTAACCTGCCAAGAAGTGAAGCAGCGAGAAAAAGCCTGCCTGGAAACAGAGATGTAAAATCACACGTTTGTGGAGCCTTAAATATACATACAGTGTTTTTCTGTGAGACATAACACAAAGATACAGCAGCGTTTGTCTCCAAGAAGATCCACAGGGTGCCTTTAAAGGAATATTTTGACAAATGAGTGTCTCAACAGCTCACGTTATATCTTGTTTGTTTAATCCTTAAATGTAGTAAAACTGTAAATTGTCATTTTACACCTGTGTTGTTGTACAAACAAGATAAAACATGTTAATTATTGAGCTTTAGAGGTGCTGCCTTTTAGGCAGAGTCAGGTTCATTTTCGGTCCACTCTTACCAGCAGGTTGTAGGTAAAATGTGGTAAAATATTTAATATAACATATTTGTGCATTATCCAAAATGTTGAACTGTTCCTTTAACTATGCTGAGTGTGACATGTTTGATGCTACGTGGTGCTACTTGCATAAATTAGTAATAATATTATTTTATCTTTTTGTAACTCTGTTTTATCTTCTCTCCATCTTCCCCCGTCCCTTCCCAGGGTGCCTTGCCCTTTGACCACGATAACCTGCGGCAGCTTCTAGAGAAAGTGAAGAGCGGGGTGTTCCACATGCCTCACTTTATACCTCCCGACTGCCAAGCGTTGCTCAAAGGAATGATAGAAGTCAACTCTGATAAGAGACTCACGGTGAGAAGGGAGGGACTGTGGGGTTGACACAGGGAGAGCACACAGACACATTTTTAACTGCTAAAACACCAGCTAATGGAAACGGTCTTTAAATCATATAAGTGATAAATATTTTCAACTAAAGAAAATTAAATCTCTGACGCCGTCAGCTATAGGTCTGATTACGATTTAGCCTGTGGAGGCAACGGCTGATATTTCAGGGTTTCCAACGTAGCCAGCAGGTATCCATGCCAAGACTTTATCTTCTGAGCTTCTGACATTTCAATTCATCTCTACAGTCAGGACCACTTTAGTCTAAGAAAACTTTATTTCCATTTGCAGTATTATATTTGGTGGTATGGCTCTGTTCTGGGGCCCCTCTGCCCTTCCATGCGCGTAAGTGGAAAGCCTAAGGTGGAGAGAGCAAACCTCTCTGCCCTTCCACGGGCTAACAAGGAAAGCCTGAGGCAGGGAGAGCCGCAGCAAAGACCCCTGGGAACAGAACAGAGCAGCATCAATGACAAACAGAAATGACACTGATAAGTCAGGCACAGCATGAAAAGGAGGAGCTGTGGTGGAGGCAGGTTGCAGAGCAGCAACAGTAGGCAGGCCAGAGCAGTTTAAATAGGGCGCCCTGAATGAGATTCGCCAGTTGGTTGCATAGCTGACTCCCTTCATCAATCAGCTGATCCGTCAGAGAAGCATTTCAACCAAAGCGTTCCTCCTCTTTTGCTCTCCACATGAAACTTTTACCTGCAGGCAATCAAAGCTCGCTCAAACGTTATTGGTCGGCACTACTCTGACTACCAACAGAAACACTTTTGATTCCAAAATCTTGTCCTGATGCTTCTGCATTCTTGTGCAGATCTCTGTCTATAGAGATTACAGCTGGCAACATGGCAGTGCACTGATGAGTACAGTAATACAGGACATTGGTAAAGATCAATCAAAATCAATGTTTGCCAAAAATATTAAACATTGAGGCTGTTGTTTTGGCTCATGTCGGTCAGTGGGAGGAGAGGAAGAGGTGTGAAGGGGCAAAACCAACCATGACTAAGCAAGTCAAGCTTTTTTGCTGATGGTGTATTTCTCTTGGTGAATATCTCACAGAAAAGTGCGACCAGCGTATCTCATAGATTTTAATAGATTTAGATTTTTTTAAACTAGATACCGGACGCCAAGATGGTGCCTGTTCATTCCAGTGGAGTTGCTTACCTGGTGCAAAAACGTTTCTACCTTCCAGGTTTACTTCCTCAGTAGCACAGTAGGGTTTCTCCAGCTGGCCCTGCCCACAAGTTACATTGTGATGACATCAGGGATTTTTAAATTGCTTTTCTTTCAGGTATTGCAAAGAAATAAATACATACAGAAGTGTCGGAATTATAATCCAAACACACGTCAAGTTGCACTGACATCTGTCTGCAGGGTCTTTGGTTTGCTTTCCCCCTTTAAAGGGGCGCAGCCTTGGCGTTTTGTGAAATACTCACATGTGCCGGCTGTGTCTATAAATGAGAACCTTTTTTAGTGCATCTGTTTGAAGTAAAGGATCCATTAGCCCCTTTTACACTGCCAGATTTTCCACGAATGTTGGGCCGTTTTGCCGGCAAGCTGCGAGTGTTTAGACACACAGAGCCGGATTGGTGAGTTGATCCAAGGTGCCCAATTTTCCGCCTCATAGGGTAGACATATTGGTGGAACCCTTTTAGTTTAAACAGACCGAGGCGGCCTTCTGCAACAGGAGGAGCTGTTGATGACTTGTGGGAGGAGCTGTTGATGACTTGTGGGAGGGGCTGTTGATGACTTGTGGGAGGAGCTGTTGATGACGCTACACATGCGAGCCACTGGCGGTGGATAAACAGGAAACAGCTGATAGCAGGAATTAGCGAGCAGCTAGTAGCAAGAGGGAAACACAAACCTGACAGACACTGTAAAGATGAGCAACTGGGGAGACAAGGAATTGCACGCCCTCCTTGTCCTCGCAAACGAAGAGGCCATTAACGGTCAGATGACGGGGACGGTGAAGAACGGGCCGACTTATGAGAGAATCACCGAAGGACTGACCAGCCGTGGCTTCCCTCCCACGTCACTTTTTACATCACACGCTGAGCTACACGTTTTGTTACTTGCTCACGCCCCCCATTGCCCCGAAAAAAGCACATTCTGTATAAACAAAAGTAGGTAGGCCGCATTTTGCTGCACTCCCTGATTTTGTTTTTATACTGCCAATGCTGAAAAAAGACTGATTGGGCTTTCCGGTAAATTTGCACAACTCCTGTTTAAAAAGGGCTTCAGTTTAGAAGATGAATAAGCATGTGGAGGGTTGAATCTGCTTCTGTTATCTGCGTATGAATGGAGGAGCAGCAGTAACTCAGGCAGGCAGGGCTGAGCCAACAGTAACCGCTCACATTGCAGCACATCAGTTTCCACAGCACATGAAGCATGAATGAGACATTTAGGAGGGAGGGAGGAAAGAAAAGACCGAGCCTCTGGCTTTGCTTCGAGATGTGACAGAAATCGACCCTGACATGAGACCTTACCGAGGGAATAGGAGGGAGAAGAGGAAGGTGGAAAGAGGGAACGAGCCTGAGGTGTTGCTTAAAGGCAGGAAAGGAGTCATGACAGGACTCAGAGGCAAGTCAGCGGTTTATTTGGAGACGAGGCTCATGCAGGCCGAGACGTAGGAAGGAGGATGCACGTTTGGACGGGTCGAGTGACTGTAAAGAGGGGTGAGGGTGAAGAGACGAGGACACGTCTTCCTCTTCACCTAAACACCAGCTCCTGAAAGCTCGGCTTGTAAAGAGACCGGCAGCTCAGAGGGAGCTGGAGGGGAGAGGCTGAGTGACTGAGTGAATGAAAGAAATTCCACTGCACTCAGGATTTAAAGAGTCTCTGGGATGAAGCAGGCGTGTGGAGTTGAAATGAATTCATGCTGAAGAGGCAGAGGGACGGAGACAGCTGTGATAATGTGGTTTGCAGAGACTGCTGACAGAGAGAAAGCCTGCATGGTCAGTTAGTCATTCAGCTACAACAGAGCAGATTTAATCAAAGCTGTGGCTTCGTCTGATGAGCTGTTGATTAATGGAGCCTGAAACCAGGTCAGACTGTCTTTCTCTCTGTCTCTGGCTGTCTGTCTGTCTTGTTGCCTCCATGGAAACCAGCCTCCATGTAAGGAGACAGATTTTAATCCAGCTGGAACATCAGGAGCGTCTTTATTTCCCCTTCTTCATCATATTTACGTCAGTTAGGAAACAGGAAGTGTCTCTGTGCTGCATACAGGGCTTTATAAGTTAACAAATGCAGAGCTCTCACTGGCTGCATACAGCTGCTTCCTCTCTGCACACAGTGTTCGCGGCAGGCCCACTTATAACTTTCTACATGCTTGCAGAACTGCAGCTGCTCTGTTTCTCCAACCCCAAGAGATACAGCGCAGTATTGATGCAGTGGCTACTGCTGGAATGCAGAGAGGACGTCTACAGAGTGTATGACGTACTGGGAGCAGGGGCGTAGGGTTTTTTAACTTTGGGGAGGCGACATATATTACATGGGAGATCTGAGGGTCCTCCCCCAGAAACTTTTCACTATCTCAGGCCCCGATCGCACAGAAAGGTGTACTGCCCTTTTTTTTGGTTAAACTAAATACTACGAGTGAAAAAAGGTCGCAGATACAAGTGGCCGAAATGAGTTTCCTCTGTAGGGTGTCTGGGCTCAGCCTTAGAGATAGGGGGAGGAGCTGGGACATCTGGAGGGAGCTCAGAGTAGAGCCGCTGCTCCTTCATGTTAAAAGGGGTTAATTGATGTGGTTCAACATCTGATCAGGATCCTTCTGTGCACCTCCCATTAGAGGTGTTCTGGGTACGTCCCACTGGTAGGAGGCCCCGGAGCAGACCCAGAGCACACCGGAGGGATTACATATCTCATCTGGCCTGGGAACACCTCGGGGTCCTCCAGGAGGAGCTGGAAAGTGTTGCTGGGGAGAGGGATGTCTGGAATACTTTGCTCGACCTGGCCTTGGATAAGCAGTTGAAATTGGATGGCTGGATAGCACCTCATCACCTCCTCACCCTAACCTTCCAGTGTAACCCATCTACCATTTATTTATCCTGCAGTAATCAGTGTGTAGCTGCTGCCATGTTGAGGCAGAGGGTGCTGTCTGTAGCTCTGGTTGAGGGTGAGAGGCTGTCAGCAGATAAACAGAGATCTGTGTGGGTACATGAGACCCTAAAAAAGAGGCTGGATCATGGGGAGTACCACCAGTTGGTCCAGGAGCTTCTCCTCCATCATGGACATTTACAGGCAGATTTAGGATGATTCAGGGGCAGTTTGACAACCTATAGCTCTGGGTATCCAGCAACCACTACCACCAGTTTCTCCTCCATTGTTTACCAACTGTGAACTTGTTGTCATGACCACCACAGAAGCCCCGCCTCTCAGATCATCCCATTGGACAATGGGGAAAAAGCTGAAATGACATGGGGCGCTTTTCCGCTCTCTCCTGGAGTTGAAGATTTTCCAGCTCAAGGAGTTCAGAGAGCTCCGACAAAAACGCCAGGTGCTTAGAGAGTAGAAACACGAGGCACACAGTAATGCAAAAAAAGTATTCTCCTTTAAAACTGTTACAAAAGTCGCCTCCAGCTGCTGAAACACTTCCTGTGCGAAAAACTTAATTTCCTGCATTGTGGTGAATCTCTATGCACCAATTTGTGTCTTTTCTGCATCAGTTTATGGTAAAAATGTGTCACGTTACTTCCTGCTTCAGCCGTATATAGTTGCGTCATCTTCCTTGCATTTTTTTGGAAAATTATAACCTTTGCTTGTGATGTTTCACGCTGCCATCGACTGCTTTACCGGAGGCACTGTTGTGTTTATGAGTCAGGTTTTAGCAGTCTGTCAGAATACATTAAAAGCCCTTTGCTACTTTAATGTTTTTATCGGAGGGGACAAATGCACATGTTCTAAATATCGAGGGGGACGTGTCTCCTGCCGTCCCCCAAAATCTACTTTTCCTGGGATCAAGAAAGTGAAAAAAGCAGAGAGCTCTGTGAGGCTGCTGCAGTTTCAGTTTTTGTTGATGTATAATTTTAGGGTTAAATCAGCTGAAAAAATGGGAAGCTTTGTTTTCACCAGTGCCATAATGTCATCTTCTATTTTTGATTACAGCTAGAAGCAATACAGAAACACCCCTGGTACCAGTAAGTACACTGTTCTTACCTACTTTGCATTTCTCTGTTTTCTTCTCATGCTCCTAAATTTCGTCGTCACACTCTCACTTTAATCACGGCAACCTCTTTCCTCTCAGGGGTGGTCGTAACGAGCCCTGCCCGGAGCAGCCACCTCCTCGCCGGGTGTGTGTGAAGAGGATCCTGTCCCTAACAGACCTGGACCCTGACGTCCTGGAGAGCATGTACTCGTTAGGCTGCTTCAGAGACCGGGTCAAACTCACACAGGACCTTACAAGTGAGGAGTGAGTAAATATAACCCATCAAACATTTCCACTTCCAAGAGATGGTAACACGTCACTGAGCACCTCTGTACAGGAGTTTATCACCTGTTGAGTCCTCATTAAACTGGTAGAACAGATGTGTCAGAGGACGACATACAGATGTGCAGCGTGTTGATGCATGCTGGGAAAAAAGCAGAACTGTGTGCAGGCCTGATATTTCCTAATTTAATTGTCAAGGCCACATGGCCTGCAGCGAGGCAGTGTTTTTTAGACAGTGCAAAGGCCACGTGCCTGAACATCAAGGCATTTAGATTTGACTTAAAGGGATAGTGCACCCAAAAATGAAAATTCAGCCATTATCTACTCACCCATATGCCGAGGGAGGCTCAGGTGAAGTTTTAGAGTCCTCACATCACTTGCAGAGATCCAAGGGGAGAGGAGGTAGCAACACAACTCCACCTAATGGAGGCTGACGGCGCCCCAGATTCAAACGTCCAAAAACATATAATTGAAACCACAAAATATCTCCATACTGCTCGTCCGTAGTGATCCAAGTGTCCTGAAGCCCTGACATAAAAAGTTGTTTGGAAAAACCTCATTTGAACTTGCCTCTCTGGACCGCGCTCACGTGTGCAAGACCAGCGAAAGCACATGAACACACATGAACGCGGTGCCCAGAGAGGCAGTTGGAGCTACAGGCTACATCTAACCCTTTAAACCAGGGCTGTTCAATTACAAATTCAACTGGGCCAGATTGTAAAACCAGAAAATGTGGATGGGTCAGACATTTTCAGCAGCGAGTGACCTACTGAAAACTTTTTTAAAAACTCTTGATAATGATGAATATTAAAGAAATGCAAATTAACACAGTAAAAGTTGTAATTTATTTATTTAGTTTACTATTTTATATTTGAATTAAAAATAATGTGTGTCACATATCTGACTGAGGAACATCACATAATGCAGAAACAGAATAAAAACGAGCTATCAGTGCATAACAAGTGGCATTAACAATAAGTTATAACACACTCACTATCTGCCAGCATCTCACGCACACACACACACACACACTCACACACACACACACGCACACAGCTCACATCCTCACATTCTCCTTTGAGATCAAGTGTTTTATACAGTCACTGGCAGCAGCAGTCATGTTTACAACAGAAAAGTCTCGATATAAACTCAGTAATGTCTCAGTGGAAACAAATCTAACATGTCAATGACATAAATATTCCTCCTGACATCACAACACCGAGTGAAGAAAGTAAAATTATCTAAGCATGAAGAACACAAACATCAGTATCAGTCATTCATCCTGCTCTCTGAGGACGCTCACTGTCTGCAGGTCGCTGCCTCAGGTACATGTTCACATGAAGTGTTAGCCTACACACAGACAGCTTTCATTTAGCTTGCCTTTAACACTTTGCTGCAGTGCGATGTGCTTGTGTCGACCACGATTACAGACCATAGTTGCGGTGAATGAGAGACTGTGGACAGAGCAGATTGAAATATGGCTTTCTACGTGCTGATCACATATGCTGATAATGTATTGGCTTTTTACTGGTGACGGTTTTATCACACTTTCTCACAGTAGTACGTAGTTGTTGTCAATGACAGCAATTCCCACCAGGAATGAAAAATAATGAAAAATATGTAAAGTAAGTAACAAAGCAAGTAGCGTAATTTTGCATCATACCCTTACTTGTTAGAGCGGAATAATCAGACCTTCGTACGCTGAGAAGTACCGGTGAACTTCATTCAGCAATTTCTTGCACGTATGATGCCAGTTATTCACCTGTATGAAGTGAGTCAACACAAAGTGTTCTAGCGTTTAAACTAAATGGTTTAGTCTGTGCCACATTAGGATTTGTCTTTAAACACAGCTAGAGCTGAGTGAGTGACTCCTAATGCAGCTGGAGCATCAGCGTACACCGTCATGTCTTCCCCCAAGAACTGAAAACCAGGGTTCCAAAAAGGAAAAGACAGACAGAAAGGAAAGGGACTTTGTAAATACTGTTTGACAAAGTGCCTGAGAGAGACGTGGAACCAGAGAGGTAGGATGGAGGGGCACAAAAACTGCTTATGCACAGGGCCCAAAATTTGGTGCTACGCCCCTGCCTGGAGGTGAGAACAGGCTGGCTCTGATCCACTTAATCTTCCAACAGTGCTCTGAAGTTACAAACAGTCCGGTTTGTTCCAGCTCTGACGCTCAGAGTGACGATTTACAAACACACCCGACCGCTGACCAGTCAGGTACATGTATTGATGTTGTGTTGCCGGAGCGGAGTTGACAGGAGCGGGCAGAGAGGCAGAGCGGGAAAATAAAATCAAACTCTGAGGTCACAGAGGCCGCAGGGCTTATGATTTTCAGAGGGGCATTGAGGGCAGACGGAGGGACAGCCCGGGTCATGGCTGTGCCCTGAGTGTGTGTGTGGTTAAATGAATTTCTCTCTCAGCGTGTCGCCGTCTCTCGTTGTCTTTTCAGTCTGACTGTGGTCAGTTAATTACTGACATCATTAATCTGCCTGCGACGGCAGGAACAAGAGCTGCAGCATCAACAATGGCTCTTGTATCTCTTCTCAGTCACCGGCTGTGTCTCATCTCTCTGACTGAAGGCCTCGCACACTGAGTCCGCTCTTTAATCCATCATCCAAAAAGAAACGTTACACACAGAAACCTTTCACACTGATTCTGATGCTTTCATTGTTCTGTTCGCAACACGTGACAAAATGCAAAGACACATTTCCTCCTCTGCCTCTCTCCACTGGAGTCACCTATCTGACTGACATCACTTCCTCACTGTCTTTCATCTGGCACCACAGCTGCATGAAGGGGCGGAGCTGTCCACATCCTCCTCCTCTTCGTCATCATCCACCTGAATATCACTATCTGACAAACGGCAAACGTCTCTTAAGGCTCTGATGGAGGCGAAAAAACCTGTACAGAAAATTTTAATGATGGCACAAGGTGAGGGTGTATTTATTTGTAGACGTGCGACAATTTTGGGTGAAAAAAATGGACTCAGTGTGCAAAGGCTTTAACTGATGAGGTTTCTCACTGCCTGCAGCAGCAGCATTTTAGTGTCTTTCAGCTCACTGTGTTTTGGTTTTCCAGCCTCACAGCTCTCATCATAAACTTTAGCAGCCACAGTGAAGGAGGCAGCTGCTGGCAGTGATAACTCTGGACTCTACCTGAGCAGCAGCAAACAGCAGACAAAGTTAGCGACCAGCTGGTGAACACAGTGGAGCAGTTAGCAGCTACAGAGACAGATAATTCCTCTAACCAGAGCATAAAGGAGACGGAGTACTGGACTTAAATTTGCTGTTTTTTAGGGGTGGAAATCACCAGAGGACCCACAATATTATTGCGACACTGTGATGTGCTGAGTATTAAGATCAAATATATTGTGATTTACTACCTAAAGGAAAACTTTGTCAACATCGGTTTTACCTCATAACATAAAGTTTTCATGGCAGCACCCATAGTAGAAGTGTTACATTCATGTGCTGCATTTTGCAGGAGGTCTGCAGTGTTTGTTTCAGTATGACTTTTGTGTACTGCTCTAGTTTGGAGAGCTGATGCCCTCTGTGTGGAGTTTGCATGATAGTGATAGTCTGGCAACCTGTCCAGGGTGAACCCCGCCTCTCGCCCAATAACCAGTACCAGGATAAGTGGTTACAGAAGACGGATGAATGACCTGACTGGATCCTTATCTACATGTGAACTTGCTGCAGCTGTATCTGTCAGGAGATCTGTGACCCTGACGAGCCTCTTGTCTTTCTGTATTCTGTGAGTCTGTCAGCAGAAAGCTGTCCGTCTGTCTCGTCTCCATCTGACCTTCAGTTTCTGTGTCTCTCTGCAGGGAGAACCAGGAGAAGATGATCTACTACCTCCTGTTGGACAGGAAGGAGCGCTACCCCAGCTGTGAAGACGAGGATCTGCCGCCCAGGAATGACCTGGGTGAGAACAACAAGACAGCTTTCCCTTTGTCTCTGAACCTGCACTTTTACCATCAATAAATTCACCCAAATGTCCAAATATCAGATGTAATTAATCATATTTTCCTTGTTTTTTTCTTACATATATTTTAGACCCTCCCAGGAAGCGTGTGGACTCCCCGATGCTGACGCGTCACGGCCGCTGTCGTCCAGAGAGGAAGAGCCTGGAGGTCCTCAGTGTCACAGAGCAGGGGTCTCCCACCCCACCTCGCAGGGCTCTGGACACTAATGCACACAGCCAGAGGTATGAGGCAGCGCTGACACTGAAGTTATATCTGCATCACAACAACAAGAGGGAATCAAATGTTCAATAACAAACTCAACCTGAGGATTAGATTCGTGAAGTACAGCATTTTTTAAAAATGTGTCAGTGTGAGTGAAATGGTCCTGCAGTGAATGTGTCACAGTGGGACTAACACACCCAGATCATGTGACTCCTGCATGTATACAGTCAATCAGACCCAAACTGGCCGAGGCGCTCTGAGCATGCTCCACAGTTTCCGCCCCGGGCTTTGACCCGGAAGTCCAATAGCATTAAATGTGTAAGAGAAGAAGAAGAAGCCGGTAACAACATGGAGAAATCTACATCCAGAGCCGTGACTTTTTGGACGGACCAAATGTACAGAGCTGTAAAGTTGTCCACCATGGTAGCAGTTAGCTGCTAGCTAACCGTAGCTAACTTGTTTGTCCATTGTTTGGTCTGTGACATAATAGGTCAACAGGAAAAAGGTCCAATACTAACAAGCTGAAAGGGGGCATATCTCCACCTATCGTAGAGGAGTCGCACATACTTGGCTCAATAAATGGATTCCCCTCCCGTGCTTGTGTACTAATCGAGCTGTTACAGTCGCTCGACTTTACTGTGCATGGAAATGTTGTGAGTGGAGAGTTCTTATGGAGTATCTTGATGGAACCTATTAAAGTGAATCTGAGTTTTTCCAGTTTAATTTGCTGCTTAACATCTTTGATCAATGTAAGTGGGAGGTTGAGCCTGTTTCCAGCTCAATACAATTAATCTGTGTGCTTAAAGGGTTATGAACCCTACCACAGCGAAAGTAAGTCCTCTGAAAGGACTATCCTCTCCCAGTACCCCAAATATAGCTAACGCTGCATCAGGTTTTTACCAGATGTCCCAGGATATCAGACAAAACTGGATAGTCTCGGGCACAGACAGAACATGAGATTCCCCACAGCACGGTCTTCTATCTCCCTTCTTCGACCTTCTTCCTCCCTTCTCCTCCTCAACAGACGAAGCATTAGCAGAACAAGGTTGTTGTCGTACTGCTGCTTCAAGAATATAAGCAGAACAAGCCCGAAAAAGGCACTAAGAACGGCGTCGTCAAGCATCTTGTTATCCAGAACGAGGACTACAGTGTTTTCTTCTGGTAAACGTAAACATCTGCCATCTACCCCGCCTCCTATCCAATCAGAAACCTTCCCTGCCCCAAACCTTGCGCGGACCCGAAGATTTAATTCGGAATGATTTCATTCAGATTTATTTCATTCTGAATGAGAGGCCATCATGTAACCGCACCCTGTGAGAGACAAAAATGGCAGTTTGCGCGTAGAGGAGCAAAGAAAGAATTCCCATGCCATCCAAAATGCAGTCTTATTTTAGTCCAGATTTTAAGGGACAGTCTTGCAACAGGATTAGAGTTAGCAAATTCCCATGGTAAAGGAAGGAATGAGAGGTAGGACTACAGGAGGCCTGCTCAGTCTGCAGCCGTGCAGATTGGTCGTTTGGTTCAGAATCCTGACCCCAGTAAGAGAGAGTTCGCACATCACAGGCTCAAGACTGAAAATTAGGCTATCTCATGCTTCTGATCTGTTCTGGTCTTTGTAAAAAATCCTTTCTAATTCTAGGGGGTGTAAAGTAAAATAAAATGACTGATTTCTTGATGTAGTTGTCTTAAAAACAGTGTCTTACTTCCAGTTAACTAAAGCATACTTTATGGTTGTTGCACCCGAAGGTCTCATTCACCTCCATGTCTTCTGTTGTTGTCTTCTAAAGGTCTCGTTCAGTCAGCGGAGCGTCCACAGGTCTGTCCTCCAGTCCTCTCAGCAGTCCCAGGGTGAGAGCTTCCCTCTGTTCAACTGTCTCCAGCTGTTCGTTGTTGCTTCACTGAATCAGTCTTCATATGCAAAGTGAAAAATCACGGTTTGACGTGTTCTCTAGAGATGAACAGTTTTGATGAAACAGCTTACACGCTTTAAAATTAATCTGCCATCCTGTTGTTGTAAGAACCTGTGAGATTTTGAAGTCACACAGTTACATCACATACCTGCTTTCTCCCAAATAATCCCACCGTTTTAATCTCCCTGTGTCTGCTCTGTGAAACGTGCTGTTCTGTACTTTACATCACATAATCTGACTAAATGATTACTCTCATGAAAGCGAGGGATTGGCTCTGAAAGCTGCAGTAATGTGCACCGTTCACTCATGTTCATCATCTGTTGTTTTAAACTACATCAGATATTAAACCTTGCAGCAGCAGGGTCAAATGCATTTCTACATATATACTGTGCGGTGGTCTCAGAGATATTTTTCCATGTTTTGTGTCTAAGTGAAGAGTAGTGTTGAGAGAGAGCACTGCAGCCTGCAGCAGTGAAACAGACTGCGGTGTAACCACATGTTTACACCACCATTGTACGTCTACTATAAGTGTTTTGTCACTGACAGGCTCAAATTGTTATTCTGTCAGACGGGTTATGGAAAGGATCCCAACAGAGATAGATCTCCTTTTTATTTAATCAGAAACAGCCCCGAAATCACCATCACCAAACCCACCAGACTCGACTTGAAATGAAATCTGCGACGCAAATCAGCCATCAGATTTTTCAGCTCTTGGAAATAAGCTTATGATGCGAAATCGCGCTGCTCGCTGGATTCACATATTTTGTGTCATTCGCATCATCTCCACTGTGCTGTCCGGGAGAAATTCACGTCTAATCCCGTCTTTACATTGACTTTACATGTAATTCTGTAATTCACAATACACACAACACAAACTGTATTTGTGCCGGCTGTGAATACGACATTAAAGTTATGAATTATTAAGGCTGGAGCTGCTTTGAGGCTGTCTGATGATAGTGTCCTCTGCCTCGCGGTCAGATCCACCCCATGCTCCTCCACAGCGCCAGCCATTCGCCCAAATATGGTCACTTGTGGCTTAAAATATCAAGATGGCGATAGGGTTGCAAAGATATACCAGTTTCAAGGTATACCGTGACATAAAGGTTGATGGTTACTGCATGTCTATGATACTGAAAAAAAAGTAACTTCATGGAGAATCTCAATTTTATTTTTATTTCAAAGGGTAGAGTTTTTACAAATACTTCCATCAACAAAATGCTTTCACATTTCAGTTATAGTATTGAAACATTTGTCCAACCAACAGCAATCCTTCTGTTTTGACGGTTGGCTGTCGACCAAAGTCGGGCCGTCGGTGAGCGTCTGTCAGCCTAGTTTTTGCGGTGTGTCCCGTACCGTCGGCACTTTGGCATCGGTGGCTTTTCGGCCGACTGAGCATGTTGAATCGGCGGCGCTGTCAGTGAGAGAGATCACTCTGATTGGCTGTTCAGGTTTTATTTCCTCGCCCCTGTAGCGAGTGAATCTGCCTGTAGTGAAACCGGGGCTAACCGGTGCTTCCTCCTCAGGCTCCACTTCACTCAGCTGCCCCACAGACCCGCTGCTTCTTCACACTTTAACCTGAATAACAAACCGGAGCTAGCTGGGAGCGGCTAGCGGAGCGTTAGCCGCAGCATGACCGGAGGGAAGCACAGCCAGTTAGCCTCCGCTAGTCTCTGAGCTAGCCCCGGCTCTCCGTTTGGATCCAACCGGAGCACCGAGCCCTGGTTTGTTATTCAGGTTAAAGTGGGAAGAAGCAGCGGGTTTATCGGGCAGCTGAGTGAAGTGGAGCCTGAGGAGGAAACACCGGGACCGTCTGGATGTAATAGTCCGTGGAGGTGCTGCGCTGCTCGGCTGCACAGATAGGAAACCCCTTGGCTGACAGGATGTACCACTCTCTCACTCCGCTCTCTCTCACACAGGCGCAGAACGTACGTGCTACTTGGCCGTCGGATGTAGTCCGTGTAGTGTGTTCAAATGCAACTGACACAGGGCGACGTGAGGCGACGTGAGGCGACGTAGACGACGCAACAGTTGGCTTTCATCGCTGCTAGTGCACCTTTAGGCTCATCCTGAATAAAAACATAAATTCTGCGATACCGCGGAACTGTGACATTTTCTGATGTGGTTATCGTGTAGTGCAAGTCTCCTACTGTTGCAACCCTAGATGGTGACGGCCAAAATACAAGACTTGAGGCTTCAAAACAGGATGCCACAAACCAATAGATGACATCACGGCAGCTACAGCGATTATTTTTACAGTCTATGGAAAATATGCTGAGTCTATATGTGCTAAAATTAGTCTTTTTAAATGGAGTCTGGTGGGTTTGGTGATGGCGATTTTGGGGCTGTTTCTGGTTAAACAAAAAGGATCTTACTCTCTAACACAAAGCTCTATCTCTGTAGGGATCCTTTCATAATGATGTCAGACGCTTAGAACAACAATCTGAGCCTGCCGTCTGAAGCGCTTTCTTAATTCTGGATGAACTTCATATATTGTTGTTCCCATCAGTCACTTAGACACAAAAAGAAAATAGAGTCAAGGTTGAAACATAACAGTGTTATCTTTCAATTATTTGCACTGTAGCAGAAATCATTGTTTTTACATGGTTCGATATGGCAGTATGTGATAAGATAATTGCTTATTTGCCACTTTCTGAGGATTAGCCGTGCTGATGCAGATTCTTTAGATATTAAAGGACATTCACTTGCTAAGATCAATACTGCTGCCACGCTCAAGCTAGCTATTTCTCCCAGTTTCCCAGATATTTGTACAGGTTCCTGAAGGCAACATAGTGTTTGTTTACCAGCTGCAGTCAGTCTGTTATCTCTGCAGTGTTGTGTTTCATAGATCAAAGCTGTTTTATATGTCAAATGCATCTGAAAGAAACTGTATCTGTGTTTCCAGTCTTTTCCTATCCAAAATACAGTATATATACCATAGCAAACACACACTGTATGTTTTCAGCAGCTTCAATACGTTAATATCAGTTTTTGCCATCAGAAACACAAAACCAAATTTCCTGTGATGCTGTTTCTCTGATAACTCTTGCTCAGACTGTCGCTGCCTTTCCATCATGCTGTCACATCCTCAGTCATACACATTTTCATTTCATACACACACCATGCTGCCTCATACAGACGCTGATGCTCCCACATTATTGGGCCCACAGAGGAAGCTCACCACAGACATGCAGAGCTGTCTGTTTAGTGCTCCGCTAACTTGAATGGGGATAAAATGATTCAATCTTGCGGCTCTTCTAGACTTTCCAAATGTTATCGGACCAAATGGGTTAAATACTGAGTGAGTGTTGTTGCAGGGGATCTGATGCTCAAAAAAATGTATCTACTGATTTACACACGTCTCATTCCCAGTGTAAGTCTATGGGAAAAAGACTTTTTGCGCACAATGACATCAAGCGATCTAAGTTGTAATTCTGCTGTTTGGCCACTACGACTCAAAACACAGGATTGGACATTTGAGGTTTACTCACGAAGAAGCCAAAGAACTGAACACTCATGGCAATTTATAGTGTGTGTGTGTGTGTGTGTGTGTGTGTGTGTGTGTGTAAACAAGCAGAATCAGTTGACACACCTACAAGCTTTCCAATACACATATTGAAAGGTGTTTCCCGTCACTTAAGCTGCTGTTTCCTGATATTCTGATAAACAGTTCTGGGAACAATTGCTTCTCCTCACCTACCCAGATTTGGTCAGTCATGTCAGGTCTTCTACACTATACCCGGGGATCTGAAGTTAGCCCGCGACAACGGTTGCAATGGCAGCAGTACACATAAAAATGGCCACCACTCTAACTATCAGCAAATTTGTGTGTATTAGAATAGCCAAGCAATTGCCCGTTCTGCACTCCCCATGATTGGCTAGTGCTCATTGCCTTCATTAGTTTGATTGGTTAAGAGGGATTTGTACTTGTGCAGCAGACCCTACGCCCTAGCCTACACACATGGCCTACGCCGTTGTGAGCATTTATACTTGTGTGGTGGTGTGTCTGTGTCACTCTGCAGTTACACCTCCAAAATAGTGGGCAGTGGGGTTTCTGTGAAGTGCTGTAAAGTTTAGTTGATTCAAAACACACATTAAACACACATTAAATATGGCTTAATAGAGACAGTTTCAAACACAAATCAGCTTCACTATAACTCGCAGCATTCACAGACAAACACTTGTCTTTATCTGGACACATTTTCCCCACAAATACAACATGCTAACATTATTAGCACAAGCCTATGGCATTTTACATTGTATAAATTAGCCTAGCAGCTAGCAGACTTTTCCTCTACTCATATGAAGCCAGGGACAACAGCAACATTTAACAAAGGTAACGTTACAAAATTCAGCTCCATTACAGCTCACAAGGTTCACTGACAAAACAACTGTCTTATACTAAACACGTTTTCCAAACAAATAGAACATGCTAACGTTATTAGCACAAGCCTATGGCATTTTACATTGTATAAATTAGCCTAGCAGCTAGCAGAGATTTCCTCTGCTCGTATGAAGCCAGGATAAAATCACACACAAGACTTAAAATGCTATTTTTGTGGAGGCTTTATTGTCTTCACAATTTATTGTTTCTTATCTATGAAATTAAATTAAATCAAAGCTTTGTTTCCACTGAGGGAAATGGTTTCAGCTCACAGAGACAGACAGGAGGTCTGCGTCGCTGTGACGTGTAGTTACATTTCTGGGGAGGTGCACGTCAGGCTACGGTGTAGGCTCTACGCCGTAGATATGACGTCGTTTTATGGCAGAGGTATAAATCCCACCCACATGAGGCTGAGACCAGAGGTGTAGGCACAGTTAGGTTGAGGGTGAGAATGTTAGGGTGAGCCAATCAGAGGCAGAGTAAGGCGGGCCATTCCTTTGCTATTCTTGGATTCCTAGATTTGCGACCATCCTGCCATGTTGATTTGAATGTTGATTTGTCTGCACATGGACACAAAGGGACTAAGACACAAACAGACAGCTGTATCCAAGAGTTCAGATCAGCAGATCCATCTCCCGTCTGATCGAGGCTTGTTAAAGAATCATTTCCATGAACCATAAGTCATGACCATTGCTTTCTCTCATCTGTCCATCCCTCTGTCCCTCTGTCTGCCCATCAGAGCCCGGTCTTCACTTTCAGCCCATCTGAAGTCACCTCCGCTTCCTCCTCCAAAGACCCCAAACCAGGAAGTGCCACCACCTCTCGGCCCACCCGCCCAGCACCAGACCCCAAAACACAGACCCTGCCCTCAAAGGGCCCCGCTGACCGTCCCCAGCTCCACTCCATGAAGTCCCTCCCCCTTCAGACTCCACGCTCCCCCTCCCCGTCACCTTCCCCTCTCCTCTCCCCCATCCCACGCTTCTTCAACTTCCCCTCTCCATCTGTCTTCAAGTCTAAGAACGTCCACTCGTCCTCTAACACCTCTGCCACCCCTCCTCCTGTGTCGCAGGTCACGCCGCAGGGCTCACCGCTGCCCACCCCGCTGGGCACGCCTGTGCACCAAATCCAACACCCTTCCTCCACCACCCCTCCCTCCTCTTCCTCCTCGTCTTCTTCTTCCAGAGCGGACGGAGCCGGCGGGGCCTCGCTCTCGTTGACGCCGCCCTCCAGCCCCGGTGGCAGTGGCGGTCTGGCCGCCTCGAGCTCCGCCCACTGGAGAACAAGGCTCAACTCGTTCAAAAACAACCTGCTGGGCTCGCCGCGCTTCCATCGGCGCAAACTGCAAGGTGAGTGAAGACGGTGGTGTGAATCCCCGCCTCTGATTGGTCGAGATAAAACATCCTAACAATGAGTTTTGCATCTGTTTTTGGTTTTGAGTTTGGCATGCACAAGATATTCCAGTTTTTGATCTTATTCCAAAAAAGACAATATTGAAAATTAATATTCGTCTTAATATGCAGTCGGTTAGCAAGATTTCGACCATCACTTTTTATATTTTCTTAAAATTTAACCAGTTCCTTTCCGTTAATGTGCTATTGACAGCCAAATGAACCAAAACTAACTAACTATCACCCCTAATCTCTGCACCAATGTTGCACACTGTTGGCTTGTTTGTTTGCGCTCAGTGCACGGAGCTGACCATAAGCAGACAAGACACCATGTGTCACAAGCTGCAGCAAAAACCACAGTTAAGACATCTTGTCTTGTCTTGGTTGTTTACATGTTCCAAAACATGCTCATAAAACCAAATGAATACCACCATCATGTCCCACATGTCTTATTCGGAAAAAGGCCTAATTCAGAATCCAAACAGAACATGCTGTTTACATGACCCTTATCAAATTCAGAGCATTATTATATTCTGAATAATGGTGGAATATTTGTGTGATGGTAAAAGTAAAATGAACTTGATGCTCCACAGTTTAAACAATCAGAGTTCTCCGACTTCACATCCAAGACAGAATCTATTCTTAACGAGAGACGAGCACGTGCTGCAGCCTGCAGCCCGCGGCTCTGTTGACTAACGTCTGTGGTAATATGTAATTAGGCCAATTAGATTAGAGTCTGTCATCAAGATTCACTGCCCTCCTCCTCCTCTCTCTCTCTCTCTCTCTGCTTCTCTTTTCTTAGTCCCCACATCAGAGGACATGTCCAGTTTGACTCCAGAGTCCAGTCCAGAGTAAGTCCACACATGTCTCTGTCTGTCTTTCTCTGCTTTCTAGGTGCAGGGTACACCCACCGGCCACTTTATTAGGTACACTCTGCTAGTACCAGGTTGGACTCAGAGATTTTGGTCCATATTCAGTTCAATTCAAAGAACTTTTTTTTTCCATTAGGAACTTCGTCTGTGAAGAGCGACAGTGCATATTAAACAAAATAAATACAAATTATTGGCATGATGACATCACACAGTTGATCCATGATGAGAATCTCCCGTTCCAGCACATCCCAAAGGTGCTCTATTGGACTGACATCTGGTGACTGTGGAGGCCATTGGAGTACAGTGAACTCATTGTCATGTTGGAGATGATGTGAGCTTTGTGACATGGTGCGTTATCCTGCCTCTGTTATCCACTCAGGGCAGGTGTGCCCCATAAATTCACTCCCAACAAAAGTGTGGATGAATGTGACATTGTCAGTGTGATCATATCACCTGAAAGCTTATTGGTAATGCATTATTTTACTTTGTTCGGCCCACTGCTAAAACGTACATCACTGTCACCCCAACACTGGTTGTACACACTTTGTCGCTCTTTATACCATGTTTCAGACTTTCTGTCCTTAATTTGTGACCTCTTTTCTCCTTAAATTATGAGTTTGACCTCGTAATATTTCGACTTCTTTCTCATAGATTTACAAAATTATTATTTATTCTTTCTTTTACATGGCCCTAGTGTACCTTCGCAGATTCTTCCATTCTCTGATTGTAAAAAATGTGTGGCCTATACAACACATAAAAAATGTACTGACCAACAAAAGTGTTTGTTTTGCCACTGACAGACTGTTACTATGAGTGCCTGACATCATTACAGAGAATGTTCTACAGAGAAATGGAGAGGTTTTCCATGTCTTTTGTGTCGAAATCTCACCAACGAGAAGTCTTCAAAAATCGAACAGACTTTTTCACATTCAGCTAAATATTCAGCCATGAGAGCTCAGAGTAAGATACGCTTTTTATACTCCACCACAAAGAATCATTCTCGGCACTCCTCTCTCCAAAACAATTCACCTCTCGTGAGATTTCAGAACATCTTTAGCAGCATTTTGGCACAAACAGACCAGAAAAAGTTGTTTTTGCATCTGACTGCATACATCGTCCATGTGGTAAAGTATAAATATTGCCTTTGTGTGGAGAACACAGTAGACAGAGCACAGGCAGAGAGAAAAAGAAAACCATCACCAACAAGATCAGTGTGCTTCACTTCCCACCAACTCTCTGAACATGCTAATTATTTCACTGTAACAGTGTGTGGCTGTTAGAGCTGATCTCTGTGAAGTGAACCATTGTGGCAGCGAGGCTCATTTGCATAGAAAGGGACCAATTTTGTGCCGAATGTTTGAATATTACCTCATTTAAATATGTACAGGAGCATCGAGGTGCAGTGCGGGGTGCATTGAGAATTACATTTGTCTTCTTTGTGCAGATTTGGTGGCGCAGTCCTTTTATGAATTTGATTTGAAATGTGTGAATGGATCTAATCTGTCACATGTCAAACACGTGTTTGTTCGCAGACTGGCAAAGAAGTCCTGGTTCGGTAACTTCATCAGCCTGGAGAAAGAGGAGCAGATCTTTGTGATGATTCGAGACAAGCCGCTCAGCTCCATCAAGGCCGACATCGTCCACGCCTTTCTCTCAGTGAGCGCCGTCCAGCTTAGATAAACCTGACTGTATATGTGACTATGACACCTTTGTGATGTGAATATATCTGATCTCTTTCACTGAGCGTCACTCTTCTCTCTGTCTCTGCAGATCCCGTCCCTCAGCCACAGTGTGGTGTCTCAGAACAGTTTCCGGGCAGAGTACAAATCCTCCGGCGGCCCCTCGGTCTTCCAGAAACCTGTCAAGTTCCAAGTATGATGATATTTTTTTACCTCCTCAGCCCTTTATCTCAAGTTCTAGTCGACATGTCAGTGAGGATGTTTTCAATGTCTTGAACATGATGACGTCTGATACTGGTGTACAATCTAAAACTTCAAAGCAGCTGTCGCCTGAATTTAATCAGAATTCATGTGTGATTGGTGGATTATGTTTGTACAGATGTTACATCCACCGAGTTAGATGTGCAGCTGAGCTGATATCACATGCTTCTTTACAGTTTCACAGGTCAACAGCTTTAAACCCTCAGTGTTGAAGTCAAAGTGTTTTATCTTTGGCGCCCTCCAGTGGTTGTATCCAAAACCCAACAGGTCCACTGCAGGGACGCTGAGATGACTGAAACAAGCAAACTGATAATAATCACAACAGTGTTTGGTCTCTGTGTGTGAGCGTGACAGACTCATGGACGCGCTGTCGCCTCCTGCAGGTGGACATCGCTTTCTCCGAGGGAGACAGGGAGCGAGAGAGGGAACGAGCAGAGAGGGAAGGAAGACGAGAGATGGGCATCTACAGCGTCACCTTCACTCTAATAACAGGTAGGAGGGTGTGTGAGAGACACACACAGCTGCAGGTAGAAGACATTTATTTGTTGGTGTAATTAGAAATATATGAATGTTGTGGGAGAGGCAAATATTTTGTTCTCTTTATGTGCATTCTCACCAGGGAGAATTTAGATGTATATGTTCTGCTGGCCCATATCCAATAAGACATGTAGATACATAAGATATAAATATTAGTTGGGAAATTTAAGGTGAAATTTAAAGAATATGTAGAAGATGTATAAGTACTATATACGACAGCATATTAACACCATAGTAGTTTAAAAATAATCAAACAAACTTTAAACTAGAATTGAGTTCTAAATTCAAAGGAATAAAACTCGGATATTTTTTGAGATTAAAATGGAAAATTTAAGAGAAAATTTGTGGCTTTAATCTCAGAGAACATCCATTTTTTTCTCTAAAATTTTACGCTTTAATTCCAGAAATTCTGATTTTATTTTATTCATTTTTTGTTCTGTTTTTTTTTTTTTTTTTTACCTCCAGTTGGACTAATACTTGTAATTATTGGACATAGTTATATGACAAAAAAGCATTATCAAATTCCAAAGACATGCAGGTTGGTGAACTGGAAACTTTCTAACTCTGCCTGTAAGTGCTGATATGACTGTTTATAGTTGTTTATATTAGCTCTGTGATAAACTGATGTTCCCAGGGTGTCTCCTGCCTCTGGCCAAATATGAGCTGAGGTAGGGTTAAAGGGATAGTGCACCCAAAAATGAAAATTCAGCCATTATCTACTCACCCATATGCCGAGGGAGGCTCAGGTGAAGTTTTAGAGTCCTCACATCACTTGCAGAGATCCAAGGGGAGAGGAGGTAGCAACACAACTCCACCTAATGGAGGCTGACGGCGCCCCAGATTCAAACGTCCAAGAACACCCATGTCTCACGGTCTCAAGCAAGCACACACACGTGAGCATGGTGCCCAGAGAGGCAGTCAGAGCTACAGGCTACAATGAGGCTAAAAACAAAGTTCAAATGAGGTTTTTCCAAACAACTTTTTGACACTTGGATCACTACGGACGAGCAGTATGGAGATATTTTGTGGTTTCAATGATGTGTTTTTGGACGTTTGAATCTGGGGCGCCGTCAGCCTCCATTAGGTGGAGTTGTGTTGCTACCTCCTCTCCCCTTGGATCTCTGCAAGTGATGTGAGGACTCTAAAACTTCACCTGAGCCTCCCTCGACATATGGGTGAGTAGATAATGGCTGAATTTACATTTTTGGGTGCACTATCCCTTTAAGGGGTTGAGTGGTTATCTTATTCCTAGTCTCGTGATGCTTTGCCTTAATCATAGAAGGGACTTCAGGTTGTTTTCCAGTGAGTTATTCCCTGAGATATGGTGATAATACGTCAGTGCTGCGTTCACTGCCCCCTGGTGGTTAAAGAAATTATTTATTGAAGGTTTAAAAAGATCCTGGAATATGATGCTAAAAGTTTGGACTCTGGTTGTTAAATTAATGCTCATTTCTCTTTTAGTGTTTGTTTCCAATTTGAGACTATGAGTCTATACAGTGTTTTTTTACGACATTTCTGCAGAGTATATCTTAAAAATAATAAAACAATGCTCTCTCCATGGTAACCTGAAATAAGTTGCTCCTCTCTCCACTCAGGTCCCAGTCGCAGATTTAAGAGAGTGGTGGAAACCATTCAGGCTCAGCTGCTGAGTACTCATGATCAGCCTTCTGTGCAGGCACTGGCTGGTAAGATGCACACACACACACACACACAGGCAAGTGTACCAGTAGTGTATTGTTTGTTTCACGCCTCCTCTCTCTTGTTTCACCCTCTGGCCCCTCAGATGAGAAGAACGGTCAGCTTTCCCGCCAGCCCAGCACTCCTTCTCGCCAGAACTCCCGGCGTTCCGAGAGCGGATCAGAGCGGGGGGAGAAGGAGCGTGTGGCAGACGGGGGCAGCGGAGGGAGCGGGAGCAGCAGCGGGACGTCCTTACAAAGGCGAGGGTCAGGGAAAGACAAGGCCAGACTCCTGTCGTCGTCCAACGGGACGCAGTCTCATCCCTGAAAAGAATGTTGTGGAAGAGAGGCGAGGGTCGTCCGCCTGGCCTTTTTCTCTTCCTCCCCTCAGTCCTTCCCACATTCTTTCCTTCCCTACTCCCTTACTTCCTGCCTTGCTTCCCGCCATGATTCCAAAGCAATGGGATGGAGGAGGGGGAAGTTTTCCCTTGAAGCTGATACGACAGAGATTCCCCACACAGCAGAAATGTATATTAGTGGGGGCGGCGGAGGAAGGTGGTCTCTAGTTAGCCTTCAAGGGCAGCTTCACCCCGCAGTCTGAAGACAGGATGTCTGAAAAGTCCCACCGTACCAGAGAAATACAGGAAAAGCTCACAGCGAGGTAAACACGTAGTTCAAGAAAGCACATGACCTTGTCACCGACCAATCACACACAACACGAATCCAACAGGAGACCTCCCGTCAGTCAGAACGGCACAGGAAGTCACCGTCCAACAGCAGAGCCCCTTAACTCTCATTGTCACCTGTCACCTGGATCATCAAGTCTCCTCAGCACCAAACACGATGACAGGAAGTCCGCTCTCCTCCTCCTCCTCTCAACTGAAGAGTTCTCAAGCAAAGCAACACCATGAGGACGTGTTGAAGACAGACGTTCAGAAAGAGTCTGGATTTAGACGTGATTGTTAAAGTGGATCTTTAGATGTTTAATAATCAGGAGTCTGAGAGCAGAGAGAAGTCAGAGAGTGAATCTGATGTGGGCTACGTCATGTCGCCCTACAGCTCAGTGAATTTCAAAATAAGAGTTTCCTTTAGTGTTTGAGAGGAAGCATAAACCCCCACAATTATCTCTGAATTCCTCTGATAAAGCTATGATACCATATTGCCTTTAACGGAGGAGAAAGTGGATAGGTAGTTAGATTTAGCCCCATTTAAAGGACACACATCACACCACAGGTAGAATGTCTCTGAGTGGAAACTCCCACAGACGGAGATGAACAGATAGATGGAGACGAAGCAGAGCATAGTTAGAAACAGGAGCAGCCTAGATCTTAAAATAACATATGCTGCATTTCCACTGCGTGACACAGCACGACTCTATCTTGAAGTTGTGGATCGTACCTGATACTTGTTTTGGTCCCACCTCAGTTCAAAGCGAGCAGAGCTTATATTTACAGGTGGAGTTAAAACACTGAAAACCGCTGATTGGTCAGAGAGAAATGTCACTATAACTATAAACTATAAAAAACAGTTTGAAATAAGCCATTACCAAACCTCAGCATCATTTTGAGAATATTTTTGCTAATTTTTGAAATTGAAATTCTGATTAAAACGCTTTAACACCCAGTACGTTCCTGTGCACAGTGAAGTGGAGCTACAGTCCCAGCTGGACGAGGACATCTAACTGGCCTACTGTCCTTGTCCCAGTACACAAGCACGGGAGGGGAATCCATTTATTGAGCCAAGTATGTGCGACTCCTCTATGATAGGTGGAGATATGCCCCCTTTCAGCTTGTTAGTATTGGACCTTTTTCCTGTTGACCTATTACGTCACAGACCAAACAATGGACAAACAAGTTAGCTACGGTTAGCTAGCAGCTAACTGCTACCATGGTGGACAACTTTACAGCTCTGTACATTTGGTCCGTCCAAAAAGTCACGGCTCTGGATGTAGATTTCTCCATGTTGTTACCAGCTTCTTCTTCTCTTACACATTTAATGCTATTGGACGAGCGTATTTTAGTTTGTGCGAATCATGGGATTTTAATTTGAATTTTGGCGTTTCCATCATAATTTTCCGATGCAATACTTCTAGATGTGCATCTAAACAGGCTGATGGAAACATGGCTTGTGTGAAGCTGTGGTGGTGGTGACAGAGAAGGACAGGATCTCCCTTATATCAGTGGTTCCCAGCTGGTGGGTCGTGTTTCCATTCTGAACAAACTGCAAGTGACTTGCCAAAGTTTGTAAAAAAGAAAGGACGGCAGAGGAGATACCTGCACGCCAACGTAACTGGGCCACAAGAAGGTCTACAGGTTGAGATCAGTGCAAAAGCAGTCTGTTTATTTAAGACATCTGTGCACAACAAAAGATACAGAGTGAGTGAAAACAGCAGCAAACGTTCAGTCCTCGACTGTTTTTTGTGAACAAGTGAGTCAAGTTGAATCATGCAGTGGAAATTAGGCGTTAGAGACGACAATGAAAGCCAGGTCTGTTAGGTAAGGGTTTTACTGGAGGTTTCCGTCAATACAACGTCCACACACCACATGTACACTGAGAGAGTTTTCTTCTCCTGTCCCCCTGCAGCACATTATTGGCTTTAAAATGGAATAAAATGAAAATGAAATCTCTGTATAATCGAATGCAAATGAAAACCTTGTGTTGGGTGCTCATGGAGAACAAGAAACAACTAGATACACAGGAGGGAAATCCGAAAATACAGAAAACCAGGAAGGAAGTATTAAACAGCCTTTATTGTAGTGACTGAATCATTAACATGTTTGGACCACTGCAGGTCTTTATTGAGGCTTTAGAAAAAGTTTTTGCATCTGTTTCACAAGTTTCTGAAAACACCACAAAGCAAACAAACATTCTTTGTATATGCAGATAAACCAGGCAGTGAAATAACAAAGCTACACAGTACAAACACAAATACATGGGCTTAAACCAGGGTGTTGAAACGAAATGAAAATACATATAACAATAAAGATAAACCAGGGTACAAGCGTACAGATGAACACGTATATTCAGTCAGAGGATTTGGGGAATAAAATTTTATAATTTTCCATAATATATGGATATATCTGCATATTGGCCAAATATCCAACATCCTGCATCACTACTAGTCAGCTGATTCACTTTTGCTGTGTTAGATATTTTTTCTGCCTACAAACAGCTGCCAGGACAAATATATTCATTTGATTCAGCTCACTCAGACAGCTCAGTCCGTCACAACACAGTTTGGAGATGAGGAGTGATTCCAGTGACCTCTAACTCTCCTCAGTGTACATTTTGGGGTGTGACTGTTTTATAAGAGACCTGACAAAAGTCCGAACCTGTCCTTTACCTGAAACCACAACTCAAGTCCGTCAAATTACAGCCATTGAAGATGATGACAAAGGAGACTTAGAATAAAGCGAGGCTGGTCGAACGAGACAACCGAGCTTTTTAGACCCACAATTAGTCAACTGAAACCTTCCTACGTTCCTCTGTGTTTAACAATAGACGCAGGGCGACACCGAAGCCCCAACAAAAGCCTGTTCTGCCTCTGATAGGAGACGTGGAGGGAGGACAGAGGGACACAGGTAGAGATGAACATTACACAAGGAGGAAAAAGAACTGGAGAGGAAAAATGAAGCCACACATAAAGAATGAAATTTAGCTAGTTTTTATTTTTCCATACCTTCGTTTTTTCTACACCACTCCCGTCTCTCTCTCTGTCTGTCTGTTTCTTTATGTTCGCCACCAGCAGGGTCGCGGGCGGCGCCACCAATGTGAATGTCAGAAACTCTTTTGAAGTTATTGCAAGAGTGTAAACATATTTTTGTTCCATATATTTATTGCAGATGTATTTATTTATTTATTTATTTGTTGAGAGTGTGATTTTTTATTTTCATGAATGGGAAAGCAGGCGATGGGTGAAGACGGGGAAATGTTACTTTCAAGATGTCTGACACGTCAGAGCAAACCAGCTGAACTCCTCTCCTCTTTCTTTTCTAATAAACCTCCCAGCTCTACGTCGTGCTTTTAACCCGGTTAGTTTGGTTTATGTAGCACCGTCGGCGACCACAGCTGTTCACATGTTTAGCTTCATGTGGAGGACTGTTGTGCGTTACCAGAGGGTGTTTATCAGCGCTGAGGTATTTGCTCCTTCAGGCAGTTGTTCGGTTTGTTTTGTCGCTTAGCTGCTGAGTCTGTTACGTGACAGATCAAACACACAAACCAGGACATTTTGGCTGCCAGGGTGAAACCCATGCACAAACTGACTTCCAGTAGTCTCCTCACACTCTGCACCCTGAACTGAAACTGCTGAACACAAACGGAAACAAACGTTCACTTGCAGGTTTAACGGACAGTTTTTTTTTCCGTCTTTACTGGAAAACTGGAAAATGTGGTTAGTGATTGATTGATGACTCCGACATCCAATAATCTGTTTACACACATTAACATGAGGTTTGGGAATCATTTTAGAAAGCTTTGGGGAAACTTTTGCCTCAGTGGACATAATCAAGACAGATTTTCAGTCTGTGCTGCTTTAACAGAAGATTTCAGTGTTTTTTCCCCTCTTGTGTAATCAGAGGTTTCATGTCCCATCCATGTGCTCACAGTCGGGCCCCTTAGGAGGACCCAGCAGTGAGGCCCCACATGCATCGGACAGGTCAGAGGTCAGGGTGGCTTAAAGTTACACACGTTCATGAAGGAGTGTTATGTCTCTGGCTTTTTTTTTAAACACAGGGTCAGAGTCAAGCTCACCACGTGCAGGAGGAGCGAGGCAAGTTAAGGAACGGGAGGAGGACAGAAAGGTTTCGCTCTGCTCTGAGCATCCAGATCCATTCAAAGACACAACGGGACCCTCGGCACATTTACAGCCGCTCCCAAAACTCTCCTATTGAAAGAAGTCTCACCCCTCCCTCCCTCCCTCATTCTTCCATCCACCCATTCACTTCACATTTTCTACACCTCCCCCCATTCCTCCTCTTTGTATCTCTCAAATCCCAATTCACACCCGTCCTCGTCCCCACCGCACATATCTCACCCCCCATATAACCACCCCCCGTATACATTTTCTACACTGTATCCTTCACAGCAGAAGCTGTATACGTCTGTATACACTGTATGCCTGTCTCTGTCTCCATTGTATGCCATCCATATCTATGTAGCGTTCACTATCTTTTATCGACACTGTAGTCACCGTACCGCTCTTCCTCTCATCATTATTGCTCATTCTTCTTCTGCAGTTAGAATTGTACCACTATAATCTCGTCTCCCGCCCCACCCTGCCCAGGCCCGCCGCACCCCACTCACCCGTATGACCACCACCCCCCAATCTTGTGAACCTCTGCTCCACATGGTAGGAGGAGGAATTTGTGACGTCAGAACATTAAAAAAAAAAAAATCTGGAGGGAGGAGGAGGTGTGTAGGGGAGGGTGGGTGGAGAAAAACACGATTAATGATGATGATGATGATGATGACGACAACGACGAAGAGAAATGTCTGTAGTATAATTACAAAAAAGGAAAAGTGCACTATTATGACAATGATTATTATTGCCTGTGAGAAATACCGACCAATAAACAACAACGGAAATATGTGTGTCTGTTTGTCCTCTGTCTCACTCATGAAATGTTTCCTGGCATGAACACAAAGATACTCTCATAGTTCTCCTGGTTCACATAAAGACCTCGACCGCAGAGCCGGAGCGACTGCTGAGGACACTTCTGGATGCACTGGAATCAAACCGGGAGCAACACATCTCCACTTCCCACACTGCACAAAAATGAAGCCAAAATATCCCTGACATCTTGTGCTGGTGACGTCATTTGAGCCAGAGCTTGGGCAGTAGCCATCTCTGCAACATCAAGTTTCCGCCCACACACCCATCCAACCAATCGCGAACAGCGCCACTGAACGTGAGCGCACTGATTGGCTCACAGCTGTCAATCATGTCGTCAGATCCTCTTTTTCTTTAGCATCAAATAACTGATTGAAACCAAACTTATCAGAAGAACGAACACTTGAACAAACGTCAGGGATCAGCTGCACAAAACACCTTAGGTTTTCTTCTTAAAGGGATAGTGCACCCAAAAATGAAAATTCAGCCATTATCTACTCACCCGTATGCCGAGGGAGGCTCAGGTGAAGTTTTAGAGTCCTCACATCACTTGCAGAGATCCAAGGGGAGAGGAGGTAGCAACACAACTCCACCTAATGGAGGCTGACGGCGCCCCAGATTCAAACGTCCAAAAACACATCACTTAAACCACAAAATATCTCCATACTGCTCGTCCGTAGTGATCCAAGTGTCCTGAAGCCCCGACAAAACAATGGTTCCCAGCTGGTGGGTCGTGGTCCAACAGTTGGTCATGGGCCCATTCGGAGGGGAACACAAGTGACTCACATATGTGTCAAGTTTGTAAAAAACAACAACAAAAAAACACTTAATTTTTAAGTACAGTAAGTTTTTATTTTGAAGTGCTGTCTTCTGCTGTAGAGTGAGTGACTAACAGACAGCTACTTGACAGAGACAGGCCAAATGCAAGTGTGACACTGAATATGTTAAACTGTGTGGACCTCAAACTGATGACTAAGGAGAAATCTGGACCAGCTGGGAACCACTGCCTTAAAACAATTCCTTAGTTAAGGAAAAACACTAACTCATTTACTATGTTGATTTTACAGCGGGAAAAGTTTCCATGGAGAATGTTTGTTTGCTTGGACTCAAGCTGTGACGCCTGTTATCGTCTCACAAAGAAAAGAAGACAAGAAAACCAGACTGGTCAGAGGAGGAGATGAAAGATGAAACTTCTGGGGGAATACAATCAGAGAAAGAACAGACTACAAAGTAAACACCAGAAAACATTAAACGACTGTAGGAAGAAGCAACGAAAATGAATTCAGTCAAATCTGAAGTTTAAAATCAAAATCATCAGGTTGTCCTGGTCGCAGAACACTCTTCTCAGGGTGTGTGGAGTCATGTTGTACTTAAGATAAAGTCCCAGGTACCTTAAGTGTTTTGTGTTTTTTATCTTCCTTTGGTTACCAAGGTGTTTTGTGCAACAGTTGAGGGATTCCTTAAGTATAAGAGCAAGACAAGGAAAACACTATAAATAATTAAGTGAAGATTTTAAGGCAAAACCTTAAGGAGAAGGAGAATTTTATTTTGAGGAAACCTTAACTAGGACCTTAAGGAAAATCTTAACTTAAGGTGTTTTGTACAACCGGCCTCTGGGTGATAAGAACGATCTAAAATGACAGCAACCATCATCGGGAAAAATGTATGTGACGTGCACTTTGAGGTTTCAGTCTGGTCCATGTCCCATCAGCCCGCTCTCTCTCTCTATGGGCCCCTCACCTCGGCCCCTTTGCAACCGCCCTGCCTGCACTGTCCATATTTACGCCCCTGTCTTTAACATAGCATGGCTTCCTCTCTCCTTACGTAACCTTTCCCTCTCTGTTGACTGACTCGTCCTCTGTCACGAAATCTGTTCCAACATACCAACGACCAGAATTTAACTTGCAAGCAGGTCGGCTGACTTCATTCCCCGGCTTCCTGTTTTCACTCTGAGCTTCTGCTGAGCATCAAAAATATTCAGACATTCATTATTCTGATATCAGAGTGACACATGAGCTGCTCTGAGAGGCATCGAGCTGTCGGATCTAGATCATCATGTATGAAGAGAAAATGTTCAGAATGAATAATGTTGAAGAAATAAATGAAATGTATAAACTTTATGGTGTGTAGTCAAAAAGCTTTTTAAGGGAGTTCGGGTCACGCTGGTTACTCCTGACTTAAGTTCACAACTCTAAAATCCGTCATAAGAATCAAGTGCAGCTATCGTCATCATGACTATTCTCTGACAGACTTATTTCAGTGTTCTGGGAGGTTCCTCCCGTTTGGAAAACACGTAGGTGAAGGCATAAGAGCAGATGAAACACGCTGAGGCCTGTAATGACTTCCTGTTGTGTTCTGTGTCTGTTATAAATAAATCTTTATATTTATTAAACATGATTTTCTGAGACCTGATCAGACCCTGAACCCTGAGGCCTCATGAGGTCAGAGCAGGACAGCTTCATGTCCTCCATGTGTTGGGAGGCGGGTTTCCATGGTTGTAGTTTCCTGCAAAGAGAATGAAAAGTGAAGAGGTCTCACTCTGACTCTAAAAGTGTGTCCTTACATAAGCTGTTTCATACAGTGAGAGGTGTTGATGGAAACTCGGTGGAACAAACTGAATTTTTTTACCAGACAAAATGTAGTGCCGATGAATTTAACCTACAGTGAGGTTGTTGTAAAAAAAAATAAATTTATATGTACTGAAATATTTAGTTGCGATAAATCACAGATTAATCACAGATCTTTGTTCTATATGAACCTTAAAGGGACATTTTTAAAAAGTTGTAATACTCTTATCAACTTCACATTTGTAAAGGTTAACTTAAGTCACCACTGGAGCACATCGAGCTGCTTAAAGAAACAGGTGATGTTAATTCACATCGACAATAAATGCACATAACTTTGGTCTTGTTGGGAGCCATGTGGCCGAGCTTTGAAGCTGAGCTGTTCATTTCTGCTCACTGAGGTTTGTTCCTGCCATCCACTTCCTGATTTCCCAAACTACAGGGTGGGCCGAGGGTCATAATTACAGAATGTACTTAAAAACAGCGGTGTTTAAGGGAATTTGTGTGAACTTGTTGTTAACACGACTGACCATAGCCACTCTGTGTGTGTACATGCCGCACTTCATGTGACATTCAATAAAGCAGATTTCTACTTTAGTCACTCGTCCGTTTTGTTTTTTCTGTCAGTTTTGGTTTTACAAGCAGGTCAAACTTTGCACATGTGCCATCATTTCCACCTATATATTCACACAGCGACAGTTCAGCCCCCTGTCTTTGAAATCTAAAGTTATATGGAACAAATCTGGAAAGAACTGACTGCTTTCAGTTTCTGGGAGTGAACTTTGACCCCAGACTGAAGCCCTTTTTAAACAGGAGTTGTGCAAATTTACCGGAAAGCCCAATCAGTCTTTTTTCAGCATTGGCAGTATAAAAACAAAATCGGGGAGTGCAGCAAAATGCTGCCACCTACTTTTGTTTATACAGAATGTGCTTTTTTCGGGGCAATGGGGGGCGTGAGCAAGTAACAAAACGTGTAGCTCAGCGTGTGACGTAAACAGTGACGTGGGAGGGAAGCCGCGGCTGGTCAGTCCTTTGGCGATTCTCTCGTAAGTCGGCCCGTTCTTCACCGTCCCCGTCATCTGACGGTTAATGGCCTCTTCGTTTGCGAGGACAAGGAGGGCGCACAATTCCTTGTCTCCCCAGTTGCTCATCTTTACAGTGTCTGTCAGGTTTGTGTTTCCCTCTTGCTACTAGCTGCTCGCTAATTCCTGCTATCAGCTGTTTCCTGTTTATCCACCGCCAGTGGCTCGCACGTGCAGCGTCATCAACAGCTCCTCCCACAAGTCATCAACAGCCCCTCCTGTGGCGGAAGGCCGCCTCGGTCTGTTTAAACTAAAAGGGTTCCACCAATGTGTCTACCCTACGAGGCGGAAAGTTGGGCACCTCGGATCGACTCGCCAATCCGGCTCTGTGTGTCTAAACACTCGCAGCTTGCCGGCAAAACGGCCCAACATTCGCTGAAGATCTGGCAGTGTCAAACTCCCAGGCCTCTGGTGGCGGACCCCAGCCTGAGGGTGACACAGACTCCACTGTGAGAGGGTGAGCTCTATTCTTTAATGTCTTGCTTTTCCTGTCACCTTTGTTTTTACAAGCAGGGACAACAAACTGAAATCATTAAGCAGTATTGTGGTGGCCCCTCTGCTGTACCTCTGGGGGCCCCTATAGGGGTCGCAGACCTCCTGTTGAGGACCCAGGATTTATTTCTGTTAATGTTCTTTTTATGTGCTGCTAAATAACGTTGTGTAATAATGCCGTCAACACAATAAAATATCTAAAAAGAATATGACGACGTTGTTTTGGTGCATTTTTGTTTAAAAATCCTTTGTTTGTTTTTCTGCTGTTGAATATCAAACTCGCTGTGTTTGTTCCTCGTGTCAATAAAAGAAAAACTCGACTCAAGTTGGTAACCACTGCGCATGCGTCGTCACTTTTACTTTTGCCGCCTACATTTACTCAGCCACAGCTCAGCCGCCTGTGTTTCTCCCCTCAGAGTGAGTCCTCCTCTCAGACAGAGACGATCTGTGTCGGCTGGCGGCAGTGATTGCTGTGAGTGTGTGTGTGTGTGTGTGTGTGTGTGTGTGAGAGCTCAGCTCGGTGCAGCAGCAGCAGCAGAAGAAGAAGAAGAAGAAGAAGAAGAAGGGAGGGGTGCACAGTCTGCACACTGACGTTTCTGGATCAAGCGAGAAGCTTCAAACATCTTGAGGTACATTTATAATCTGATGAAATCTGATCTCATCGAGCCGCTGCACAACTTTACCTCTTTATACGTCACGGTAATGTGTGTGTGTGTGTGTGTGTGTGTGTGTGTTCGCTTTGTGCATGGTGGGGTCGGGAGATGTTGCCGAGCATGAATGGGCCACTGTGTGTGTGTGTGTGTGTGTGTGTGTGTGTGTGTGTGTGTGTGTGTGTGTGTTACAGTAGGCTGTCTGCAGAGATGCTAACACACACAGGAGTTTCACACTGTGTGAGTGTGTGTTTGTTGTGTGTTTCCACCCACACACACATTGAAACATGATGATGATGATGATGATGGTGGTGATGAAGAGCTCTGGAACTAGTTCCTCAATGGAAACTGGTGAACTGGTTTGAGCTCCACGCGACTGGTGAAGGCACTTGTTGAGGGACTGTTGGTTATCAGTGAGGAGGAGGAGGGTGTGTTTATACTGTCCCTGACTCTCCACCCAAATGTCTTATTAGGTTTTAAAGACTCACTCTGTGATGTTGAGCTCCTGCCAGCGCTTTATTTTGAGCCACATTTTAAACAAGATGAAAATTAAAGTGATTTTAATGAAGCATCTGTTTTAAACTCAGATTAGCTTCTGTCTCACATGATGTGTCCATGGACTGTAGGAAATTTGACGATCCAACAGTTTCTGGCTGTGATAAGGGTAGAAAAAGAAAACATGCCGCAGATTTGGAAGTCGTGTTTTCCTAGAAAATCTGCAAAAATCTTTTTAAATCAATCATGTTACAGATTAATATTTAATATTTGGTGTTAACAGTGAATGTACGTACTTTTTTTACTTTGATAAAAATGGTAAATCTATTATCTTAGCATCACTTCCTTTACCATAAAAGGACAAACAACCATAAGAGAGCAAAAAATATACTTACAATATTATGTCAGTATATATATATATATATATATATATGTTGGATTTAATTTAATTAAAGTTGCAGCAGTTTACCAGATTCGCGATGGAGTTCTCACCAGGCCTAAAACATTACAACCTGAACTGAACTGACCCGTGTGAGTCGAAACTAAAGGCCCTGACACGCCAAGCTGACGGCCGACCATCGACCAAAGTCGGGCTGTCGGTGAGCGTCTGTCGGCCTAGTTTTTGCGGTGTGTCCCATGCTGTCGGCACTTTGGCGTCGGCGGCTTTTCGGCCGATTGAGCATGTTGAATCGGCGGCGGAGCTTGTCGGTGAGAGAGATCACTCTGATTGGCTGTTCAGGTTTTATTTCCTCGCCCCTGTAGTGAGTGAATCTGCCTGTAGTGAAACCGGGGCTAACCGGTGCTTCCTCCTCAGGCTCCACTTCACTCAGCTGCCCCACAGACCCGCTGCTTCTTCACACTTTAACCTGAATAACAAACCGGAGCTAGCTGGGAGCGGCTAGCGGAGCGTTAGCCGCAGCATGACCGGAGGGAAGCACAGCCAGTTAGCCTCCGCTAGTCTCTGAGCTAGCCCCGGCTCTCCGTTTGGATCCAACCGGAGCACCGAGCCCTGGTTTGTTATTCAGGTTAAAGTGGGAAGAAGCAGCGGGTTTATCGTTTACTCTCTCACTCCTCTCTCTCTCACGCAGGCGCAGAACGTACGTGCTACTTGGCCGTCGGATGTAGTCCGTGTAGTGTGTTCAAATGCAACTGACACAGGGCGACGTGAGGCGACGTAGACGATGCAACAGTTGGCTTTCGTCAACACTAGTTCTTTGATGTGGGTTTGGTGTGTCCGCACCTGTAAACCCGGTCCATCTGAGATCACAGCATAAAATACTGAACCTGAGACCGACCAAAGAAACATGGTTCCAAGTTTCAATTATAGTAGAAAAACTTTTGTTTTCATTCCTTTTAAGGATCGTTCTGACTCGTGCTAATAATAATCCTGTAATACCGTGAAGCTGTGATAAATCTACAGTAAAATAAATACAAAACACAACCATTTAAATTTGTACACCCCTCCCCGAAACCAAAATACAAACACACAAGTCCCTACCCAATCCTCCAAAAAAAATGAAAATAAATAAATTTAAAACAATTTTCTTTTGTTTGTTGCTGACATAAGCATTTGTCACGTATGATGTGTCTAAAGATTGTTGAAAATTTTAAAATCCAACAAAAATGTCTGTTTTTACAGTTTCTATCTGTGAAAAATGGTTTAATTTTGGTGAATTTTAAAGAAAACATGTTTGCTTGTCTTCAGTATGGAAACAAAATACAACTGGACAAAGAATCTCAACTTTATTTTAGTCGTTTTTAAACCAAAAGAAAAGGCTTTAAACACAAACTTCCAATAAAGATGGTTCCAAGTTTCCATTATAGTAACAAAACTTTTATTTAATCTTCTTGTTTAATCTGTTTTGTTCCTTTAATGGTCACTGACTGATGTTAATAATAATTCTGTAATGATGTGAAACTGCCATAAATCTGCGGTAAAATAAATCCAACCATTTAAATGTGTGTGCCCCTCCCCTGAACCAAAATAAAAAACCTCAGTCCCTACCCAGTGCTCAAAACATTATTTAACATGCCTCCCTCTTTTTGCACCACCTCCTCCACCCTCACAAATAACCAACAGTCCCTAACGTCACTCTGTGTGTTGTTACTTACAGTTAAAGCTCAGTGACTCACTGAAGGAGAGACGTCAGTGTATATATTCATGTCAGAGCATTTTCTAATAACGGCTCTACACACTGAAATAGAAATATGATGCTGATGAGACAGAGTTTAAGAAAGCAAACAAACAAAGTGGTGAAGGAGCCAGAGTGATTTCAGTTTAACCTCGACTCGTCGTCACCTCAACTAAAAAGTCTACAGGTAGTTTATTCTTCATCACACTGAGCTTTAGTTAAACTTTAATATGTGAATATGTTGTGTGTACAAGTCCATACACTTTGTTTCTTCCTGCCACCATCGTGTCCTCGTGCTGAAGCTGTCTGAGTGAGTGAGTGAGTGAGTGAGTGAGTGAGTGAGTGAGTGAGTGAGTGAGTGAGTGAGTGAGTGAGTGAGTGAGTGAGTGAGTGAGTGAGTGAGTGAGTATACCTGCCGTTCCACTCCTGCTGGAAAAACCAGTTTGACAACACGTCCCGCCAATTTATTATCAAACACTAATTTGTAGCTTCACTAGATTTAACTAAATGACTTGTGTTAGCTTTATCTGTAGCCCAGTTAGTGACCTGTTTTTGTCGTGAATTGAATTACTGCTGCATTTGTTCACGTTTATCAGCTCAGTCTTTATGTGTTCTGGCTGCTTACTCACACAGTGATTAAAATCCAGGGCACATGTTTCAGCAGAACGAGATCTAGTGGCGTCTAGCAGTGAGGATTGCAGATTGTAACCAGCTGAAACTGTGAATTCCCTCAGTGTTCATTGTTCAGGAGGTTTTAAACTGGAGCCGAATTATCCTCAGAGGTCTCCTCCTCTGCAGAGCAAACAGAGCAGCTGATTTAAACCAGTAAAAACGCTAAATAAACAAGTTCATGTTATAAATCAGTGTTCCTGTAATGATGTTTGGCTTGTCAGAGATGGGCCTTGATGGACATTTCTCACCAAGTTGCTCAGTGCCTTCTCCCCATGTTTTCAAAAGATTACACCAATTTGCTCAAAGGTTTAAATTCTTGCCAAACATGCCAGTGTTTCGTGGCGAACTCTGCAGACACAGACAAGGACCCACTCCCTGTGTGGATATAAACTAAAGCCTGACTGATACCGATACTTCCTCTATTGATATGTTAGCCAATATGTATGTATGTTATGCAGTTATCCCTCAAATACGATTATCAAACACCCGTGACAAAGATGTGTGATGTAAGCAGAATATTTTACAGTTTAACAATAAACTTTATTATCAAAGATGACACCAGCGCACTGAAACCATGAATAAACTACTGCTGCATTATGTTCTGTTAAAAATAAACTTTTCATATCAGTGCTCATACACTGTTACCAATGTATCTGTGATTGGACAATATTGATAAGATATCTGAAAAACTGTTGATAAATTGTTTAAAAAAACATTATTCAAATGTCGAAAATATCAATTAAATGTCAGATAAATATTAATAAAATGTCTGAAAAACATAATTAAAATTTTTAAAAAATGTTAATTAAATGTCTGAAAAAGTTAAGAAAATGTAAAAAAAATAAAAGATTAAGTAAAATTTTTGAAAAAATGTTAATGAAATGTTACTAAAACATCTGAAAAATGTTATCAAAATTTTAGAATATATTAAAATGTCAGATAAATATTAATAAAATGTCTGAAAAACATAATTAAAATTTTTAAAAAATGTTAATTAAATGTCAGAAAAAAGTTAAGAAAATGTAAAAAAAAAAATAAAATAAAATTACATTTTTTTAAAAGGTTAATGAAATATTACTAAAACGTCTGAAAAATGTTATTAAAATTTCAGAAAATATTAATAAAATGTCTGAAAAACATAATCAAAATGTCCAAAAAATATTATTCAAATGCTGGAAAAAATGTTAATTAAATGTCCAAAAAAAAGTTAAGAAAATGTAAAAAAAAAAACCTCAACATAAATAAATACAATTTTTGAAAAAATATTACTAAAATGTCTTAAAATATTATTAAAATGTCAGAAAAATATTAATAAAATGTTCCAAAATATTACTAAAATGTCAGAAAAATATTATTAAAATGTCCAAAAAATATCATTAAAATGTCTGAGAAAAAATTAAAGTTTAACAAGTTTGAAAATGTAAAAAAAACTTATGAAAAAAAACTAATGAAATGAAATGTCTGAAAAATGTTGATTAAAATATACAAAAAATATTACTAAAACATCTGAAAAAGGAAAGGAAGGAAAACACAACAATTTCTGTTTTCTGGTGATTATACAGGACAGAAAACAGAGTTATTATATTATTATAATAATATATATGATATATGATATTTGATATATGATATTTCATATCCCCCTTAAATCCAACACACTGGACCTTTTAACCGAACGTATCAGTATTGTTTTTCCATAGTAAAGAGTTAAAGTAGAAATAATCAAGTGTTTCTTTTTCAGTGATGTTAAATCACTGCTGGTTGTGTTTCTATCTTTTCTATAGGAGACACTGCTGTTGGGTTGTTTATCAGCTTCTCCTTGGAGACACAATATTTGCAGCCTAAATAATGAGCCTGTTACCACAGCAACAGTTGGATTTAGATTAGACGCTCCTCCTGTGTCACCGACACATTTCAGTCACAGAGTGAATCAGACATGTAACGTAGAAGCTGCAGGAATCAGTCAGCTGCATTAACAGTCGACTCAGCTGAAGCTCTCTGAGAGATAACGTTACAAACACTCAGTCTGTCATCAGTCTGTTAACAAATGTTTTGGGTCAGACATGATCTCACTTTTTTTATCCTCCCAACAAACATTAAACAAACCTGACATGAGTCAGAAAACACCAACATACACACCTGTATCTGTTCATACCTGCTGCTGCTCTGCAGTCAGCTGCAGAAACTCTTCTAATCATCTGGATGGAAACAGTTTGTCTGCTGCAGGATAACAAACTTGTCGTGACTCTTTTTCTTACTCCAAACAAAGATGGTGGCAGAAAATGACTTGTATTCTCGCTCACTTTGTGCACCATGAACCAAAATGGCAGATTTTATCATGTTACATATTGATGCTGTTTTTCCACCAGTTTATTTTTTTCATACCAAATAATGTCTTAATGTTTGGTGTGCACAAAAAACAGATGACATTTCTGGCCACCTGAGTCAGAAATCCAGCCATGACTTCAGAAACTATTTGTAAATGGCGTGCAGTGGACTGTAGATCTTTAAAAGCGTCTTTGAGGCTGTGTTGAATTCGTGGATGAAAATGACCTTTTTTCCATGACAAAGACAAGACGATGACGAGCTATAAATAGATCTCGATAATAAAAACTGAGATGAAATCTGTTTCATTTTCGTTGACGAGATGAAAATGTTAGATGGACTATCAGACATTGAAAACCACGAACAGCCGTGTTTGTAATTATCTTTAAATGCTTGATGAGCGACAGGCTGGTAAACTCCAGTAAATAGTCTGCACCAGGATGTTTGGGCTGGTGCGAGTTGGGAGCTGTAACTCAGCAGTAAATAATCAGCCGTGTGTGTCTGACTGTGGATGGTGGAGCTGCTGAATGGATCTGTGGAGTTTGTTAGTTGCAGCGGTGGCTGTTAGCAGCTAGCTCCACTTGTTAGCTGCTGGTGCTGCTGCAAACTAAACTTTGATCTCTGTCAGAGAAAACTGATCTGAGTTCAGACTGTTTACTTACAGCACAGCTACACTCACAGATAACTGAGCCTCCTACCTGCCTGTCAAACACCATCAACCCACAAACCACCTCCAGTCCGGACTGAGTGGAGTCCTGCGGGGTGAAGCTGTGAAGGCTGCGAGCGGAGCTAGCTGCTAACAGCCACCGCTGCAACTAACAAACTCCACAGATCCATTCAGCAGCTCCACCATCCACAGTCAGACACACTCGCACCAACCCAAACATCCTGGTGCAGACTATTTACTGGAGTTTACCAGCCTGTCACTCATCAGGCATTTGAAGATCATTACGAGCACGGCTGTTCTCGGCTTTTGATGTCTGCAGAAATGTTTACACAACCTTTCACTTTGATACTAATTCTGATTCATGAGTCAGCCTCACTGGATCAGTTTAAAGATTAAAAACATATAGAAAACAGCGGCAGTAGCTCAGTCCACAGGGACTTGGGTGGGGAACCGGAGAGTCGCCTGTTCGAGTCCCCATCCGGACCAAAATACGCCTCACCAAGGGCAGCCCCCTCACTCTGACATCTCTCCACTTTGTGCATGTATAGGTCCAGTTTGTGCATGTGTGTGTCTTTCAGACTTGTGTGTAATTGACAAGCAAGAGTGAAAACATTGAATTTCCCCTCAGGGGGATTAATAAAGTAAATAAACTTAACTTAACTTAAACTTAAAACATAATGACGGAAAGTCGACTAAAACGTTTCGTATTTGTCGACTATGAAGGATAAAACGGACTAAAATGCGACTTAAACATTTTTGTCACAAGTCTGAGACTAAAACCAAAATAGCTGTCACAGCTCACACTGCTGTGAGGATTCTGGAAACACCTTGAGAGCAATAGAAAGTGTTGTAAATGACATCTGGGGTTTAAAAATATGTCCAGGTGTATATTTTTAGGAGAAGCAGACACTCAGCTGTGTGACTGACTGGTATGTGATGGCCGTGATGAAGATGAGAGTCACAAACTGGAGCTGCATTCTGACAAGATGTGTCATATTTAGTGACAGTTGCAGTGAGCAGGCAAAGCACCAGGCTGAAACTTGACTGGTGGCGGAGGCATACAGCTGTGGGGCGGCGATTGTAGCTCTGAGTGTGACTGTAAATCATCCAGAGATCCTCCTGAACACACGAACGTTTCGTCCATCTCAGCATCGTCAGCTGCACGAGTGTGAGCTAGTTAGCATGCCCACACTCTTCCTCCCACTTTCACTCTCTCTTTTCTGTCTCTGTCTTTTTCAGTTGTCTCTCTGTCTGTCCTTGATTCACTAACACACACACAAACACACACACACACGCTAGCAGCTGTATGAAATATCTGTGGGAAGTGCAGATATGCAGCAGTCCGTTAGTTGGCCTGTCGGAGAGAAGGGGGGGGATGACGGAGGTCTGCACACACACACACACACACACACAACCTCACACCGAGCTTACATGCTGACCTACTTTCTACTTGGCTGTAACTGTATAGATGTCATGTCATCGTCTGCCGTGTGCCACTGCCAGGCCTCGTTCATATGTTCACATACGACAGCTGTCCGTTTGTGTGTCTGTTAACAGAGCGGGACGTCTCAGCTCTCAGGTCTTTTTCCTGACACGTTTGTTTCTGCCCAGTCGTCTTTGTGTGTTTGTCTTGTAAAAGTCAGCGGTGCAGCAGTGACCAAAAGTTTGTTTTAGCTGGCAGCCCGGTGTTTACGCCCTGAATCAGTAACGCGGGAAGTAAAGGAGCAAAGGAATTCAAAAACAAACCAAGGCCTGTCACATCACTGTCCAATCAGTGACTGATTGGTGAGGCTACACCCTGTCTGTCTGTCTGTCTGTCTGGCTGTCTGGCTGTCTGTCAGCTGCTGAAGGCTGAATGATAAATGCTACTGCACAAATTTCCTCAAGCAAAATTAGACATTTAATGTTTCAGAAGGCTGCAGGAAATATCATGAGTGTTCAGGACGTGTGATAACATCGACATGCCTGTTAAGTGATGTTACGGCAGCGATCTGTGTAAAATATGACCGTCTGGAAAAAAACCTTCAGTCACTCCAAGTATGAAAACACCCGAAGATAAAGACGAAGACTCAGCTCAATAGTTCTGCAAAGAGAAATACACACCTGTCTGAAAAGTCTTAGATTTTATTCTAGAGATAAATATGGTATGTGGTTTGCTCTGTGCAGTAGTTTGATCTAAAATATTTTTAACCCAGAATCATGTTAATGTCATGCAGCAGTGTGAGGCTGTTGTGTCAGTAGGCTGTGCTGCAGGAGGCTGTTTGATCCTGTTTGATTCTGTTTGATCCTGTTTGAGTCGTGATTTGATTTCCGTGTTCTTGTTAACACGATATCTCAAGAACACATTGACGGATTAGCTTCAAATTTGGCACAAACGTCCACTTGGACTCAATAATGAACGGAGTTAGGTGGTCAAAGGTCACTGTGACCTTGAGTCTGTCTCATTCTTATGCAGTGGTGGGCAGCAGCGTCACTATGAGTAAGAGGACAGTGTGAAGGATGAGAGGAGACAGAGACATACTAGTCGCATTTCCATTACAATTTTATGCAAAATAAATGCGTTATTTCTAAAGTTTCGACAAAGTACAATTGCAACTTGCAGGTGTTTCCATTAAAAGGTGTTTTGCGTATGAGCCTTAGTTCTCGTAAAATCTCGTCCCGCGAGATTCCACTTTGTTTGCGGAAGTAAGATGGATATTTCAGATCTCCTGCGAACTGGAACAATCATCTCGGTTGCTAAAGTTGTACCGATACCAGTATCGGTAAATGCCTCCATACTGCCTAAAATGTGGTATCGGCGAGTACAGCCTATGACTAATCAGATATCACGTAATGCCTCACGTCATTACGCATACGCACACTACAGGCAAACGAAACAGAAACGGAGCGGAGTTTAAAAAGCATTCTACTGTAGCCTTTAAAATGTCTTTTTTACCAAATTGTGTGGCTGCACTTTAACCTGTGTCTTGATCTGTGTCAACACTGGATAATAATAATTAAAAAAGTTTTATGGCATTCATTCTATTATGTATTTATTTCTTAATATTTTACATAGAGTTTTAGGAGTTGAGACATACAACAATTCATATCCCATCCATTTATATTTTACGCGTTGGTATCGGATCGGTACTCGTATTGGCAGATACCTAAGGTTCAGGAATCGGAATCGGTATTGGGAAGGAAAAAGTGGTATCAATACATCTCTATCGGTGGCCACTGCTGCCGTTGCAGTAGTCTACAACCGAAGATGAAGAGAGCGAGTGGTATTCCAAAGGCAAAGTCCTTATGTGTGGCAGTGACCACGGATAAAGGATTTCTGGGAGAGGATCGTGAACGAGGAATTCACAGAGGACTTGAATGTCCGGTGACGTATATTTGCGAAAAAGTGTTTCCATTACACTTTTGCAATATACTTCTATATCGACACGTCTGAAAAACCACCTCATGAGAGCGTAAAAACTTTTTCTCGATATTTTAGAGTTTTTTCGAAATGTAGGTGTTTCTATCACCAGTTTTTTATTGTGATATTTCTAAGGTTAATGGAAACACACTTATGTGTGATGTCACATGTTATCTGCAGGACATGTTCATGTTTACCCAAAAAAGAAAACTTTTCATTTAGTTCTGTTATTTTTATTGTTTATATTACTGTCTTTTATTTGCAATGTTTGTTTGGTTTTTTTTTAGCAATGATTTTTATTTTAGAATTCTGTTTTTGAGCTAGTGACGGAGCCAGAGAGCCGACTGAAAGAGGCCGAGACAGAGACGTGTTAAAGAGAACGAGGAGCGAGAAAGAGAGGCAGCAACAGGCCGACTGTTGATGTCACATTATTGGAGGATATGATCAAATGTCACAAAGTCTTCAAAACAAAAAAAAAGACTAAAGTATGAGTTACTGAGTTACTTTAGCCCTTTTCTCGTGGCTTAACTCACTACATTTTTCAAGTAGCTGTTCTTGTGAATGCATTATCTTGAAAAAATCTTGATGGATTTTCTTCAAATGTGGCACAAACGTCACTAGGATCCAACAATGAACTGATTAGATTTTGGTAGTCAAAGGTCACTACTTTCTGAGTCAGAGAGCTTTTCAGTAGTGAAGTTGATTTATTGACAGTCATGCCGTAGCGTCCACAGAAGCTCTTTTTCCCAGGAAAAGCTCTGAAGTACAGCGGACTGTGTTTCTGCAGAGGTCAGGATAATAAAACTGAGGATGTTGGTCACTGTGACCTTGTGTCCGTCTCATTCTGCCTCTCAAGAAGGCCTTCAAGGAATTTACTGAAATTCAGCACAAATGTTGACTTGAATTTGATGGTCAAAGGTCACTGTGACCTCACAATCTTCCCAGTTAGTTCACTGAATCCACTCGTTAGTGACACACGTTCTCTCCATGCTGTTTAGCTGCAGGTATGAAGCCAGAGCTCGTTGCTCATCAGTAATAAATAATTCATCATGTCAGACTGATGCTGATGGTTGCTCAATAACTGACTGTCCTCAGGCAAATACTCTTTACTGACTGCATGCAGCTCTGAGTTTCCTGAACTGAACCCACAAAGCCACAAAGAGGAACCACTTTCCATCAGTGTCATCATTACCTCTGCACAGTGCGCTCGCCTCGCTGCTCTAACAGTCAGTCAGTCACAGATACAGAGCAGGAATCTGTGCTGATAACCTCTGTCAACCAGCTGACAGTCAGCAGTGTGAAGACATGTTCATATTCACTCTGTAAGGTGCACCTGATACTTCCCGGATACGTGCTAAATGAATGATTTTTGGACAGAAGCAGATTTAAAATGACAAAAAATAAAGTTGTAAGTCTTCTGATTAAACCTTCTGTGTAACACGTTGCAGCGTGAGCAGCTCTCACTCAGTATTCTGGGTGCTGCAGCTCGATCCAGTGACACAACAACATTCCTCTGACACATTAAATTACTCAAGTATTGTCACACAGAGCGTTCATACAAGAGAGACACAGCACTGCGCTGCCTACAGCCTCAGAAACTCACTCTTCCACACTGTTTGTGCCACAAAACAAATTCTATACAGGTTAATAAATCCTGTTTGTAATCAGACGTACTCTCTGCCACAGTCCCAGTGAAGTGAGGAATATTTTAAAGCTGTAGGTTTGTAGGACTCAACTATCAGCTGTCTTTCTCCAGAGTTACGTACTGTCCCTTTAAGTCATGAAACACACACACATTAAAAAGGAAAAATATTCTGGTACATTCTGCAGCGATGAGTCGTATGTAGACGTTACTGTCTTAAGTCTAATAAATTATTTATAATTGATTAATATAAGGTGTGATGTTGGTGTTTACATTTTTGGTCACTTGTGTTTCCATAGCGATGGCGGAGGCCCATCAGGCGGTGGCGTTCCAGTTCACCATAACTCCAGAGGGGATCGACCTGCAGCTGTCCTATCAGGCCCTGAACCAGATCTACCTGTCCGGAGTCCGATCCTGGAAGAAGCGAGTCAGCCGCATGAGGGTGAGGAGACAACTGTGTGTGTGTGTGTGTGTGTGTGTGTGCATCTGTATATTTAGGCCCAATCCCAATACCCCCCCGTTGTCCACTACCTCTTAGCCCTTGGCCCTACCCCTTAAACCTGATTTATGGTCCTGCGTTAAATCAACGGCGTCGTTACATCGTAGGGTACGTGGCTACGCAGAAGGCTCGCCGTAGCCCCCGGCGTAGCCTGACGTGCACCTCCCCAAAAATGTAACTACATGTCGAGGCGACGCAGACCCAGCGCAGACTGAGAGGGCTGTGATTGGTTTGCTTGGTAGCAACGCATTTCCGGTTCCGTATTTCCAGATTGCGCCATCTCCACCATCTTTAAACATCTTCTGTTGCGGTGTAGATGTTGCAGTATTAAGGCCCATTTATGCTCAATGTTCAATACGGATACGGACGGAGCCGTCTGTCCGTGCTCCGCGTTCATTTCTCTGTGACCGGAAAAGTCGGAAGCTAAACAAAGAATCAACTAGAGACAACGGTAAACATTCAGGAAAGGAGCCTCCGACCGCTCTGGCGGTGAATTGCACCGCGACGAAATGGAGTGATGGAGAAGTTCTAAGGGTTTACGCCCCACGTACCCCTTAGTCCTTGGCCCTACCCCTTAGCCCTTGGCTCTAGCCCTTGGCCCTACCCCTTAGCCCTTGGCTCTAGCCCTTGGCCCTACCCCTTAGTCCTATTTTAAACAGGAAGCTGCGAGACATCTACATTTCCAACCAACATCTACAATGGAGTCTCCACGTTAGCTATGTATGAACTTTTTCCCCCGTCTCTTGCTCGGTGGTAGCCGTGGCGATGTCTGCCCCTCGCTGGCAAGTCGGCATCTGAAATCCCTCGCTCCGAAGGGCTAGTTTCATCGTTATGCCCCCTACCCCTGCACGCAAAAAGGAAGTGGGACACCACTATCTCTCGCGGGAACACGCAAATGTAGGGGTAGGGCTAAGGGGGGTATTGGGACGGGCCCTTAACATGTATGCTGTCATCACTGAGTTAATGTTTTTACCGTAACAGTTTCATTTATCATAAGAAGTCTCTATGTTTAGGATTTCCTTAATTGGACCACTCTATAGTGTCAATCAATCAATCATCAGGTTTTATTTATGCATTAACCAGATGTGAGGTCTGATAATTGGGTTTGAGCTGATGGCGTCAGTGCAGTGAGAGGAGGTGTGGGTTACGCTGAGTCATGGTTCCCAGACATGATTATTAGCTCAGGCATATGGTGTCGAAATAATCAAAAAATGAGTTCCTGACAAGGAGAATTCACTTCAACACCTTCTCAAATCAGAACAGCAACTCGGAAAGTCGGCAAGAATTTTGGTACAACTTGCCGTCTTTGACGTCACACATGCAGAAACGTGGGGGATAAAAGTAAATGTTTGGTTGATGGAAAGAAATTCATGTATTACATATAAATTTCTTGCTCACATGTAATTTATAAAGTCTGTGAGTCTGCTGGTCTGTTCAGGGTGTTCTCCGCCTTCTGCCTAGTGTCAGCTGGGAAAGGCTTCAGCCCCCTGTGACCCTGCACCAGCAGAGGCGGTTCCCAATAATGAATAGATTAATGAATGAATGTAAGGATGCAGGACTTTTTGCTGATATCTGATACGCTAAGTGCCCAGAAGCCGGGAAGCTGGCCATGGAGTTCTGCGGGCGGCACTTTGCAGTGCTTCTGCCCACTTTCTGAGCTCTGTTGTCTCCACCCACAGAGCTCCATGGTTGGCTTCTGACTTCAGGGTGCTTTGCAGTGCTTCCTACTCCTGTCCTAAAATGTGGCACTGATTTAACATCAAATTACATCGGTACTCTGCAGCACTGATGTAATTCTGTTGGTACCCGACCCTGCCCTCACGCCACCTGACTAAACTCCTGAGCTTCAGCCTGATTGGTACTGCACATGTGTGACTCTCAGTAGAGATGAGGAAGAGGCAAAATACTCACTCTCTACTTCTATCATCAGCTGCAGGAAAAAATAATGTGTTTGTTTATTTATTTTTTACCATATGCCCAGTTTGGCAAGCGAGTTGCAGGGTTTACTGGCCTCAGGCATCAGGTAATCGTTATTGTTGGGCCCTTCATCTTCTTTGCAGCGTTCATATTGTTTCCATATTACAACTTAAAATATTATGAACAAACCGAAGTTGGAAGAACGACTTCCCAACTTAGGAAAGGTGCACTTGAACGCAGCATAAATGACAGGACAGATTCATCTGAAAACACTTTTGCAAAGTTGAAAAAATAAACAGCTGTCTGTGGTGCAAACATAAAGATATTTTTTACCAGCTCAGACATTTTAAAAATGTTTGGTAATTCCTGCAAGACCCCTCTTTAAGTCCCAGATTTATCACAGAGGATTTTACAACCTGTACAACATGTAACCTGTGCTCTGCTTCCACCTGAGGAGGAGGAGGTGAGTCAGGATGTTATTTGTGTGCGGCCTCATCACTGGCTGTGAATTCCCCTCAGTATAGATTAGGAGTCAAGAGCCTCCCCTGACATGCACTGACATGAATCTCTGGCCCTGCTGGGTGACAGAGACTCAGCTGGTCATACGTGCAGCGAGCATCTTAGAAACAAGTTTCCTTCTTCACTCGTCCAGGTAGATTGTGCAGGCGACGCTCAGACTCACAGAAATGTTTGTTTTTTTGAGTAAAGATCTGAAGGTTTACAGAGACAATAATGTAGCATGTTTACCTTTTGGGAAATGTTCTGTATGTGAGGACAGGTGTTTAAACATGTTGGGTTTGAACAATGACCTCACTGTACACACACACACACACACACACACACACACACACACACACACACACAAACACATGCGCTGTAACTTTTATAACTGTAACTAGTGGATACAGAATATGTATGTGATGCACTCACACATTTTGGAAAGACACTTAAATATATGTGGGATTAAATGTAAAGGAGGCGTCAGTGATTTAAATGTTTGCTGTGAACCTAAATAACCTCTCAGCTGTGTTTCCTTGGTGTTAAAGAGCGGAACATGTTCCATTGATCCTGGTGCCTTTTGTTTCTTCTTCTGTGGTAACAGAACAGCGTGATTAAAGGAGTGTACCCGGCCAGCCCTTCTTCCTGGCTCTTTGTCGTCATAGCGATCCTGGCCACCATGTACATGCGCTCGGATCCCAGCATGGGGCTCATCACCAAGATACAGCAGCACCTGCCACTAAGGTACACACACACACACATACACACACACAAACACGCTTCCTCTCTTTACCTTCTCAAAGGGACAGGTTATGTTTTACTGATCCACAGTCAGTGTGTGACCTACAGTAGGTGGGGTTCAGCTCACCCCTAGTTTGGAGAAGCAGGCACAGAAACTAAGCATATACACTCACCAGCCACTTTATTAGGTACACCTGTTCAACTGCTTGTTAACGGAAAAAGCTAATCAGTCAATCAGGTGTCAGCAGCTCATTAACATTTAGTCATGAAGACGAGCTGCTGAAGTTCAAACGGAGCATCAGAATGATGAAGAAAGGTGATTGAAGTGACTTTGAACGTGGCATGGTTGTTGGTGCCAGACGGGCTGGTCTGAGTATCTACTGGGATTTTCAGCACAACCATCTCTAGGGTTTACAGAGGATGGTCCCAGAAAGAGAAAATATCCAGTGAGCCAAAATGCCTTGTTGATGCCAGAGGTCAGAGGAGAATGGCCAGACTGCTTCAAGATGATAGAAAGGCAACAGGAAGTCAAATAAGCACTGGTTCCAACCAAGGTGTGCAGAAGAGCATCTCTGAAGCAACAACACCTTGTCCAACCTTGAAGCAGATGGGCTACAGCAGCAGAAGACCACACCAGGTGCCACTCCTGTCAGCTAACAACAGCAAACTGAGGCTACAATTCACACGGGTTTTCTCACCAAAACTGGACAATAGAAGATTGGAAAAACCACATTCAGATTGAAGCATGGATCCATCCTGCCTTGTATCAACGCTTCAGGCTGCTGCTGCTGCTGCTGGTGGTGTAATGGTGTGGGGGAGATTTTCTTAGTACCAACTGAGCATGGTTTAAACACCACAGCCTACCTGAGTATTGTTGCTGAGCGTGTCCATCCCTTTATGACCACAGTGTACCCATCTTCTGATGGCTACTTCCAGCAGGATAACGCACCATGTCACAAAGCTCACATCATCTCAAACATGACAATGAGTTCACTGTACTCCAATGGCCTCCACAGTCACCAGATCTCAGTCCAATAGAGCACCTTTGGGATGTGCTGGAACGGCAGATTCTCATCATGGATCAACTGTGTGATGTCATCATGTGTCAGATGTTATTTCTAACTGTGCAAACAGACCTGAGTTTGTTTAAAATGTGTGAAAACACATCTTTGGTTAGCTCATTATATAAATTCAAACTTTATAAACTGGCTGATAATTTTGACATTTTGTGAAGTTCACATTCTCAAAAGTTTTCACAGTGATGACGCCATGTGCCTCTGTGACATTCAAACGTCATGACGCTGTGATGGTGCAGATGAGAAGTGAGAAACATTAACGTTCACTCTTTACATCTATTCAAGTCAAGCCAAACTTTATTTGTAGAGCACATTTGTGAACAACTGCAGTTGACTTAAGTGCTAAACAACCAAAAAATAGCCAAACAGATAAATACAAGAGCAAACAGTTAGAGGCGCGAGACTGGAGAACTAGCACCACCACTAGCCATCAGCTAGTCTTGCGCAAGTTGCCATGTAAACACAGCACGCCTGCAGGCTAACTGACCACAGTGAGAAATGATGCTATGAAGTTGTGGAGTAACTTACGTCTTTTCAAGTCAGTTTTGCATGCTGCAGCTTCAGGGCACTTGGATTACGATGGACGAGCCGTTTTTGAAATGTATTAGTGGAGTTTTATTACATTTTCAAAATGTGGGTTCCATGTAGAGATGTACTGCTACCACTTGTTCCTTCCCGATACCGATTCCGATCCATGAACCGATCCGATACCAGCGCGTAAAATAAAAATGGATGGGATATGAATTGTTGTATGTCTCAACTTCTAAAACTCTGTGTAAAATATTAAGAAATAAATACATAATAATAGAATGGATGCCATAAAACTATTATTATTATTATTATTATTATTATCCAGTGTTGACACAGATCCAGACACAGGATAAAGTGCGGCCAGAAAATTTGGTAGAAAGACATTTTAAAGGCTACAGTAGAATGCTTTTTAAACTCCGCTCCATTTCTGTTTCGTTTGCCTGTAGCGTGCGTATGCGTAATGACGTGAGGCATTACGTGGTATCGGATTGGTCATAGGCTGTACTCGCTGATACCCGATACCACATTTTAGGCAGTATTGGAGGCATTTCCGATACTGGTATCGATATCGGTACAACTGTAGTTCCATGCATTCCAGCTACACTTCCAGCACAAGTGTAGCTGTTATTCCAGCTAGCTGTTATCCTCTGATCCCCCGAACGAGTTTTGTGGATTAAAAAACTACACTGGACGGCATGAGGGTCAGTAAGTACTATCTGTATTTTCACTCAAAAGTGGCCATTTCCTTTACCTCCACAAAGTGGTCTCTATTCTTCCTTGGGTCCACTCAGAAACCATTAAAAATACATCAATTTAAAATCATGCAGTATCAGTGAGACGATAACACTGAATATCCGTCCAAAATGAAGACAAAAAGAAGGCGTAAAAAACAAACTGTACCAAATAAAGTAGAGCTGCCAAAACAAACACATGTGATTTAACAATTTTAGTTTTAGTGACCTCTTGAAGGAATATCTATTATTAATCTGTATAATGCTGGCAGGGAGCACATTCCAGGCTGAGACTCCTCTATGGAGAACAGTTCTCATCATAAAATTTGAAATCTTGGCGTGCTACATCTGCATACCAAATTTCGTGTCTCTGTGTGAAAGTTAAAGGTGGGGGCTTTTAGGGGGCGCTACTGAGCCAATTTGTCACACCCAAACTTAAAACCAGTGTCAGATCCCAAGCGTCCCAAAAATGCGCTCAGAGACATCAAATAAAAATCATGCTAATAATTCCTTCAATTCCAGTAGGACCCTTGTGACCACCTGCAGTCACTGCTCAGATGACTCTCAGCTGGTAAATCATAATCAGATTTTTTAAACTTCCACATCAGAAATCCAGTACTGGTTGATGTAATGTTGAGACGCTGCCAGCTGAAAATGAGCGCGCCAGTTTAAAGTGGAGAAACGAGAAGTGAGCGATCTCAACAAACGGCACTTCTTCTTCCTGTCAGCAAATCACACTGAGTCATCCTGTAGTAGAGAGGGTGTGGTGCCAAATCATGACCTCTGCCCTACTTCACTGACTGCAGTTTAATATACACACACAACACTGCTGAGTCATTGTCTGCCTCACACAGACACACACCTACCTGTCACATTCCAGCCTGGTGTCATCCATCCTGAGATGAGTGGGTGTAAATGTGAAACAATAAGAAATAAACAGGATGATGGAGACTGTAAACACTGACATGCCCTGCTGGAGGTGCAGCTCCAGGTCAAAGGTCACAACTAGTCATGTGACTTTCAGATGTATTGATGGTGAAATTCAAGGCCAATACAGATTTTCTTCTTTCTTCAGACATGATCTTAACAGCAGCGTGAGGGCACTGAAAGAAACCAACATGGGGGCTTCTCTTGATGGATATTTTGGACGTCTCAGCACATCATACAGCACTTGGGATTCACCAGAGGACCCATGATACCATATTATTGTGATTGCTTAGAACTTAGAAAGCTCTTATTGTCACTGTACAAGTGCATCGAAACCTGGTCAGTGCGATTAATGCAAGTAAAAAGACCAAATGAAGACAGACAACAAGCTCTTCTTCATAATTATGAAACTAAAATAGATACTATAAAATGATGTTCATGCATAATAGGATAGATTTTGCTCTTAAAAGACGTGTATTGCTCTTTATGACAATGATAAACTTTATTTATATATGACCTTTTATACATGAAATGCAGCACAAAGGTCTTTACAATGAGGGCAGTATAAACACAGTGCTTCACATGGAAACAGACTGGACATAAAACAAACAGTAATTCAATATAAAAGGACATTTAAACCGTTTAAAACATGGATGAACTGATTCATAAAATCATTGCGTTATAAAACGATAAATCATAAAAAAATAAAAGTTAGATTTTAAAAGAGTTTCAGACCTGTGTGAGGACAACACAGTCTCATCCGACCTCGGAAAAAAGAACAACGTCAGTGTTTGTTGGACCCATCCACCATCCCTCCCGCCCACCCTACTTGGACTTTTGCCACTTTAACATTCGTTCTTGTCCCGCTGCATTTCCCCCTGATGCCACAGAGCACAGTTAAACTATAAAGGCGACCGGCTGTGTATCACAGCAACATTAAAGGACGGCTTTTAATGTCGGTGTATGACGCTGCGAGTCACTGCCCAAGGGCCAGATTTTGACGACGCCAGAGTGAGACCGGGTTGATCAGGAAAGTCAGAGCGAGTCAGAAGCCCTTTTTAAACAGGAGTTGTGCAAATTTGCAGGAAAGCCCAATCAGTCTTTTTTCAGCATTGGCAGTATAAAAACAAAATCGGGGAGTGCAGCAAAATGCCGCCTGCCTACTTTTGTTTATACAGAATGTGCCTTTTTCGGGGCAGTGGGGGGCGTGAGCAAGTAATTAAACGTGTAGCTCAGCGTGTGACGTAAACAGTGACGTGGGAGGGAAGCCGCGGCTGGTCAGTCCTTCGGTGATTCTCTCATAAGTCGGCCCGTCCTTCATCGTCCCCGTCATCTGACGGTTAATGGCCTCTTCGTTTGCGAGGACAAGGAGGGTGGCGTCATCAACAGCTCCTCCCGTTGCAGAAGGCCGCCTCGGTCTGTTTAAACTAAAAGGGTTCCAACAATATGTCTACCCTACGAGGCGGAAAATTGGGCACCTCGGATCAACTCGCCAATCTGCCTCTGTGTGTCTAAACGCTCCCAGCTTGCCAGCAAAACAGCCCTACATTCGCTGAAAATCTGGCAGTGTAAAAGGGCCAAAGTGTAAAGTGAACAGATGCGTTTTTAGCTTTCTTTTAAAAATATTTAGCGAGCAGCTTCTCTGATATCTATAGGTAGTGTGTAACTTTGGGGCGTCGCTGACGACGGCTGCATCCCTGATCTTGATCCCTGATCTAAAGGCATGAATCATTTTCTCTGCATCTTAATATAAAGTATAGGATGTTGCATTTAGATGTTGAGAGTTAAAGGTTAAAGTGCTCAGCAGATGCTGGTAAAAAAAACTGTTCTTGAGCCTGTTTGTCCGGCTGTTGATGCACCTGCAGCACCACCCAGAGGGCAGCAGGTTGAACAGGTGGTGTCCAGGGTGAGAATGGTCTCTGATGGTTTTCCTGGCTCTGCAGAGGCACCGTGAGCCTGAGATGTCTTCCAGGGAGGGCAGAGGGCAGGGTTGTTGTGACCCTCTGCAGAGCTCTCCTGTCAACTGCTGAGCAGCTGGCGCCATACACCCACACTCGCAGTGGTCACAAGGTCACCTGCAGCTTCTCCTCCAGTCTGCTCTTACAGAGGGCTGCTGGACCTTTCTCATCACTGCTGATGTGTCAGCAGACCAGGAGAGGTCCTCTGAGGTGTGTGTTCCCAGTACACAGTCAGTACACAGTCACCGCTGATGTAGAGCGGAGCAGGGTCGTCTCTGTGCCTTCTGAAGTCCATAACTATCTCCTTGGTTCTGCTTGTGTTGAGTGCCAGGTTATTTTTGGAGCACCACTCAGACAACTTCTGGACGTTGTCTCTGTGGGTCGACTCGTCTCCTGTGGTTGTGACTCCATCACAGCGGTGTTATCGGCAGATAATATATGTGTAGGAGTGGATGGGAGCGCAGTCGTAGGTGTAACGGGCATGAAATATATGCAATAATATATATTGTGATTTATTACCTTTATCCAGCTACAGATTATTTCACCAAAGGAAAACTTTGTTGACGTTAGTTTTACCTCCTGAGATAAAGTTTTCAGCCTGTTCATCAACTTTAATCATTTTTGTTGCAGCACTGTGACACAGAGCAGACTGACTGACTAATACCGTCATAACACCTGCCACAGTTTGCTGCAGACACCTGACAGACTGTACTGTGGGCACATTGAATGCACCATGACTTCATGCCACATGTTATTTTTATACTACGTGTGTGTTTCCTTTTCCTGCCTGGTGTGACTCTGAAAAGTTCTCAGTGTGACCAGCAGGTGGTGCTGTTGCACTTTCATACTGTTGTTTCCTCACATGAGTCAGATGTAACAGGAGGATTTTGACACTCACATGCATTTGATCCAGTTTTACTAACTGACGACTGCAGCTGCGTGTGTAGCTGGTTCTGATCTCCTCACTGTGTTCAGTGTGAATGACCTGCCCTCTGCTGGCTGTACAGGTGCACACACACTGACAGATGGCAGTAGCATCTGTGGGATCTGTTTTACAGCACACTCAGAGGTGCATGAATGTTTTATAGAGTATCATAAACTAATAAAACATGTGACATATTGCAGTTTCTCCTTTTCACATGTTCTTTAAGGACCTTCAGTCAGAAATAATTTGGTTTTCAAATGTTTTTGTTTGTTGTTTTGCTCCTGCAGCTCCAGCTGATATTAAACATGTCTGCAGAGGTGCTGAAGTTTAAAAACTGATGGATGAACTGTTGTTATGGTGCAGTTTCTTCAAATTTGGCACAAACATCCACTTGGGCCGAAGAATAAACCGATTAGAATTTTGTGGTCACTGTGACCTCAGAAAACACGTATTTGTCCATAACTCAAGAGTTCGTATGCTAATTTTGACAAAACTTGACACAAATGTCTAACAGGATAAAATAATGAAGGTGAAAAGGTCAAAGGTCAGCTTGACTGTGACATCATCATGTTTTAACGTCATATCTCAGGAACAGAAGGGGAGACATTTGGTCAGATACTGAATTGATGACTGAATTTTAATGTTCATAGGTCTCAAAGGTCACTGTAACCTTGTCTGTCTCATTAATGTGATGGCAAAATCTCAAGGGCACTGAGAGAGAATTTCTTCAGATTTGGCACAAACGTCCACTTAGTATCAACAATGAACTGATTCAGTTTTAGTGGTCAAAGGTCAATGTGACCTCATCTGTCTCACTCTTGTGAACGCAATATTTTGAGAACACATGGAGGGAATTTCTTCAAATTTGGCACAAACGTCCTCTTGGGTTCAGCGATGAACTGATTAGATTTAGGTGGTCAAAGGTCAGTGTGACCTCAGAAAACATGTTTTTAGCCATAACTCAAGAGTTCATACACTAATTGTGACCAAACCAAGTGTCTAACAGGATAAAATAATGAAGGTCAAAAGGTCAAAGGTCAGCTTGACTGTGACATCATCATGTTTTAACGTCATATCTCAGGAACAGAAGGGGAGACATTTAGTCTTTCATCATCATTTGTGTTGATGTCTGTTATTAACTGTGTACTCAAACCTCTGTTAATGTATTGTTACATTAGCCACCTCTCTAACAGTGTTAAGATATTGTTGTCATAGAAACAAAACACGTGTGTAGGGCCCTGCTGCAGCTTTTCTTTCCCACAGTAATTGCAAGACAAAGAAACGGATGATTAATATCAAACAACTTGCCTGTGTAACCCTACAATGTGTTCACATAATCAATGTAAGGTTAAAAGCAATTAAACAAATTCTAAATCAAACCAACTGTGTGATGTGAATCGTTGAGGTGTAGTTGACCACGGTTCTGTTTCTCGCCGCAGCCTCCAGGGTCCGCTCAGCACCCAGGGTCAGACCATGCTGTCAGCGCTGGTCTTCAGCACTCTGCTGTGGCTCTCGCTCATCCTCACTCTGCGCTTCTGCCTCAAACTGCTCCTCTCCTACCACCAGTGGATGTTCGAGCAGCACGGCCGCATCTCCAACACCACGAAAGTCTGGGTGGTAAGTTTCCACTCTGTGTCACAGCTCCACCTGGTGGACGCTCTGCAGAGGCTGTTTGGAGTCATGGAGATAAAATTAAACATGGAGTTCAGTGGCAGCTGTAACAGCAGGGTCTCTGACACCGTCACAGGACGCTTTAAAAATGTCTCTAAAGATGTCTCTGTGTGTCTCATGTCTGTGTGTCTGTCTCAGAGTCTGGTGAGGTTATTATCCAGCAGGAAGCCTCTCCTGTACAGCTATCAGACGTCTCTGCCTCACCTGCCTGTTCCTGCCATCAAGGACACGCTGAGCAGGGTGAGCACACACACACACACACACACACACACACACACACACACACACACCTGTACACACCTGTCCTGAACACATGTCGAACAAAGAACACTTGTTGGTGCACTCTTGTGCATGTTTCACGTGAAGTATCAAACAGTATATTGGTGTAACTGAAGACATTAATGCCTTTAACCTGACGTTCTGTTCGTCTCTCTCAGTACCTGCTGTCGGTGCGCCCCCTGCTGAAGGATCCAGACTTTAAACGAATGACTGAACTGGCCAATCAGTTTGAGTCAAACCTGGGAAACCGGCTGCAGCGCTACCTGAAGCTCAAAGCTCTGTGGGCCACCAACTACGTAAGTGTTCGCTGTTTGAGCTGCGGTGCCACACACAGCTGAGCTGAAGCAATCAGTCCAGTGAGCAGTTAGTTGATCGACACAAAATTAATCTGCAGTAATTATGACAGTCGAGGACAGAGGAGTTGAGGAGGGATATTGGGATGAACTCCCAGTCACTCCGTCATGGCGCCTCCTGCAGCCGTTAACCCACAAAAATAAGACAAACAAGCAGTGTCTTAATGCTCCTGTGCTGTTTGCAGGTATTTATTGAAGGGTTTCTATCTAAATGAATCTGCCTGCAAAAACAGCACAGCTCACAGACATCAGCACGAACAGCTACATGTAGTTACAGTGAAATTATTAGTGTCTTCAGAGAGTTGGTGGGAGCTGAAGCACATTTGGTGCCCCAGGCGAGCGCCGCCCCCTCTCTCACATGAAAATCATCTTTAAAAAAAAATCACAAAAAGTCTTTTTACGATATAAGATATATGTATTTTACAGTAAACATCGACACGTTAACTTCTTCAAACAGCTGATTTAATTCAAGTTTATCATCAAAAGCTACATTTTACAAGATTACCTTGAACACATCATGAGAACGATAGAATTTACTGCTTAATGTTAACGATAACTAGCTGCTAACAGCTAACAGCTAACTTAACAAGCTCTCCTGCTGCTGATGTCATGTTCTTCCTCTCCACATCCACTCCTCTCAGTGGTGTCGTGGCTGTTGAGTCGCTGTGACATGATAGTGTTACAGCGTTGATGATGGCGCCCTTGGCGTTCACCTGTACTGCCTCTGCCGCTGGGCAGCACTGTTACATCCTGAATATGGTTTCTTTCTGTGATGCAGATTTTTTTTTTCATCTTTTCTTATCAGAAATACAAACATGTACAATAAAGAATAAACATATCAGCAGGTCACAAACAAGGGTCTAAAAAATATATAAAATAAACATACAAAAAAAGAAATTTGAGAAACTTCAAAAAAAATCAAAACATAAAAAAAATTGAAATACAGCATCGAGAAAAATCAAGAAAGAAATTAGAAGTTTAGAGCTGAGATATCATCATCGACACTACACAGTGTGGTCTGGTCTACAAATTCTGTCACACAAATATTCTTTGTGTGCAACAGTTAATAGTTTTAAATAAGCACCGAATAGATTTCTAGTTAAAGTCCATATATCAACTTTTTTTGCATTCATACAAAGCAGAGCTCCCGGACAGTTAATAATAATAATAATAATGAAAACACATTTTATTTATAGAGCGCTTTTCAAAAACTCAAAGACACTTTACAGGCATAAAAAAGTGCAGGGAAATACAATCGAGTGCAAAACAGCAGACAAAAGAGGAAAAAAATGACTGGTTGTAGACAAATAAGGGTGCTGACATTACAAAGTTAGGTGGGTACAAGGGCAGAGCAAGAAGGAAGTAGGATGGATTTAATTTGTGAGTTAAATGCAGAACGGAACAGGTATGTTTTGAGTTGAGTTTTGAAGGAGGTGAGGTCTGTGCAGCTGCAGATGTGTTGTGGGAGGGAGTTCCAGAGGGTGGGGGCAGCAACAGAGAAAGCTCTGTCCCCCCAGGTACGGCGCTTGGTCCTAGGTACGGTGAGGAGGTTGGCGTCAGAGGAGCGGAGGGTGCAGGAAGGGGTTAAGTGGTCACGGGAGCGGGTGTGGGTGAGGAGGCGGGCAGCAGAGTTCTGGATATACTGAAGTTTATTTAGGAGACTGGAGGTTGCGCCGTAGAGGATACCGTTGCAGTCGTCGAGATATAATAAAAGCATGAATGAGGGTTTCAGCTGCAGGGAAGGAGAGAGAGGGGCGGAGGCGGGCAGTGTTTTTAGATGGTGGAATGCTGATTTGGTGACTTGCTTGATGTGTTGGTTGAAGGAGAGATTGCTGTCAAAGATGACTCCAAGGTTGCGGCAGTGGGGGGAGGGGGAGAGGGTGGAGTTGTCGATAGAGAGATGGAAGTCTTTGGCTGCCAGGCTGAGGGACTTTGGACCAATTATGAGTAAGTCTGATTTGTCGTAGTTGAGTTTGAGGAGATTTGTTTGCATCCAGTGTCTGATATCAGAGAGACAGTTTGAGAGGGTGGAGTAGGTCTGAGAGGTGATGGATTTGGTGGAGATGTAGAGCTGGATGTCGTCAGCCTAACAGTGGAAACGGAGGCTGTGATGACGGATGATCTGACCGAGGGGGAGGAGGCAGAGGATGAAGAGGAGAGGACCCGGTTAAAGAGCATGATTTAAAAAGACGAGATTATTTTTCTCTCTTGCTGAAAAAAAAGACTCTGAATGTTGTTTGTTTAATTTTTGATTAAAAAACTTTGGAACAGCACAGAACAAATGTTCCAGGGTCCAAGGGAAGGTTGCAGAATTCATGCTGCTGTCAGCGTCACAAAATACATAAAAGAAATCCTTCAGTGTGCAGGAAGTGAATTGTTTTGTTTCGTCCAGTTTATTAGAGTGAAGACGTTTGATTTCCTCTTCCTGTGTTCCAGGTGAGCGACTGGTGGGAGGAGTACATCTACCTGAGGAGCCGAGGTCCCATCATGGTCAACAGTAACTACTACGGCATGGTAACTGATGTCTTCACTACAGCTGAGAAACCCTCTGACCTACATCTTGTTGTGTTGTTATAAGACTGCATCTGCACAAGATGTTTCTGTTTTAGTCTGATGTCCTGTGTGTGTGTTTTCCAGGACTTCCTGTATGTGACTCCAACTCCAGTGCAGGCTGCCAGAGCAGGAAACACCATCACCGCTCTGCTGCTGTACCGCCGCAAGGTCAACCGGGAGGAACTCAAACCGGTAAGATCAAGTGGAATTGTTGAACTGTGTGTGTGTGTGCTCAGGTTTGGTTATTTATGTATTGTATTGTATTGTGGGAAGGATGGTGACTCTGCGAGAGGTCTGGAACAAGACAGTGTGTCTGTAATGTCTCCAACATCAAGCTCACTTCAGCTCAGTGCAGAATAGTGCCTCATGTCATCTCTTCTTGTTACCCATTGTCTAATGGGATGATTTGAGAGGTGGGCCTTCTGTGGTGGTCACAACAAGTTTACAGTTGGTAAACAATGGAGGATGAACTGGTGGTAGTGGTTGCTGGATACCCAGAGCTATACGGTCTGACGATAGACAGCAGGTTGTCAAACTGCCCCTGAGTCATCCTAAAATCTGCCTGTAAACGTCCATGATGGAGGAGAAGCTCCTGGACCAACTGGTGGTACTCCCCATGATCCAGCCTCTTTTTTAGGGTCTCATGTACCCACACAGATCTCTGTTTATCTGCTGACAGCCTCTCACCCTCAACCAGAGCTACAGACAGCACCCTCTGCCTCAACATGGCAGCAGCTACACACTGATTACTGCAGGATACAGAAACTCTAGATTGATGACACAGAAAGGTTAGGGTGAGGAGGTGATGGAGTGGTTGCTTGGTAACGATGAAGAGGTGCAGCAAGCGTTTTCTTACTAGTGGCATCCAGTTAAAGAAAAAAGAAGGCAGTTCAGTGCGCCTCGTGTTTTGCAACGGGATTCTTTCACCCTGAGTTTTGAGACAACACAGAACGACATTCTTAGAGAACAACAACTGTCTGTTCTGTGTGTGCGCTGAAAAACAATCCGGTGTCCATACACAGTCCTGTCTGTGAGTGGGAAACTCAGACAGAGACAAACAACACTCTGCTGGCTGCTCTCTGTCCTCCACGTCCTCGCCCGTGAGAAATAGAGCCTCACCATGATAACGAAACATGGGAGATGAATTCTGTCGTGCCATGATTCATATCTATATGAATTTAGAATCATATTAAAAATTATACCAGTAAACCAGATGATATGGCACACGCTGATGTCCCACTGTCATGTATGTGTTTAACTGTCGTCTCTTCTAGTCCAGAAAAATAACTGTGAATGTTAAAATAAAAAATAAATGTGAATAACAGATGTGTGTGTGTCTGTGTGTGTCAGAGTCGTGTCCCAGGCACCGTCATCCCTTTGTGTGCCGCTCAGTGTGAGAGGATGTTCAACACAACACGCACACCAGGAGCTGAGACAGGTAACACACACACACACAAACACACACATATACAGCTGCATACACTTTACCGCTACAGATGAGTTTCAGTTGTATGACAGGTGGGATCCTGCAGATGTATCACTGCAGTAAAATGTATGATCAGAGCAGACGTCAGATAATGATCCTCCTCTGGTCCTCAGATGTGCTCCAGCACTGGCAGGACAGTGAGTTTGTGGCGGTGTATCACAAAGGTCGTTATTTCCGCCTGTGGGTGTACCGGGCCGGCCGTCTGCTGTCTCCCAGAGAGATTGAGCACCAGATCCAGAAGATCCTGGACGACCCTTCACCCCCGCAGCCCGGGGAGGAGAAACTGGGAGCTCTGACTGCTGGAGACAGGTAGGAACAAAAGCAGCAGCCTGTCCTCTCTGTGATACAGCCTTGTCCTGCTTTAGAAATGTGCTCAGTGAAAACAACCACAGAAGTGATATAACAATGGCCAAGAGTCAGGAAAAAGGAGGCACTGAATTAGTCGTAAAGAAGCCAGTCACTGTGTTCAGTTGTTCTGTACTGTATTTTAATCCATTTAATATAATATTATATCCATCATGTGTCACTCAGTCAGGACTCGTCAGTTTCTCAGTGATAGAAAAAGGGTTGCTTAAGGAAAAAGGTTGGGGACTACTGATGTGTTCAAATATTTTTGCTTCAAATTTTGCCTCTGTTTTACGTTTTATTCAACGTACAGCGGATATAAAATGTCTCCACACCTCTGTTAAAATGCCAGGTTTTCATGATTTAAAAAAAAAAAATGAGACCAACAAAAATCATTTCAAAACTTTTGTCACCTTTAATGTGACTCAGAATCTGAACAATGCAGCTGAAAAACAAACAAACCTTTGAGGGGTGGAACGTGGCAGTGGTGTGGACGTGGAAGAGTCTGATTAATAATTCCACTAACACAAACGAAATGATGCTCGGATAACAAATCAAAAAATTTTGAGCGCGCGCTACAGAGAGCAGAGGTCAGGGAAACACTGACCTTGTAGCTGGATGGACTGCGCTCTGTTTTGGTAGATTTGCTGAAACATTCAACATTGTTCATTTGCAGAATGACAGAACTGAGGAGAGTGAAGCTCTTCTGGTGCAACAGATGGATCGAAACTGCAAGTGCAGTTGGAATGGTCTTGACTTAACCTTGACGTTACAGTTGAGGTCCAGGCAGCCCCACACACTTTTAAAATTTCAGATTTTTTTAATAAGATCGATAAACCAGGTTATGCCAAATGCACTCTTTGGCAGAAAGACACTAACTACGCCACTAGAGGGTGCATGCCCCGCCTCTTAGGCCTAGTTCACATCACACGATTTTCACTGCGATTTTGATGTCGCAGAGGATCTTGAGAGCCACCTTGGATCGGAGGTGAGTCGGCAGATAGTCTGCCACGACTGACAAAGAGCATCAGCCAATGAGAGGCGGGATATGTCTCTAGTCGGCACGCGGGAGGACGGAAGAAATTTGAGGAGGACAAGCTGCAGGGTTGCCAGGTCTGCTTATTAGCCGTGACTAAAGCGGAGTTGCTTATTTGGGCTTGCTCTCTAAACATCATCTTCCTCTATATATATCCGTCTATTAAGTTATTTAAACACATGATAGTTGCTTCTTTTGGGCTTGTTTCCATAGCCCCGGTTGCTTGTTTCTCTCCCAAGATTGGCAACACTGACAAACCGGCAAGCAACAGCAACAATGGCGGCATCCACAGGATCACGGGGAGCGCGCTGTGTTTGGACCCAGGATAATAAAGAATATCCATGCCTTTACCATGTGTCGTCTCCAAGTTTGGTGACGTCACCACGTTACCTGGGGCTCTGTCGGCGAGGGCTCGGTGGAGAAATCTTGTGGTGTGCACACACAGGTCGTAACGCAGTTGGCGAGAGTCCCGCTGACAGAAACACATGTCGCCAGGTATGAACACTCAAAAGATTACGATAGTCTCCGCAACGCAAAAACGGTGAAAATGGTGTAATGTGAACTAGGCTTTAGTTTGAAACTGACATGTTATTTGTAGTGGGCCAGTCTATACGCTTTGTTCAGTGTAAGGAGCTTGAAGAAATGTGTAAAGATTTGGACCTCGTGCAACACGGTCATGATGGCTCAATGGAAGAAGATTAAAGTTTTGGAACGGCCCAGCCAGAGTCCAGACCTGAGACAACCAATAAAAACATGCTTCAACCAAGTGTTAGTTTGATATTTTCCCCCTCAAAGACTTGTTTGTTTTTCAGCTGCATTGTTCAGGTTATGAGTCACATTACAGGTAACAAAAGTTTTGACATGATTGATCTTGGTTTCATTTTTTACATCACAAGAAACAGTTATTTTAAGTGCTTTAATTTTTCGGGGTTCTGCCGAACAACAGAATCGACCAGAACAAATAGGATCGAGCTCGTCAACAGCAAATAGACCAAGTGTTTACTACAGAGCAACACTTGAACTGTGTGTGGTGACTGGATGAGTCATAATGATGTCGTGGAGCCTGCACATGACTTCGATGATCACTGGGTGGCAGAAGAGCACACACACACACACACACACACACACACACAGAGTTTATCACAGTTTATTACACAGTTGATAATCCGTGGCAACATACTTTATCTAATCCCTGCAGCAAACAAAAGTCAAGTTTTACAGTAAAGAGGCAGGAAGTTCAGATCATCACAGGAAGCACTCAGAGGTCTATTTAGTATTTGTCTCTGACACAATCTGTGTGTTGTCAGCTTTTCGACTCAAGTCTGTTAAAGACATCTGTGTGTGTGTGTGTGTGTGTGTGTCTTAAGTTATTAAGATATTTAGTGCTGTTCACCCTTTAAGTGAATATCAGGCTTGATGATATGAAGCAGGTATCGGGGGACAGATTCCTACAGTAGGAAGTAAGGTGCAGCCAGTGACTGTGAGAGCTTACTCTTCTCCAGGTCTGTTTCCAAAGAAGAAGGATTCTCCTGCGAGCTGTCAGGGAGCTGAATGAAATTTCATTTGCTTATTCCAGCGAGATGATATCAAAGAAGTGATTCCATATTTCAGCCAATTTTGGGCATGAGCAGAGCATGTGTGAGATTACAGAGCATCTTTTGTAGGAATCAGATCTCTCAGGGTTTATCCTCGACTGTGTGGATCTCCTGTAATACACCCTGTGCCAAATGTTGAATTGCATAAGCTGGAGTTTTGCCCAGGATTTTTTTTTCCTTTCAGTGCCTGTTCCCATGATGTGTCTGAAAAAGACACTCCTAAGGCCCAGACCACGCAGGAGCTTTGCAGCTGGAGGTGGCTGTTTGTAATAGTTTATAATGAGCATGAAGCTTTTTGCTCGCTGTTTTAAGTTGTGAGGCGCCTCCTGTTTCTGTGCTTTAAGTGCCTGGTGTTCTTGCCAGATGCTCTGAACTCCTGGAGTTTAACCCTAATGCACTTTAGCACTTAAAGGGATAGTGCATCCAAAAAAATGAAAATTCTAGGGCTGTACCCAAATATTTGGATATTCGAATATTCGTTTCTATGGGTAGGTATTCGTTATGAAAATCTGGTATTCGATATTCGTTTTTTTATTTACTTTTTTTGCATGACACAAGTGTGTTTTGAAAACAACTGCGGACTGTCACCTGCTCAACGCATCAGTACCTTCGGATGCCATGACAGTAGGGGTGTAATGGTACACAAAAATCTCGGTTCGGTACGTACCTCGGTACACAAGTCACGGTTCGTTTTTTTTCGGTACAGTAATGAAAAAAAATAGACTATTATTATTAAATATCTTTTACTTATTGGTAACCTTATTAAAACATACCACCACAGCAGTTAACTCTTTTTACACAATGTTTGAATGAAACAAATATATAAAATCCTGCTTTTTCATATTGTGTGAATGAAAATAGAAATATAAAAGTGAAAAATAACTTTTAAAATAGCTTTAACAGTTTTACTCAATTAAAATAAAAAGTATAGTGCAGCTGGTCAGCTTTAAAGCCTGCTCAGATTCAGTTTTACAAGGAACTTACTTAGCTTTCCCACTTTGTTAAAGTGCAGTAAACAAAACATGCTTATATCTAAAGTGCAGCTTAAACAATTTTACTCAACTCCAATGGCGTTGATTATTTCTTTAGCGCAACGGTCAGGGAAACGTTCTTTCTTTTTAAATGACGACGATATCGTAGTTTGCACCAGATTGCTTTTTCTAGTCGTGCTGGTTAACGTTTAAACTCAGGTGGTGTCGCTTTAGATGCGTTAGCATGTTAGACGTGTTTCCAAGTACATACCCGACCGCTGTTCTGCAGTGTCTTGTCCACTTGTTTATTTCCATCTTCGTATTTTACCCTGAAACCAAAGTGTTCCCAAACGGTGGACTTAAGGTTTGCGGGTGGGTCTTCAGGTTTGTCAGGCTCACTTGCCATGTTGTCAAAATGCGAGAATGTGCTGCACAAAGTGAAGGCAGAGATTTACGGGACTCGGCCCGTCACTCAATTAAGTCCGTCGGGGAACTAGATATTTTAAATGGTTCGGCTCACAAAAACGGAATTAAAATAAAACAAAATAAAATAAAATAATATCCTGCACCCAGTAATTCGGTACAGGGTCGTGCCGTACCAAAAGTCACGTCCCGAACGGTTCGACACAAATACATGTACCGTTACGGCCCTACATGACAGTAATAGCCAATAATGTCAAAATATCATTTACAGACCGATTTAACAGACAATCACTGCTGCCCGACCAGCAGGTCCATTTGCGGGTCCCGAGGGTTACGGGTCGACCCGCGCATCACTACTCAGCTCAGTCTATAAGGCTGTATACACAACAGTAAGGCTACAGACATTATATTCTATTCAGTCCGGCAGAACCTGCACCGCATCGGCTCTACAGTGCACGGCACTGCTGATTAACCATTTTATTGCCAGCAACCAATTACTTGCAGAGGCTTCCTACAACTTGTTTCAACGGTTCCTATTTAATCAGAAGACAAATTAAACAGGATGACTAGCCAATGTGAAAATCAAAAGAAAGCATAGAATAATGTACTGAAGGAGACTGTCGTGCCATCACATTTTTTTGTGGTTTGAGAGCAAAGATCCGTCCCTGCTGTGCAAAACTGAATGTTAAAAAATGGTATTCAGGACAGCCTAGAAAATTCAGCCATTATCTACTCACCCATATGCCGAGGGAGGCTCAGGTGAAGTTTTAGAGTCCTCACATCACTTGCAGAGATCCAAGGGGAGAGGAGGTAGCAACACAACTCCACCTAATGGAGGCTGACGGCGCCCCAGATTCAAATGTCCAAAAACACATCATTGAAACCACAAAATATCTCCATACTGCTCATCCGTAGTGATCCAAGTGTCCTGAAGCCCCGACATAAAAAGCTGTTTGGAAAAACCTCATTTGAACTCTGTTTTTAGCCTCATTGTAGCCTGTAGCTCTGACTGCCTCTCTGGGCACTGCGCTCACATGTGTGTGCTTGCACGCGAGACCAGCGAAAGCACGTGAACACACATGAAGGCGGTGCCCATGTCTCATCGTCTCGCGCTAGCGCACACGTGAGCACGGTGCACAGAGAGGCAGTCAGAGCTACAGGCTATCCCCTCTCCCCTTGGATCTCTGCACGTGATGTGAGGACTCTAAAACTTCAGCTGAGCCTCCCTCAGCATATGGGTGAGTAGATAATGGCTGAATTTACATTTTTGGGTGCACTATCCCTTTAATAATGCAAATTCCGATGGTCACTTAATTTCTGGTTTGTTATGAGTAACATGGTTTATTGTTTGTTAGTCTGCAGGGTTTCCCTGCCTGTCTAAGACAAAGGCGGGCCGCCTGGGTGATTTTGGCCACCGCCTTGGTTAAAGCGTGTGTGAGTGTGTGTGTGTGCATGGGGGGCGTTCAGATGTAGCGTCTTTTGCGCGCACAAACCCATTACTTTCAATGTAGACATGCGTCACGCACGCTCACAACCCAAAGTGACGCTGTAGCGGCGCGCATTTGGTGCGACGCGCTTGTTTTTCCATCCGGCGCACAGCTCCACAGACCTGCTTCTCCCTCCAGTGTTGTGTCAGATCCCGGTTCCCCCTCGGGCTGTCTCTCCTACTGTTTCCCACGGAGCTCTGACCCGTTTGAAAGGCGAAGGAAGCCTGTATGTGGAAAGACGTCGCCTCCGAGATGTAGAATTTGTATTATAGAAGAGAAACACATTTCAGGACCCCTGACTTGTATCATCAGAACAGACATGTCCTGTGATTTTCAGCCTCCTTTCATATTTAACAGAGCGGGACAATACCTGACAGTAATATTCTCAGCTGTCAGGAAATGAGCCACTGGCTATAATCCTGCATATTTACATGAAAGTGTGTATTAATATGTTCTGTCCCTGATTATTTCAAAAATAAATAAATCTACAAGTTGAAAAAACTTAAACTCACAGCGGAAAAGCGTCCCACAGCATCTCTTCTTTTATCATAATTTTTCCAACTGGTGGTACTCCCCATGATCCAGCCTCTTTTTTAGGGTCTCATGTACCCACACAGATCTCTGTTTATCTGCTGACAGCCTCTCACCCTCAACCAGAGCTACAGACAGCACCCTCTGCCTCAACATGGCAGCAGCTACACACTGATCACTGCAGGATACACAAACTGTAGACTGATGACACGCGGCTTGAACAAGGGACTTTGTGGCAGCTCTGTAGCGCCATGTTTGTGTCAAACTCAACTCAACTGAACCAAACTTTATTTATAAAGTGCCTTTTATACAAACATGCAGCTCAGAGTGCTTCACATGACAAAACTGGAATGACACAGGCACAAAACAATAAAATATTAACAAAGCAAACCAACCAAAACAGAACAAACTAACTAAAAAAATGATTAAAACTCTGCAGAATAAAAAAATACCTTTTTAATACACGTTTAAACAATAACCTTTGAAGTGTTAACATTTGTGCTTCTTCTTTGTTATAAATAAAGGTTTTGAATGAAGGTAAAATCAGGAAGCTTGTGACTGGGTGACAGCCCGGTGTTGAAGTTTCTCAGGAACATCTTTGAAAAGAGGAAAGAATATTTTGCTTTCAGTCTGATAGATTAACTGTCATAGTAATATTTAAGTCTCTGCCAGCTGCTCTTCACACGTTTATGTTCATTATGCAGTGAAACACCTGATGAGTCAGAGGCAAAGAACAGAAACATGAGCAGAGAAATCAGAAAGAAACTGACAGTTTACGGATGGAAAAGAAACTTCCCTCACAGTGATTTGCTTGTGGGACTAAGACAAGGAAGTTAGTGTGTGGGTGTGTGTTGTCTGAGCCTGTGTTTGTGTGCTGATAGTCAGGGGAGATAAGGAAGCAGTTTCACTGTTTGCCAGATGAAAAGCAGTCGCACGGTGACAGACCACTTCCTGCTGATTTCCAGTTCTGAAATCAGCCCAACATCTGTCACAGACAAAGGGCTCTAGTTTTGCAGACTGGGTGTGGCCAGGTGGATTTTGTAAGTTTGGCACACCTTGCGCCTGGCGCAGCTACTCCTCTATCTCACCTCCGTCCCTCCTACCGGCGCAAGTCAGCGGGAGGAGAGAAGGCGTGGAGTGGGTTTCACACACATCACACCAATCAAATGAGCCCCTCTCCTCGCCCTTAAATGTGCCATGCGAAGGCGTAATCAGAGTTTACTCAATTCGCCATGGCAGAAGAGAGCAGCAGCGTCAGACGGCCAAACTTTTCCCAGGAGGAAACTGATGTTTTGGTCCGGGAGGTCCAAGCTCGCAGTGTCCGAATATACAGAACTGCGAGCAGACCTCCACGGGCTGATGATGCAAAGGTAGCCTGGGAAGAGGTCACCACAATTGTAAATCAATGATGCGTTTTTCTCGTGCGCGTGCACGCTCTCTTTCTCTCTTGCAGTCTCACTCTGTTTCTTTTCTTTTGACTTTTCTAAGATGACAGATGCTGAATATATACTCCCTATCTGATGCTGTGGCTGTTTGTGGTTGGCTGAGAGGGATGTGAACTCAGTAGTTTGCAGCTGTTTAATCAAATCAGGTTGGGTTTCCATTACACGTGCCAAACGGTGCCAATCCCCTTTGATCTGACATCAGATGTGACGGGACAGTCGATATAGAGATACATTTATGTGCAGATTGCAGATAGTTGCATTGAATAGTGTTTTTTTTGGGTATTTATTGCATCGTTAATGTGCCTGATATTCTGGAAACCTGCCTGTGAGGTTTTGGTGACGTGTGGGCACTGTCCACCGGTCAGCCAAACTTCCACTACACCGGCTGCGCTCCTCCTGCGCTGACAGTAGACCTGGTTTCAGCTGGCGAGCTTTTAGCGCACCTTCGGCGAAGCCTTTTGGCACGAAACTGTCACTACACCAAGCTGGATCTGTCGACACCTCCCCCTGTTGTGCCACCACACTCATCTCAGCGCACCTTGGTCTGCCAAACTACCAAACTGAGCGCGCCTCGGGTTGCGCTGCTCGAAACTAGCTCTGCGCGGGGTTCGCCACCCTGCGCCACTCTGCGCCGCACCTGGAAACTAGAGCCCAAAATACAAACAAAGCCAACAGGAAGTGATAAACCCAAGAATATGTAGCGACAAGAAGAAAACACAAGCAGAGACCTTTAAAAATCAGAAATGTATGTACTTAAATCACAAGCTACAGAGCCGATATGAAGTCCCTTCTTCCTGCCTCCTTTGCTTTTTACAGAGAACCAAACAACAGAACTCCGGTGTGTGATTTAAGGCCCTGTTTATATGACAACGATTTCAACTGATAACGGTAAAGTTTAGTTGCGTTTTGGCCGATCATTTACACGACAGCGGCATTTTGGGCGTCTGAAAACGCAACGTTTTGAAAATGGGTTCCAGATTGCAAGTTTTTGGAAACGGCAGCGTCTCCATTGTCACGTAAACTTGCAATATGCAGTTCCTCTGAAAATGGAGACTTTTCGCACATGTGCATTATGGTTCCAGTCACTAGGCGCGCCGACCGTCACAACAACAATGCCGAGCTCTGTTTGTGCTGCTCGCCCTGTTGATTTGAAGTGAAGTGTAGATCTGTTACTGTAGCAACTTCGTCGTCCATCCAGACAAAGTTATCTGTGCATGCTTTCACCATTGTGTCTTCTTTGTTTTGGTTTGTAATCACCGCGTTGTAGAGGAAGGCACTTCAGCGCAGGCGGAGAGTAAGGAGCTCCTGGACCTCATTGTTTTCACCGTTACATTTTTGGCTACTGTTCTTCCTTTTTGATTTAGCTGCTAACTGCTGCTAGCTTCTTTGTAAATCTTACGTGTTGGGTCACGCACATGTTTTGTCCATGGTCCTGTGGCAGCTTAAAGGTGAGACAACTCTGTCCCCCCGTTCTGCGAGCACTGCGAGGCGGCATAACAGTGTGAAAGTCCCACCTCTAAGATGCAGTGTAAAGAGAGCTCAGGAGACACAGAGCGAAAATACTGCAAATGTAATGTGGTGAAACACCACATGAGAGTAAATCTGGGGTTGTTTTTACTTTCACTTTCACCTGTAATGTCCAGTTCAGACCAAAGACTCATGATGAGATGAGTTGAAAGAGGCGACTGCTGTTAATGCTCCATTCTGCAATGTTCTAAAAATCTGCTGGTTCACACCAGGTCAACGAGATGAGACAGTGTATCATCTTTATGCAACAGCTCTCTGTGCTTCCATTCTGATTTCCAGTGACATCACATGTCGATGACAATCATTTACTATCTCTGTTACATTGCGGCTGATCTCTTCCTCTGTTCAGAGAGTAAGGAGCTCCTGGACCTCTTTGTTTTCCCAGTTTGTGGACATTTTCAGCCTTGAGTTAGCTGCTAACTGCTAACAGCTGCCTTTCAAATCTCTTGCACACATAACACATCGACAAAACATGACACCGATGCAACCCATGATCCCGCCCTGTCGGCTGTCCCTTTTACACAGATGTCAAATCAGCGTTGTTACTACCTCTGCTGCTGCCTTAAAGGGGAGACAACTCCCAACTCCCATCGTTCGACTGTACCTTTTATACACAGTGACAAAGCGGAACTCATTCAGCGGCTCCTCTGGCAGCAGCACAGCGTCTCTCCCTCTCCTCTCTGATTCTGTCACAAACCTTTGGTGATGCAAACCTACGTGAATAAACTCCATATATGTGACTGTGTCAGGTTACAGCCTGATGATTAGAGATGATTTATATATATAGAGATCTCAGGGGACGTTTTTTTAATGTGTAATTAGTGGTAGATTTGATTTAGTTGAATGATTAATATTGTGACAGAATCCGACTCTGAGTCTGAGTTACTGCTGTTGTTCACAAACTAAAGAAATGAGATCATTTTTCTTTAGTTTTATTAGATGACTCATTTTGTTGCAGTTCTATCGTCTTAAATTAATAATAAAATATTATTTTACTAATTTGTTATATCATCAAGAATATTGTTATCACAAAAATACCCTGATATTATTTTAGGGCCATATTGCCCACCCCTACTGTCAACAGACTAGATTATTTTTATGTTGTTGATCACACACAGAGCACACAGTGTCTGTGGTGTGTGGTGATGCAAGATGCAGCTGCTGATTTAAAGAGAAATTAAATACAGAGATATAGTTACTGTTTCGTTTTTAGGAAACGTGCTGGTGGACAGACTGAGAGTCGGGTATGTGAGTGCATTTGGATGTGAACAGGGACAAAAACAGACACACACTTGTCATGTAGCTCGTTAGAGCGCCATCACCTCCCTCTACATCTGTATCAGATTAATTCACTGTGCTTTTGTTGGCACGATGTTTCATGTGTGTTGCCAAAGCACCATCACAGTTTAAGACAGTGGATCCACAAACAATTAACAACAATGTATTAATAAACAACAAACACATAGATTGAAAACAGAATAAAATTTGAAGTGAAGGAGTAAATAGAGTCAGAGCGTGATCTGTAAGGAGATGAACTCCAGCTGTCTCCCAGGCCGTGACATCACTGACGTATTTTACTGCATCCTTGATGCTGACACTATTTTCTCATTTTAGCCTGGTCAGTAGGGCTGCCAACGACATAGAATTTTCCTAGTCGACCAATAGTCGTCATTTGGGGCCATTAGACGACTAGTCGCCTGCATGTTTACGATTTTAATGTAATTGTTAAATGATGTATTTTAGACAAGGCAACAGAGTTGAGTGGAAGTTGCAGGAAAGAATCTGACTAATGATGAAAACTCTGTGTGTGTGTGTTCCATGTTTTTCTCCTCACTGACTCGGTCAATCCATGTGAAATTTGGCACAGTGGTAGAGGGTCATGGGAGGATGCCAATGAAGCAATATTACATCAAATGGCCAAAGGGGGGCGCTATAGCAACCCATTGAAATGTCAAACTTTGAATGGGCATATCTCATGCCCCGTATGTGGTAGAGACATGAAACTTTGCACAGAGATGCCTCTCCTCATGAGGAACACATTTGCCTCAAGAACCCATAACTTCTGCTTATATAGATTTTCCGCCATTTTGAATTTTTTGAAAAACACTTCAAATGGATCTCTTCCTAGGAAGTTTGAGCGATCTGCATGAAACTGGGTGAACATAATCTAGGGAGCAATATCTAAAGTTCCCTCTTGGCAAAAGTTGGAAAACTTCCTAAAACTGAGCTTCTATAAGGCAATGAATATTGCGGAGGGCGTGGCTCATCACATAAAGGTGTAGAACATCTCAAGGGTTTCAGCCATCACCACGCAACTTTGTAGGCATATGAGCACACATAATCTGAGGGGACCCCTCCATTATTGACCCCATCAAACAAAATGGGGGCGCTAGAGAGCTCATTTCTTATCTAGGCCTAACCGCCATATGGATTTTTACTAAACTTGGTAGATATGTAGAACAGGACGCCTCAAGGTGACTGGAGAAATTTAACTCTAATTGGCAACTGGGTGGCGCTATAACAACAGAAAAATGCTTCAAAATGGCTAAAATGCGACCGATCGCTGTGGCTCCCCCTGTGGACCAAAGCTGGTGTTGTTTTCTAATGTTTGGTATGACTAAGTCATGGTATGGTATGCTGTACATAATCACAGAAACTGTCAGTGTGTCATTCTGTCAGTCAGTCATTCTGTCTGTCCCACGTTTTTCTACTCACTGACGTGGTCAATCTATGTGAAACTGCACATAGGCATTGAGGACTGGCATAGGTAGAAGGTGACAAAGCTACCAGTGGATATGGACTAGCTGAATTAGAATTAATTGAATTAAATTAAATTATAATTTTAAATTTTTTTTTTTTTTTTTTTTTTTTTTAAATTGAAAATTAAAATGTCACAAAAAATGTCCTTCCACCACCATCAAATCTCCAAAGGATCCTCCTTGGGTGTCTTGAACTCCATGTAGGCTGCCACCTCATCCTCGGGCTGCAAAGTTTCATGGCTGGAGTCCTCCACGTTGGTGACAATGTGACCACGGGGTCAAAGGTTACACTTGTGTCACTGACTTTCAAAATAAAATAAACTTTAGCTGGATAATAGTGATTCAGATGTTAGAATATTACACACACATACTGCACATCTTTTACCTTGTTTTATTCTGAAAAGGATATCTATATATTTCGCTCTCACCTGCTGCCCGCCCGCGTGGAGTTCATTCTTACATGTGAATTCATATATATACATGTTTTTACCTGTTACACAGCTTTTTGCAGGTTAACCTGGCAGTGCAGGCCTCTTAATTTCAAGTCTTGTCAGATTGTTTCTCCAATGGGATGAAAACATAATTTTTGAGAACATGGCAGAGGGAGGATGAGGTGTCGTAATAAGCTCCTTTTTGATAAAAGGTCAAATAAATCTTGGATGTTCTGAGTTCAGTGCCTCCTCTGAATTATTACAGGACATCTGTAGTTTCCTCTGTCATCAACTTCCTGTGCTCTGACACTCTGTCTGTGGCCTGAGGTGAACTTTGTTTAAATCAGATTACGCATCTGTGTCTATGATGATATTGATCATGAGTTCAGTCGGTGTTTCACTGTGTGTGTGTGTGTGTGTGTGTGTGTGTGTGTGTGTGTGTGTCTCAGGGTTCCCTGGTCTCAGATGAGGAAGCAGTACTTCAGCTCTGGCATCAACAAGCGATCACTGGATGCCATCGAGAGAGCGGCGTTCTTCGTAACCCTAGATGATGAAGAGCAGGGCATGAAGGGAGACGACCCAGCGGGGAACCTGGACCGCTATGCCAAGTCTCTGCTCCATGGGAAATGTTACGACAGGTGAGGAAAGAGACCAGACCCGAGACTTGACAGAGGCAGCTGCAGTACGTTATCTCAGGCTGGATTCAGATTGAGATGAATCACCATGGCGTCTGCTTTTGATTCCTAAAATAACAACTGAAGAAGTCAGCCTTATCTACCATGTCTGATGTCATACCAACAAAAGATTTCACCAGTCATCCCAGATAATGAAAATGAAAGCCACACTGGCAGAGTCGACCCAGAGGTCATGACAGAACGATTCCCCTTAAACACCAGCGCAGAGTTGGGTACGGGACAGAGGGAGGAAAACGGAAGTAAAACCTTTGAGTCACTAATTTTAGCATTTATAGCCTCACACAGCCACTAGCATGTAGGGTCAGGTGCCAAACTATTATTTATTAGTCTGAGTCTGATGCTGCTCAATGTGCTCTATGAAAAACACACAAGAACCATGACTGGAACACGGAAAGGTTTCTGTAAGGAGAACATGTCGGAGCACCTGGAGGAAACCCACGCTGACACGGGGACAACATGCAAAGTCCACACAGAGTGGCTCCCCACCCTGGGGTTCAAACCAGGAACCCTCTTGCTGTGAGGCAACCATGCTAACCACTGCAACACAGTGTCACCCTGAATCATCATTTTATGCTTTTCTTTGTTTAGGTTAAAAAGCTATTAATAAGCTGATGGCACTTTAAAATGTAAGTGAATTCCACCAGAGATCAAAACTCATAATTTTACCATTCTCATATGGTTCTAAGAAAACTCCGACCAATCATTGCAATTGGCCGAGCGTCCTGTCTGTCTTCCCCACGTGGAGGCCTCCGACTGACATAACTGCTCGCGTAACAGGGACGCTTGTGTATATAAACTTTTCTCCGTAACAATGACAGACAAATGCAGACCACCTCTTCCACCTCCAGCCTCTCCAACAGGGAAATCAGTTGGCAAAAGAAAGAATATAGCAGAAAAAGCTAATACTAAGAGAGAACTCGATGCTGCAAGAGCCAAAACTCGGGTCAACATCGGCTCTGCTTTCGAGCGATGGCGAAGACTGATGCAGCTTCATCCTGAGACAAAAAGGGACGAGATTTTTTGCATCAGTGTGGAGAGAGGTCGGGAACATCATGGTCTGTAATGTCAGTTTAAGCTGTTTTCTGACTCGTGCGTGCCTGCAACAGTAAATAGAACATATAAAACAGCTGAATATCAGAGTTAGATGATGCATGTAGAATCGTGTGTGGCGGTGGAGAAAGTTGAAGTGACTCCTACTAACAGAGACGCTCCCTGTGTTGATAACCCTGATAATATCATGCATGGGTGGGGACAAAAAGTAAACAGGACGTTGCTTTCTGTTGCCAGATGCTTTGGAGTACTGCGGTTGTTCTCCTGTGAGAGAGACAGGCCATTTTCACTTTACAGTATTGCAACTCACTGGCGCTTGTTTTGCAAATGGATTAAGTCAGTGAATCGCCCCGCCCCTTAAGGCCTACAGGTTCATGTCAAATCAACTGGTGGGGAGTCGGGGGGGCTGCCAGGTTTAAACAATAGGTGGAAGTGCTGCAAAATGCCCCGAAACCTGAAAGCCACTCATGAAGCTCTGTGACCAGCAGCAGGGGAGCTGCCGAGTTCAACTTCAGACAGGAGGCACAAACACCCTAAAGCTACTACGTGAGGCCACGCAGCTCCCAGGAGACTGCGTGGCCTCACAGGAGCCAATACTGCCAGCTCTGATCTGCTGGCATAGTTTCGACATGTGGTCTGTTTTCTTTTCTCTGTCATATTCGTAACAGCCCAGTATCACTGCGAGACGAGCAGACACACACCAAGACAGATGATAATCTGATAATGTGTGATTAGAAAAGAGCCGAGGAGCAGGACCGTCTACATCACACTCCTGGAGCTTGTTCAAAAGCTACATTATTGTTATCACAGAAAAAGTAAAGTACTGGTAAAACATAGTGTTGGGTACCAGTTCAAATGTGAACCAACCCTATGAGCATGACTTTTGCCTTGGGACAGGCATTTTAAGTCATTTCCATATTTGAGTGTTCCCATTCAATTATCATAAAGTAAAATAAAGGGTGTGTTCCAACTACAGGGGGATCACACTCCTCAGCCTACCCGGTAAGGTCTACTCCAGAAGAGGGTCCAGTCGATAGTTGAACCTCAGATTGAGGAGGAGCAATGTCGTTTTCATCCAGGACGCGGAACCGTGGACCAGCCCTTTACCCTTGCCAGGATGCTGCAGGGGGCATGGGAGTTCACCCAACCAGTCCACATGTGTTTTGTGGATTTGGAGAAGGCTTACGACTGTGTCCCCAGGGGCATCCTGTAGGAGGTGCTCCAGGAGTACGGGGTTGGTGGCCCCTTGCTAAGGGCCATCCAGTCCCTGTACCGAAGGAGCGTGAGTCTGGTTCGCGTGGCCGGCAGTAAGTCGGACCTGTTCCCGGTGAGGGTTGGACTCCTCCAGGGCTGCTCTTTGTCACCAGTTCTGTTCATAACCTTCATGGACAGAATTTCTAGGCGCAGCCGAGTGGTGGAGGGTGTCAGGTTCGGTTATGGGAGGATCTCGTCCCTGCTTTTTGCGGATGACGTGGTCCTCCATCGAACGGTGACGGTTCGCAGCCGAGTGTGAAGCGGCTGGGATGAGAATCAGCACCTCCAAGTCTGAGGCCATGGTCCTCAGCCGGAAAAGGCTGGATTGCCCACTCCAGGTCGGGGGGGAGGTCCTTCCTCAGGTGAAGGAGTTTAAGTATCTCAGGATCTTGTTCACGAGTGAGGGTAGGATGGAGCTGGAGATTGACAGGCGGATTGGGGCGGCGTCAGCAGTGATGCGGACGCTTAACCGGTCCGTTGTGGTGAAGAGGGAGCTTAGCCAGAAAGTGAAGCTTTCGATTTACCGGTCGATCTACGTTCCAACCCTCACCTATGGTCACGAGCTCTGGGTAGTGACCGAAAGAACGAGATTGTGAGTACAAGCGGCCGAAATGAGTTTCCTCCGCAGGGTGGCTGGGCTCAGCCTTAGAGATAGGGTGAGGAGCTCGGACATCCAGGAGGCACTCGGAGTAGAGCTGCTGGTCCTCCGCATCGAGAGGAGCCAGTTGAGGTGGTTCGGGCATCTGGTAAGGATGCCTTCCGGACGCCTCCCTTGGGAGGTGTTTCGGGCATGTCCAACCGGTAGGAGACCTCGGGGCCGCCCCAGGACACGCTGGAGGGATTACATCACCCGGCTGGCCTGGGAACGCCTCGGGGTTCTCTCGGAAGAGCTGAGGGAAGTGGCGGGGAGAGGACTGTCTGGGCCTCTTTGTTGAGGCTGCTGCCCCCGCAACCTGGATCCGGAAAAGTGGAGGACGACGAGTATGAGTACGAGTGCGAGTACGAAATAAATCCAGCTTAAATCAAGTGTAGTTTGAAATTCATTTCTTAAACAAACAGGCTTCGGTTAGTCTGGTTAGATGCAGCACTGAAGGAGAATCTTCGGAGCTGCTGTCCTGGTCAGTTCAACATCTGCTTGCAATATGAGACAAAATGAAAAGACGCATTTCCTCCATTGTTTCTCTCCATTGTTTTCTTTCTGGCTGTTGCCCCTCCCCCCAGTGTCTGGCCTTTGGCACAGCAGCTGAGCTATCCTCCCTCTGTCTCCACACTTACAGTATGCTTGCTCTCTGTCTGTGTGCAGTCCACATCCTCCTCCTCTTCATCATCATCATCCCCCTGAATATCGCTATCTGCCCTGCTGAAAGTCTGAGTTATGTAATGATACTGTGCGACATGTTCATCTGTCTTCATGCAGCTGTGTCCAGCTGCCATGTTTTCTTCACTGATTCTTGGCAAAAACAAAACAAACTCAGTGTGCAAATACTTTTAATCTGACTAAATAAATGTTGTAAATGTAAATAAACATTTTTGAAAACCACTGTAGCCGACCATTGCAAGGCCGGCCTGCTCTGCCTATAGGAATCAAATGTTTATAACAGTGCACTTAATTAATTTCCTAAAATCTAAGCTCCTTAAAATGCAAGGTCATACTTTCTCACATTTCCTCCATGTCTCCTCTCTCGCCTCTCAGGTGGTACGATAAATCCTTCTCCATCATCATTTACAAGAATGGGAAGAGTGGACTGAACGCAGAGCACTCCTGGGCCGATGCACCGACCGTGGCTCACCTTTGGGAGGTGTGTGTGTGTGTGTGTGTGTGTTCATTGGCTTTTGTCTCACAAGTGTGTTTGAGCAGTTGTCCATCACACTCTGTGACTCACAAAGGAAGAAAGTGAAAGAGTCGGTGCTGCTGGAGTCAGAGACCCATTTCCGAGAAGCGGCTGTGTAGAGGAGAAATGCTGGATGAGTAAGCAGCACAAATGATTATTACTCTGCAGCTGCTTGTCATCATGTTGCCACCATGGCTACCGCTGCTGCTGCACGACAGCATGAGGGATTCAGGGCCGGCTGATGTGGCTTAGAAACAGTATCTTAATATTTTTCGGCAGTGCTGCGACATACAAAACATATCTTGATATTTTCTTTGAATAACTGTTTAACCCTTTGAAGATAAAATCTGAAATTAAATTTGGAGGGAGCACAACTCGTATGTGACGTTTCAGAGGCCTCTTATTCTGAAAATACACATCTGAATGTCCTGTTATCATCGAGTGAGACTCTTAGGTGGTGCACTGTCATTCTGAAGGCAGATTGTTCTTTGGAAGTTTATTCTTCATCATTCAGTTTGACTAAATACTCACATACCAGTAGCTGAAATCTCTGAAACACAGTTTGTAGACAAGAGTTGTTTTTTAAAAAAAAAAAATCATAAATTTTATTTATCATTTAATATTTATTCCTTTTGTTTTATTTATTTCAGTGTTTTTATTTATCATTAACTGACTGACTTACTGAATGAATCTAAACTTGCCGATCATGTTCAACAGAAAGTAACTTTTATTTTAAAATCAGTGCTGACACATTCGGAGCAGATTCATGGTGCTGCTACAATCCACAGCAATTTTTTTTTGTTGCTACAAATGCACCTTTGAGGCAGCGATACCCGTGGCCATCATGTTATCAGGTTTTTCGTACGTCTGTGTACGTACTAGACTTGCACCAATTACAATTTTTTGGGCCGATACTGATTTCTGATTTGCAGAGTGTTTGGACGGCGGATTGCAGTTTCATTTTTTTCAAACCACTTTAAATTTCTATCTTTGCATTATTAGAACATTTTAACCAAGACACAACCAGCTTTTCAATAATCATCTCAAACAAACAAACAAACAAACAAACAAACAGTGACACAGGTTAAGAAACATTTTCCTTTTTGCTCAAATATAACTTCAGGTACAGTATTAAAATAAATAAGTAAAAAAGGCATACATAAATAAAAACATGGATAAGTAAAATAATAATTCTTGGTGCAGAGCATTTGTGGGTAATTTCTTGAATAGACAAAAAAGTAAAAATATCTCCTGTGGAAAATTCACACAGGTCTTCAGGACGCGCCTGCCAGTAAACGCGCGTACACGCACATCCTCGTCAGTTTCAAGCAGCACAGTGCAGCAGTGAAAGCTCCACAGTTCAGTTTAACACAGACAATTAACAACTTTCTCCTTCTCTCTTTTCATGTGTGCGTGTGAATGATTAAGGTGAGAAGCCGCCCATGTTTCACTACCTCACATCGCCCAAGCCGTGAGTTGCACTTATGCATGTGTGTGCTGCTGATGTTACACGATGTCAATCATGCGGCGTCCCGGGAATTTGACCAGCGTTTTAAATCGGCATATTTTAGACTAACCGGCCGATCACGTGAAAACCGGCACGATTCCGAGCACTGCCAATAAATCGGTGTAAGTCTAGTACGTACATATATCCCACACTCCTGAACGCGATAGCTGAATAACACCTTGAGGGATTTTTTTCAACTTTGGCACAAATGTCCACTTGGACTTACTGATGAACTGATGAGGATTTGGTCGTCAAAGGCCAAAGGTCACTGTGACCTCACAAAAACATGATTTTGGCCATAACTCATTTGATAATAATAAAAAACAGAAAAAATGCGACCAAACTGAACTGTATCAGACTGTTTGGTGGAAATGGGGCTTAAAATGGCAACCACATTTTCAGTTTCAGCAGCCTAAAGCTGACGCCTTGTTTCCAGCCTGGAAACCACTTTTAGAAATTCATGTTGAGCTCTGTGTTCGACTCATTGCCCAGCCCTGAAGTGAGTCATTTTTTTGTGATGCAATTACTCCAAAATAGATCCCACAAGTAGATATTTTTTTGTTGGACACCTGACAGCTGCACTGAAAAGATTGTGAAACAGCTGCAGTTACGAGGTCAAATATCTGCATAGTCCTGCAGGTGTTTGTTATTTCAACAATACAAAAAAACAGCTGAATAAGATATAAATTGATAATATAATATTACTTTATATGGCACCCTTCAAAACAGTGGGACAATGTGATTCACACATTATACAAAATAATACATAAAAACAAAAACATCACCCAAAAAAATGAAAAAGTAACAACAAACCATATCAATCACAGTTACGGCCTTATAAAAGTGATTTTTATAGTGATGTAACAGAAGATAGTGAGGTTGCAAGGCAGATTTTAACATTGAGATTGTTCCAAAGTTTTGGGACCCTGACAGCATAAGTACAGCGTCCCTTACTTGTAAGTCTAGATTGAGACAGTGATCATTTTGTTGATAAAAACTATGACGACAATTTTTCGTCAAACACAGTTTTTCCATGACGAAAACAAGACGATGACGAGCTGAAAATAGATCTTGATCATAAAAACTAAGATGAAATCTATGTCTCTATCAGACTATAAAACACTGAAAGCCAAGAACGGCCGTGCTTGTCATTATCTGCAAATGCAACATGAGCGACTGCTGGTGAACTCCAGTAAATAGTCTGCATCAGGATGTTTCAGTAGCTAGCAGAAACAGTCAGAGTGGAGCAGCGTCAGCCGTCGGTGCGAGTTGTGAGCTGTAATTCAGCAGTAAATTCAGGCTTTAATCAATTTATGTTTCTGCTTCTTAACAGTCACATGGATAAGTCAGAGTTTACAATGAACCTGGGGACAAATCCTAGTTGGCTCACATTAGTTATTTGTTGAGAGCATAAATAGAGAGATGTTGAGCTGTGTCAAATGATGATCAGTGAGTGTGTGTTCGTAAATCAGCCCTTAAACCTGTCACACACTGCTGGAGACATGACACACACATTATTTTATACAGCCTGTCACCTTGATTCCCTTGATTCTGATTTATGATCGATGAATTTGTCTCATTGGATTAGTTTAAAGATAAAAAAACATAGAAAACATAATGACTAAAAGTCAACTAAAATGTGATGAATTTTCATCGACTGGAACTACGAAGGATAAAAGTGACTAAGATGTGACTTAAACTAAAAAACATTTTTGTCTCAAGACTCAGTCTAAAATCTAAAATAGCTGTCAAAATTAACACTTGATCAAGGGACAATTTTTAGTACTTTTTTGTATAAAGATCTGAGATTTCGTGCACATAGATGGGGCATAAAAGTTCACAGATGTATAGTGGTGCTGGATTATGTAGTGCTTTAAAAGCAATGATTAAACTTTAAACCAGTCCTGAAGTTAGCAGGAACCCAATGCAGGGTCGCTAAAATGGGGGTCATGTGATTGCTTTTGTTTGATCCAGTTAAAAGGCAGTGTTTTGTACAATCTGAAGGCGTGAGTGTGCTTTATTGTTCAGGCAGGTAGAGAGTAAATTACAGTTGTCAATTCTGGAGAAAATAAAGGCATAAATAACTTTCTTCAGGTCAGCAAAGAAAGGAAATGATCTGATTTTTGAAACCAGTCAAAGTTGGTAAAAACAGGACTGAACTATATTATTGACATGACTGTCAAAAGACTGTTGATATTATTAGAGTTGAGTGTCATCAGCATGACAATGGAAAGAGATTTTATGATTTAAAATGAATCTGCCTGGAGGAAGCATGTAAATATAGAACAGAGGAGGACCTATGACAGAGCCTTGGGGTACTCCATAGGGCATAATGGCAGTAGATGATGATAAGTTACCAAGAGTGACTGTGAACTATCTGAAAGTTAGAAGATGAACCATTTGTGGGCAGTGTCTGTATCTCCTACAGTGAATAATAATGGTCAGTTCTAGAGAAAATAAAGGCATGAATAATTACCCCCAAGTCACAGAATGATGGAAATGATCTGATTCTTTTGAACCATTTGAAGTTGATAAACAGAACGGAACTACATTATTGACTTGACTTTTGAAAGTTAAATTGGATTCAAAGATAACCCCTAGATTTCTGGCATTGGACTGAACAGAAGGCGCAAAGTTAGGAAATGTTAGAATTTCAGACTTTTTGTCATGGAGTCGGAGGAAGTTATTTGACATTCAGTACTTGATGTCCTTTAGAATATTTTTAAAATAAGTCTGTTTGGGGATCCTGGTTTTGTAGACACATAGAGCTGAGTGTCATCAGCATGACAATGGAAAGAAATTTACAGAATAGCAGAGGACCTAATTCAGAGCCTTGTGGTACACCGTAGTGCATAATGGCAGTAGATGATGATAAGTTACCAAGAGTGACTGTAAACTGTCTGAGAGTTAGGAGATGAACCATTTGGGGAAAGTGTCTGCTCCTACAGTGTCCTACTGTGATCAGCTGTTGTCAGATCGAGGCTGACACAACATCAGACAGATAATAAAAACAAGCACAAAGATGCCTCATTGAATATGTGATGCAGAGAGTGCAGGCGGTGGTCTGCTGAGCGGTGGGATGAAGACAAGGGCTTTGATGACTCATTCTCTGGAGTACATATTTAGCATGTGTCCACTGTTGATGGCGTGGGTGCTCAGTTATGATGGAAAGACCACTGTGTGGGTGTGCTGAAGTGCTAATCGGACTGTGAAACTGTAGCTTAAATGCTACATTATCACACCCACTGCGGTGAAGCTCATCTGTCTAGGTGGGAGCGGAATTTTCCCGAGGAACTTTTTCCATCAGTAGCGAGCACCTACTGCTTCATGAATTAGTCATTTATTCCATCATCAGTGGTTCAACATGTAAAGAGGCACGCACAGGAAATGTGTGCATGAATGTGTCTGTATGAGAAAGATATTTGAATGATTTTGTGTTGGTGTGTGTTTGGATGTTAATATGAACCTGTTTCCTATCCCTCCAGTTCACTCTGGCCACAGACGCATTCCAGCTGGGCTACACTGAGGACGGACACTGTAAAGGTGACGTGGACCGCTCACTGCCCCACCCACAGAGACTGGCCTGGGACATTCCCACCGAGGTACACACACTCTGCGACGTGTCTGTTAAAACGCTGAGCCCTCACGTCCACGTGGACCCCACATGTGCAGTTGTGATCATATCGTTTTTCATATCACATGGGAGCGTTTTCATGCTCCTACCTGCACCTGCCTGTGCGAGCAGGCACATGTCTCAAGAGCTCTCAGGGCCACCAGTGTTTTTGATTATGTCATGAATCCAACATGCTTGAACAGTGGAGTCGTAGAGTTGTGTGGCATTATCCCCATTAGACCTTCTTATATACAGCTGTCGTCAGACATGTTGTTATGAACATGTGTAAACCTTTACAGGTGGAGTCTGTGATTCCAGTCCAGCATGTTTTGTCAAATTCTATCCGTCTCTTCTGTGTGCACGGAAAAATATCAGGTGCTCAAACACAGCCTTGGCTCTGTAAATGTGAAACAAATTGGCTTTGACCGAGCCATGAGACACTACTGTAGAACGTCATGGTCATGCATAGGACAGGGGAAAGACTGGGGGAAAAAGAGAAAGGCAGTTGGAGCAAGAGGAACATAAAACATCTGTCAGTACATGCTGACGTGCTGAAATCCATTTGTTTGAGTGGCGACCCGCCTGCACTTCCTCTCACTTGCACAAAAATGAAGCCAGAATATCTCAGACATGGCTCCTGCCGTTTGGAGCCAGAGGCTGCGTGGTAGGGATCTCTGAGTTATCGAGTTCCAGCCCTGTCTGACCAATGACAAGCAGCACCATTGATGGCGGGCACACCAGCTGGCACACGCTGCTGTCAATCATGACGTCAGACCTTCTTTTATAGCATCAAAAAATAATAATGAAAACCAAACCAAAAACAAACATCAGTGGTAAGAATGACTGAACATGACAGAAACATCTTTGGAAAAAATGTATTTGAGGTGCCACACTTTTAGTTTGGTTCGGGTATTTTTGTGACTGTTTTTAGGAAAAGTTATTCAATAGTCAGTGTTTCATAATGAACATGAAATTGAATTTCCCGTTGAAGAAAAGTTTGTTTGCTGTTATAGTTTTTAGAAAGAAAATTGCAATTGTTGCATCTCTAACTGAGGAGCTGACTCTGCTGAGCGGTTAAAATTTATCTTGATTAAATGCATTGATTTAAAGAGTTGGTATAACAATGACACTGTTACCCTCTGAATGAGAAAACAAAAGTGTCTTTGCTCTCCTGGAGGATGATGAGCGACCGCTTCCTGCACAGAGAGCAATAACATTCCCATGTGCAGGTGTCAGAATACTAGTGAAAGACAAAGTCACATGAAGTTAAAAACGCAACTATGGAAAACAATCAAGTCAAACCCTTTCACTTACAGACGAGGTTGTTTTTATTCACTGTGAGTTCCAGATTGTCCTGTTTACTTCTAGTAGGTACTGCAGCTGCCCTTAAAAAGTACCTACTGTTTTATGCACACAATCAGGACTTCATCATAATGCTCCATGAACTTTGACTCTCTCTTATATCCGTTACCATGGAGATAATGCCGTTCACTGAGACAGAGGTCAACCTGCAGAGATCTGTGTTGTTATTTTGCAATAAGTAAAAACTGCACACATTGTAGATTCTGACATATTATATCCAGGATAATAAATAAAAAGAGGCTGAACATGTCTCTGTCTTTGTTATTTGATATATATATATATTTCCTTTATTTAACCAGGGAATTCTCATTGAGATAATAATCTCTTTTTCAAGAGGATCCTGGCCAAGAAGGCAGCACAAGAAGTTACATAAAGAGTGACATACTAATAAACATCAGATAAAAAATAAAATAAATAAATAAAAAGGATTACATCCAGTATCAAATCCTCGTGATTAATCCATAAAACACGTACAAATGGTGGGCAGATGCTCCTTAATTTTAACTTTAAAATTTTCTAGACTAATACAACGGTCAAGTCTAAGATGGGTCTGAATCTCAGCCCAGGATTTTGGAGCGCAGACGCTGAATGCTCTTTCGCCAAAAACAGAGCGAGTCTGAGGGATTTCATATGCGATCTGACCATGAGAGCGCAGATTACGATAACCTGCAATCTTTGGAGTCAGTAATGAGCATACATAAGCCGGTAAGTCATGCAAAATGGCCTTGTAAAGAAAGATAAGCCAGTGTTCCATTCTTTTGTTGTGTAAGGAAGACCATCCAACACTCTCATACAAGACACAATGATGGGTTCGAAAACTCAGGCCAGAAACAAACCTCAGAGCTGCATGATATAGAGAGTCAATCATTTTCAAAGAAGCAGAGGTAGCATGCATGTAGAGAATATCACCATAATCAATTACAGACAATACAGTTGCTTGAATAAGTTTCTTCCTTGTAGCAAAAGAAAAACAGCGTTTGTTTCTATACAAGAAACCCAACTTCACCCTCAATTTCTTAGTAAGATTACTTATGTGGTGATGAAAAGACAGGTTTTCTTCCAACAGAAAGCCTAAGTATTTGTAAGTTGTGACATGTTCAACTAACTCATTATTCAGAGTTAAAATCTGAATATTATTTTGCAAGTGTGATCTGGATTTTGAAAAGTACATCATTTTTGTTTTTTGATACTTATGCTCCTTTGTTGTTGGTTATATCATTATATTATATATTATTTTATTCAATCAAACAAGTAATGTTGCTATTATAACTGCTGTCATTCATCATTGCGACTTCTGACAGTCGATGTGACACACCGTCCGCTGTGCAGATGAACAGCTGGTATTTTTGGCACGCTGCATTTGACACACTCTGTATTGAGACATACTAAATTTTTCTGGCACACTCTCTAGTACGGTAGTTTGGGGATTTGAACGGTTGGCTGTCCGTCTGTTCATGTGTCCATCATATCCTTGTGAACGCGATATCTTAAGAATGCCTTCAGGGATTTGTTTTTCAAATTTGGCACAACCGTCCAGTTGGACTCAGCGATGGACTGATTAGATTTTGGTGGTTATATGTCAAAAGTCACCTTGCATCCTTCTCATTCTCATGAATGCTTTATCTCAACAACACCTTCAGGGAGTTTCTTCGGATTTGGAGCAAACATTTACTTACTGTTAAGAATTTGGTGATCATAGGTCAAAGGTAAAGGTCACTATGACCATTTCCATCTCAACGTGTAAAAGCAGTATCTAAAGAAGGCATTGAGGGAGTTTTCTCAAATTTGGCACAAACATCCACCAGGACCGAACGATGAACTGATTAGAATTGGGATGCCAAAGGTCACTGTGACTTCACAAAACTCAAGAATTCATACTCTAACTCTGACAAAACGTCTTAAAGGACATAACTGTCGTCATACACTTCTGCCCACAAAGGTCGGCACTGACCTCTGTGTTGATGTCCAGGTGCAGCACAAAGTTAGTGATTGCACGGACTGAGCATGCTCCACTTACAAATATAATTCCACTGCTTCCACACTCCAGTCACTACTGGGTTGGAATCACAGCCGCTGCTGCTGCAGTAAGGACAAAGCCTTTGTGCACAGGACGTCCTCAAATGTCTTGTTTGTTCTACAACCTGAAGATATTCAGTTAATTGTCATAGAGGAGGAAAGAAACCATAAGATATTCACATTTAATAAGCGGGAATCTTTTCATAGCTGCATGCTGGTCGCCTTTCAGTGGAATTCTTTTACGTTACTGTTCTGTTTAAACAGAAAGAGCAGTTGTTGCACATGAACATATTGCTCATGTGCACAGTGTAAAAAAAGTCTGTGGCTCCTCTCTAAGGCAGGACCGTGCTCGACCCTGCTCCGTTATGAGACTGTATTAAATCTTTGCTCATAAAATCAAATCTGTGCACACCCCTGACAACACGTAGCATGTTAAAATCTGTCTGGGTGTTAGTTTCACTTTGACTTCATGAGAAACAATTGAAGGATTTGAGACTTCATTTAGACTTCTTCCTTTGGATTCACACACAGGGTGCGGCTCCTGTAAAAACACACGGTGCAATGAGAGGTGCAGGTGTCCATAAGGAGGTCAGGTTTGATGACAATCAGACCACAGGCTGAGAAGATATTAAAGATTAATTTCTGACATTTAACCGACTGACAAACCAACTTAGAGTGAATCAGACTCATATCACATATCTCTGTACTGAACACTTCATATTCTGAGTGCATGAAGTGTGTTCACACTGCATAGTGCAGGAAAATGTAGTGTATTACTGACACGCTCACAACGGTCGCCATCTTTGTGACTAGGGTCAAAGTCACAAAGTAAATCTAGCTAACTTGCTAGTGAGCTACAGCGACACATTTTAATCAGCATTGATGTTGTGGTGTAATTGTGGTTCATGTGTGCGCCGAAATAGCTTTCAGATGTTAGCGATAATGCTCCACCGTCCGTTTGCAATTTGCTGTTTAAAAAGAAGATGGAGAAGAAGAGGCGGTTAAAGAAAGGCCATTGTCACTTGTCGATTTGAGATGATGCAGTTTGTGCACCAGGCAAGAAGTACGCAGTGCATAACGTACTACACTGAAGTGCACTAACAGATTAATGGGATTTAAGATGACCTCAGTGATGATTTACATGTGATGCTCTCTTGTTTTATTGTGGTCAAAGCTGTGGTCCTCTGTATGTACCTCTTATACATCACCATTGTGCAGCATCTGAGTCACTGCACACGATTCACTTTCACTTTGACTTAGCTGGTTTGGGCCGGTCCAAGATGCCTTATCTCTTCCTGTAGTGTGGCTCACCTTCCTCTGACATCCTGGTTCAGAGAGTACTGTGGTCCTTTACCAGCTTTCACAAGCTGCAGTAACAAACACAGGAAACTGCTTGATGTGTTTTGGTCATCGTCTTGAGGATGGGCTTTTTGGTGTAAAATGTGGTGTAAAGTTTCAAAATTCCCTCTAATGTGATCATTTATTCCCCCCAGATTATTTATTTGCCATTTTAACCTTTACCAAACAGCGATTCGATATAAAACAGGAGAAGAGTCGCTATATAACCCAAGCTCTCTCAACTTTTCAAGTATAATAAATGCACAATAGACACTCGCAAAATGTCAGAAAACACATCTATTTGTATCTTTATCTATTTTCCACAAAGATCATTTTGGAGCCGGCGTCACGATGACATGATGTGATCAGCTGGAGGTGCAGCTGCCTCTCCCCCACAGGGCTGTAGGCTCCATAGGAGTGTTAAAATGTGTTTGTCTTGTTGTGTGAGCCAGAATAGAAGGAGTCATGGCTCAAAACCAGCCGCCACTGTAGGGATGAATAAGGTTATGTGTATTAAGGGTTATCATGTCCACCTCATCAGAAACTGGGGAGGGATTAAGAGGAAGATTGGATTTCTCTGGAACGTTTTAGCACATTAGCTAATGTTAGCTTCCATAGCAAAACAAACAAGTGTGGTCCTCCTTTGTAAGATTGGCTTCCTGTGACATCATCCATCCACTGAGTGAGAGCATACGGGTCGGCCAGTCTGGTCCCGTTGGTCAGTGTTTACTTATTCAAGTAACACTGGCGGTCCCGGAGAGTGAGTGACCTGACATGGTGCGTTGGTAAATTCAGTCTGACGCTCTACACTAAAATGAGAGCCCTGTTGGTGGAAGAAACGCAACGTTATATTTCTACATGAATGAACCAATGGTTAAGTTAATCACACATTCACTCCGCTCGGCGCTCTGCTGCTCCGTCTCCACAGACAGAGTGTCCAGAGTGCGCTCTGCTGCCACTGAAGTCGGATGTCAAACAAGAAGACTTCACCGGTTGGTGTCCTGAGTTCAGTCAGTGGGAAACATGCACCTGTCCTAACTTAATTATTCAGTAATGCAGCATCAAACGCAGAGTGACTCATCATCCCAGCCTTTTTGGAACTGGGGTTGTAATGTCCTGATGCAGCTTTTAGAATATGCATTAGACCTAATGGTTCATGTGCAGTCAGAGCAGCTCGTGCATTACTCTGATACCTGAATGATAAGTTAATTAGTAATTAGACACACACAGGAAGTCGGTAGATGAAGTCAGCCAATTTGTCTGTGGATTAAATTTCCTCAGAGTTGTTGTTGCCATGTTACAGAAGCAGAGAGGGGAAACACAGTGTGCTAATAGATTGATAGCTCAAAGACAGGATTGAATGGGTGAAACATAACTTACATAAGTACTTCCATACTTAAATATGTAACTCTGTGCTGAAACACCTGCACCAACTTTCTATACACTAGTTTGGTTTGCTTTGACTCAGCGCATCAGCCCAGCTCAGCAGGGATTTATGTCTCCAGAACAACAGAGCTACCTGCTTGAATGTGTGTCTTTAACTGATGACGGCTTCTCTTGATTTAATGACATTTAAAAGCAGCAGGCTCACCATGTGCGAAGGCTACATCCTGCAGCCACAGGTTTGATTCTGACCTGAAGCCCTTTGCTGGATGTCATCATGTCTCTCAACCCCTTCACGTTACCACTGTCTGATGTAATAAGGGCCCAAAACATAATCTTTAAAAAGAAAAAAGCAGTAGGCTGAAGGCATTTATGATCCAAAATCAATGTTGGCAACCAAGATAATATGTTTCCCCAATGTTAGCATGAAGCTAAATGTAGCAGCGGCTGTAACTTAGAATGATGTCACTTTCTACAGTAAAAGCTTAAGAAAAGCAAACATGTTCCAGCACGAAATTAATCCAAAATCAATGCCTGTACTGAAGATGACGTTTCCCTGAGATTAGCATGTAGCTACATGTAGCAGTGACAGTTATGTAGATTAGCTGCACTTTGTACTGTAAAGAATCAACAATAAAGAGCCTCTAAACACAAGCAGACATGTTCCAACAAGAATATGATTTGAAATCGTCACCTGGGTTGCTGATGTTGATTTTAAATCATATTCCTGCAGTGACTGTGATGTAGAATGGGGTCACTTTCTACTGTAAAAATCACCAACAAAATCTTCCAAACACAAGTGCACATGTTCCATAAGGAAGATGATCTGAAATCAACGTCAGCAACCAAGATGACGTTTCCCTGATGTTAGCCTGTAGCTACATGTAGCAGTGACTGAATCTTAGAATTGCTAATAACAGCTAATAATATAATAATAACAGCTTCTAAACACAAGCCGACATGCTCCAACAGGAACAAAAAATCTATGTCTGCAACCAAGATGACATGTTTCCATGATGTTAGCCTGTAGCTACATGTAGCAGTGACTGTGATGTAGAATGGCGTCACTTTCTAGGAATCACCAGTAAAATCTTCTAAACACAAGTGCACATGTTCTGTAAGGAAGATGATCTGAAATCAACGTCAGCAACCAAGATGACGTTTCCCTGATGTTAGCATATAGCTACTTGAAGCAGTGACTGTAACTTAAAATAACGTTACTTTTATACTTCACAAATCACAAATCAACTTCAGCAACTCCAGCAACCGATGAGTTAGCATGTAGCTACATGTAGCAGTGACTGTAACGTAAACTAGCGTCACTTTCTACTGTAAGTGATGACCAGTTAAAGCTTCTAAACACAGCAGACACGTTCCAGCAGAAACATGTTCAGAAATCAACGTCGGCGACCAAGATGACATGTTTCCCTGACGATAGCATGTAGCTACATGTAGCAGTGACTGTAATGTAAACACTTGCAGGAGTGTGCCTCGAGCAGACGAACATAGAAAGACATCACATGATGACGTCAGCTTGGAGCCAAAGTAGAAAAAGATGTAAATTCAGATTCGGTCTGAAGCCTGAGGTTTTTACTGACGGGGATCACGTTTACTTTTTAGTTATCTCATTATCTGAAACTCAGATACAGTGTGTGTGTGTGTGTGTGTGTGTGTGTGTGTGTGTGTGTGAAAAAACAGTTGAACAAGTTCCAATTCTTTCACAAAATGCTGAGAAAGAAATCGAAAATGTCTCCAAAGAGTGATGCAAGCTTTAAACTATTTCCTGTTTTGGTGCCAAATTCTAAAACAATCACGCTCTCAGTTGTAGAGGAAACTCAACCTGACAGGTAATAGGCTTTCTGTTTGCTCCAGAATGGGCACAGTCAGGTGAGTGTAAATGTTTATCAGATGTCAGCAATCAAATGATGTAACTAAGTAAACACACAGCACTCTGGTGCAGTCTGAACTGCGAGGTGGTTTCCTGTGGCAAAAGTCCCCCAGTTTGGTAGGTATTCAGTCTCTATTGTGGGCTCCGCTGAGGGGGAAAGGACGGGAGTTTCCCTCAATGGACTGTGTGTGCAGATTGTTTATTTCACATTCCAAACAGCTGCTGAAATGCAATTAGAAGAGAACAGTCCATAAAAACGTCCATTAATACATGCAGCAGTGAGGCTTTTAAAGAGCACTGCTTTCACTTTCATTCAGAGTCACTAAGTTGCAAAAGTATTCACTCTCTTTAGTGTTTTTCCTGTTTTGTTGCATTACAACTTAGGGCTGGGCGACACGGATCAATCACGGATTGAACACTTTTATATTTATTTACTGATAAAAAAAAAAGACAGGAATTTTGTTCCCTGTTTGAAAATAAACAGCTTGAAACATGTCAATGAAAAATGATATAAGATCAACAGCAGAGCGTTAACGTTCTGCACACAGCACTGGAGCTACACACGTTTAAAGTTTTGCAGCTCAGGACACTGAACTATAACATGACCATAAGAGGATCAGGTAGGTTTGAAATGATTAAAGATCTTTGTGGGCGGAGTTGAAAAGTTGTTTTCCATCACTGCATTTTTTAAACACATCTGTCACTGTCACTGGGTGCGGTTACATGATGACTTCTCATTCAGAATGAAATAAATCTGAATGAAATCATTTGGAATTAAAGTCTTTCCACGTAGTTTACATGAGAAATATTCATTCTGAATGAGGGTTTACACAGAGATCAGTTTAATCGCCTGTAGACTAATGAACAGACAGATTAAACTGAGGAGCAGGTCTGTGTCTCTCTCAGGTGAAATTTATACTTCTGCATTGAATCAATGCCGTCCCCTACACCGTACCCTGAGGTGCATCTCCCAAGAAATGTAACTACACGTCACAGTGACACAGACCTCCTGTCTGTCTCTGTGAGCTGAAACCATTTCCCTCAGTGGAGACAAAGCTTTGATTTACTTTAATTTCACAGATAAGAAACAATAAATTGTGAAGACAGTAAAGCCCAACAATGGGATAATGATTCATAACACACCTACAAATCAGAAGGTTTTGCCGTGGCCCTCACAGTCCCCCGACCTAAACATCATGAATAATCTGTGGATAGAGCTCAAAGCGCAGATCATGAAGAAATCCTCCAAACAAGAACTGACAGACTCTGAGCTGGAAACAAAAAGTCTTTAGAAGCTGTGATACAAAGGCGGACACTACTGAGGACTGAGCGTGCATACCAAACATTTGCCTCAGGCCCTTTACATTTTTTGTATTTTGGTAACTGTAAAAGATTGAAATTAAAAAGAAATCTTGCTTAAAATGTTTTTTAAAAATCCATCATTTTTAACTTTTTGTATTTTGGAGATCAGGTCGTCTTTTATTTTTTTTTTACCTACTATTTAGTGTCGGTCCATTACAAAGAACCTCAATAGAAATCCTTTTTAAATTACAGGTTGTAGTGTAGCAAAATGGTCCAGGCAAATTCCACCATTTACCAGTATTTAAAGTGTTAAATTTACAGTTCTGGCTTACAGAGTTCCCGTACATGTACCAACAGTTACAGGGGATTACTGTGATACTGAAGAAAACTTGAAACATGATGATCCTGTGGAAAGTCCTGGAGTTTCTCCTTCTGTGACTATAAAGCAGATTCACTGACAGTTAATTTGGGTGGACGAGTTGAGTTGATTCCAAGATAAAATTTGATGCAATGTGACGCTGCATATATCCATTTTTGAAAACCTGCACCCGCCCATACTCCTAAAGGTCAGTACCAGAACCGAACTGTTACCTGTCTTTATGTCTCAGTCAAAGCCGCACCCTCCCCCATGATCAACCCCCCCAGGCTCCAGTCACTGCCAGGTTAGGAAACATGTTAGCATGCTCCTTCCACCACCATCACACCTCCAAAGGATCCAAACTCCATGTAGGCTGCCACCTCATCCTCGGGCTGCAAAGTTTCATGGCTGGAGTCCTCCACGTCAGTGACCAATGTGACCACGGGGTCAAAGGTTACACTTGTGTCTCTGACTTTCAAAATAAAAGCAACTGCAGCTTGATAACAGTGATTAAGATGTCAGAAGTGGTGTCTGCAGTGATGCAGGTGCTGTGCAGGACTGTCGTGGTGAAGCTTTCGATTTCCTGGTCAATCTATGTCCCAACCCTCACCTTTGGTCATGAGCTCTGGGTAGTGGCCGAAACAAAGAGGTCGCAGATACAAGTGGCCTTAGAGAAAGGCTGAGGAGCTCGGACATCTGGAGGGAGCTCGGAGTAGAGCCGCTGCTCCTTCGCGTCAGTTGAGGTGGTTCAACATCTGATCAGGATCCTCCTGGGCGCCTCCTGTTAGAGGTGTTCTGGGCACGTCCCACTGGTAGGAGGCCCCGGGGCAGACCCAGAACACACTGGAGGGATTATATATCTCATCTGGTCTTGGAACACCTCGGGGTCCTCCAGGAGGAGCTGGAAAGCGTTACCCGGTAGAGGGCTTTGCATGGCCTGCTGCCTCTGCAACACGACTTCGGATAGGTGGTTGAAAATGTTTTATATGATTTTTTTTTTTTTTTTTTTTTGTGCTCACCTGTCCGCCCATATTTGCTTCATTTTTACCCACAAATTTATATATAAACATATTTTTTTCCAGCAGCTTTTAGTGGTTTACCTGTGGGTACCCAACTCTGATTTAAAGTCTTATTAGCTTCTCTTTCTAGTAGGATGAATGAAAACATAATTTATGAGAACACGACAGAGGGAGGACAATCAGCTCGTAATAAGCTCCTTCTTCATAAAAATAAATCTTGAATGTTCTGAGTTCAGTGCCTCATCTGAATCATTAAAGGTCATCTGCAGTTTCCTCTGTCATCAACTTCCTGTGCTCTGACACTCTGTGGCCTGGGCAGTTGAGAAATGTGTTTTATTTATTTATTTTTTTTTATCAGATTACACATCTGTGTGTGCGTGTGTGTGTGCATGTTGTGAGTGTATGGAGTGATGACACTGACACTGGAAATATTTGAAAATATATATTTGTTTTCACCCGCTGCCCCGCCCACCTGTAGTTCTTTTTTACCCATGAATTTATATTACACATATTTTTGCTCGTTACACAGCTTTTTGGGGGCTTACCTGTGGGGACCAGACCTCGTGCAGGACTCTGGCTCAAGGTTTCTTTGTCCTTCGTTTCTCCCTTCGCCCTCAACTCTCACAGTTCTTGCAGCCTGCTGTCGTGTGACGTAAAGAAAATCTAGATTCTCTTCTTTGTTGTTTTGAACCCTCTGTGGGGATCAGACCGGTAAAGGTCACGTGAAGGACTTGCGGATGAATAAGGAAGTCCGACAGTCTGACAGTTGACTCTCAGTTCTCAGTTTGTGCTGAGGCAGGGGGACGCCCTGTGTTCATCAGCGAGCTACGTTAGTCGTCTTCGTGACGACTGTTGGTGTGTCCATCGCCTTCTGAATCCCAGAGCTGCTTCACATCTAAAAACAGTGTGTGTTCAGTTAATGGCGTGACCACATCATGTGGTTGTTATATATCAGCAGTTAACTGATGATGAACGGAGAGCTGAAAAAAAAACAACTTTTATTTCTTCATCAAGGCTTCTCAACGATTATTGAGTCCAGCCATGACATTACAACAACATTAAAACCCTTGTGCTTGTTGTCACAATTTTTCAGAAGTTTTCACTGAAAAAACAAAACAAAACGTACAAACCAGTCAGAATATTAGCGCCTTCCTACGTGTCAAAACACATTTTCTGACCAGTTATTGCCGTTTTCCTTTTTTTTTTTTTTTTTTGCAGCAGATATATAAAAAATAGTTTGTCAGCTACGTCAGACTCCAGTTTCTCTGTTTCTCTACTTTATTGTTTATCGTACGGCACCTTCTAACTCGTTTCAAAAGGCGCTTTAAGGCCCAGGCACGCCAAACCTACGTCAGAGAACTAGAGGTGACGAAGGCCCCCTGCAGCGCCCGCCTAAAGGCCCTGACACACCACGCCGACGGTCTGCTGTCGACCAAAGTCGGGCCGTCGGTGAGCATCTGTCAGCCTAGCTTTTGGAGTGTGTCCCGCACCGTCAGCACTTTGGTGTCTGCGGCTTTTCGGCCAATTGAGCATGTTGAATCAGCAGATGTAATAGTCCGTGGAGGTGCTGCGGTGTTCGGCTGCACAGATAGGAAACCCCTCGGCTGACAGGATGTACCACTCTCTCACTCCGCTCTCTCTCATGCAGGCGCAGAACGTACGTGCTACTTGGCCGTCGGATGTAGTCCGTGTAGGGTGTTCAAATGCAACTGACACAGGGCGACGTGAGGCGACGTAGATGACGCAACAGTTGGCTTTCGTCGCCGCTAGTTCTTTGATGTCGGTTTGGTGTGTCCACATCTTTAAGTCGGTGTGTCTCGGCCAAAACAGTTGCACATGAACACACCTCAAAAACTACAGGTGACCGTCAACCAGCAGGTACGTTCTGCACTGGCGTGAGAGGAAATCACTTCCTCCACGTTGACGTGTTCTAGTGATAAAAATACATTTATTCATCATGTTAATGCATTAAACCCCGTCAGTAAATTAAATGTTCTACTTGATCCAATTTAAAGGTCAACCACTGACCTTTTTATGGCTTTGGGCCGAGGTCATCTGTACCCTTTGACCCACCCCCGACCTGCTCTTACCTACCTGAAAGCAGACGGGGACATTGTGGGCTGAGAGAGAATTGGTATCAGTGAGCTACAGGTTCCTTCCTCTTCTTAAATAAATGTGACACTTTGTTGTGATTGGCCCAAATGCAGGGTTTAACTCACTGGGTCTCATTTTGGGTCGTGTGCGGTCAACCTGACGAATCTCAGAGCTGAACAGGAATAGGTTGTCTTTAAATGGCTTTTCCTGTCTCTTTTACTGTTTCCTGACTCCATTTTTTTTTTTTTTTTTCTTACCAATCTTTTGATCTGTCAAATGAACAAAAACATGAACCAAGTGAAATCTGTGTTGTTGTTGAATGCAGTCAGTGATTAATTGGAAAAGTATAAAGTGAGATTTCTAAGTTATTGACAAATTCTGCAGTTGTGTGTTTTTGGACATGTGAGTTGCCGGTGACGTGCAGAGTGTGACAAATGGCAGCTTGCACTTCACTCAGAAAATCAGAGCGCACATTAAACAGGTGATAACACAAATATGAGACACAAACACTGATCAGAGTGTCTGCAGCTCACATGTTTTTGTCCATAGCTCAAGAGTTCATAAACTAGTTAGAAAAAGAGTTTCACACAAATGTCTAACAGGATAAAATAATGAAGGTCAAAAGGTCAAAGGTAAGCTTGACTGTGACATCATGTTTTAACGTCGTATGTCAGGAACATCATATAACCACAGGGCGGGGATTCTTGTGTCATTTCATATTGTTTTATACTGTACGACAGTTTACACTACTTAAGTTTGTACCCCGTCTCTTCCCATACAAATGTGTTCCTTGTTGCTAGATGTCGCGTGTTAATTGCTTAGTTGACGTGACAACAGGACACAACTTGCTCCTCTGTGCCTGAGCTGCGGTCCATACACCAGCGTCGCTGCCTTCACTGATGTAAACGGCTCTATGTTCAGTACTGACCTGCCAAAGTTAAGTTAAGTGCAGAAACCCACGCACATCCAGGCGGAGAAGCCTAGCTCACTTTGGAAGTGGAGAGCAAGACGATACATTTTGTCCAAGGATTTTAACTTCTAAGATCTCTGTCTTACATAGTTTTTTAAACCTGCTTTTTATGACTGCTTCTCTGGAATTACACACATGACAAAAACATTTTTTACTGACAGAGAGGGAAAACAGGAGAAAAGATTTCACACAGTAGTTTCATGCTCGACTTGAGTCACCTGCACACTGTGTCAGATTTCACCATTGTTTCCTTCCACTGCCTCCCAGCACAGTGTGTCAACACCATGATGACTTGACTGATGACGTGCCAAAAATAACAAAGTTTACATGCAATGTCAGTGAAGGTCCAAATGGTCACCTTTGTTCCACTTCTTCTTTTTCTTCTGTGTGTATGTCAGGTTCAGGCTCAGGTGAGCAGTTCTCTGGCTGTTGCTCAGGCGCTGGCGGACGATGTGGACTGTCACGTGTTTCCCTTCAGAGACTTCGGAAAAGGACATATCAAGAAGCTGCGCATCAGCCCCGACGCTTTCATACAGATTGGCTTACAGCTGGCGTACTACAGGGTAACACACACACACACACACACACACACATCTTATAGCATTTTATAGCATTGGGCTGGTGGGCAGAGTCACACAACCAGGGGGCGATAGTTCTAGTTTCTGTCAGTGCTTCCTCCTCCTGCTGGATTGTTTCTGTCGTGACTGCAGTTTAGTAAGTTAAAGATTCTGGACTGTGGACTGATTGGTTGGTTGAGTTCTGGTTATATTTCACATTGTTACCGTTATTAAGTTTGGTGTAATGTCTTTTCCTTTGTCCAAACCAGGAAGTAGCCACCATGACTCAGTGTCAGGGCTGCTGCTGAGAAAGTTCAGACTCTGAAAAAGTTAAATGAAAAAAACAAAGATTTTCCTGGAAATACGTCTTATTCTTTGTGAAGTTACGTTGGCTAATTTGCCTTTATCATTGTTGAGATATTTCGTGCAATCTTTCAGCATGATTCAAATAATAATATAATAATTACACCTCTTTCCTCTTCTCCCTTCTTCCTCTCAAACTTCTTCTCCTCTTCGTCCTCCAGGATCGTGGTGGTTTCTGTCTGACTTACGAGGCGTCAATGACGCGTCTGTTCAGGGAGGGCCGGACGGAGACTGTGAGATCCTGCTCCAACGAGAGCTGTGCCTTCGTCAAAGCTCTGGAGAACGAAGAAGTACTGATGGGTTTTTTAATTTGCTCTATTTCAAGTCTCATAAAACAACATTTTAATGTCCGCACAGACTCCAGAACAAAACATTGTCAATGTGAAAGTGACTCAGACTGTGTGATCAAGAGTCTGTGTTGCGTTTGTGGTAAATTTAAAGTGTAAAGATTGTTGATGATGTTTGACAGGCAGAGGACCAGTGCAGGCGTCTCTTCCGACTGGCTTCAGAGAGACACCAGAACCTTTATCGCATGGCCATGACTGGAGCCGGCATCGACCGACACCTCTTCTGTCTGTACGTGGTGTCCAAATACCTGGGAGTGGACTCGCCCTTCCTCAAAGAGGTGAGCTTCCACTTTGGTGCAGTGTCTCAGTGATGTCCACAGAATACGATACGTGGTAGAGTACAATCTCTTTTTCCTCCCTGTCCTGCTCACTCTCCAGGTTTTGTCGGAGCCGTGGCGTCTCTCCACCAGTCAGACCCCGATTCAGCAGATAGAGCTGTTTGACCTGAAGAACCACCCTGACTTCATATCGCTGGGCGGAGGCTTTGGACCGGTGAGTGACACACACACTGTCCTGGAGTCGGAACTGCAGATGTGAACAAGATCATATAAACACACATACAGTGGTATATAAGTACAGTGGGTGGTGTGTGAGGTGTTAAAGCAACATTATGTAAGATTTGGTATTTCTGCAATTTGGTGCCCCCACAGTTTGAAGTGGAACAGCACTGTTGTAAATACAGACTTTATACAAGCAGCTGCAGCAACTTGAATTCAGACAGCGCAGACTCCAACGCTGGGGATAAAACCCGGGACCATATAGACTTCAGATCGGCCAACTTTCTGTCAAATGTGTTTTATGCAGTTTCATCGTAATGTGCTCTTTCTCCTTTTTTCCTCCTAAGCATATAGTAGGTGGCACGGTGGTGCAGTGGTTAGCACTGTCGCCTCACAGCAAGAGGGTTCCTGGTGCCTGAAATAATGCAGCATTTATGTGGTGGTCGGTCTGTGTGGAGTTTACATGTTCTCCCCGTGTCAGCGTGGGTTTTCTCCAGGTGCTCCAGCTTCCTCCCACAGTCCAAAGACATGCAGGTTAATTGGTGACACTAAATTGTCTGTAGGTGTGAATGTGAGTGTGAATGGTTGTTTGTCTCTATAGCCCCTTTTTACACTGCCAGATTTTCAGTGAATGTTGGGCCGTTTTGCCGGCAAGCTGCGAGCGTTTAGACACACAGAGCCGGATTGGCGAGTTGATCCGAGGTGCCCAATTTTCCGCCTCGTAGGGTAGACATATTGGTGGAACCCTTTTATTTTAAACAGACTGAGGCGACCTTCTGAAATGGGAGGAGCTGTTGATGACGCCGCACGTGCGAGCCACTGGCGGTGGATAAACAGGAAACAGCTGATAGCAGGAATTAGCGAGCAGCTAGTAGCAAGAGGGAAACACAAACCTGACAGACACTGTAAAGATGAGCAACTGGGGAGACAAGGAATTGCGCGCCCTCCTTGTCCTCGCAAATGAAGAGGCCATTAACCGTCAGATGACGGGGACGGTGAAGAACGGGCCGACTTACGAGAGAATCGCCGAAAGACTGACCAGCCGCGGCTTCCCTCCCACGTCACTGTTTACGTCACACGCTGAGCTACACGTTTTGTTACTTGCTCACGCCCCCCATTGCCCCGAAAAAGGCACATTCTGTATAAACAAAAGTAGGTAGGCGGCATTTTGCTGCACTCCCCGATTTTGTTTTTATACTGCCAATGCTGAAAAAAGACTGATTGGGCTTTCCTGCAAATTTGCACAACTCCTATCTAAAAAGGGCTTGTGTGTAAGCCCTGTGATAGTCTGGCAACCTGTCCAGGGTGAACCCAGCCTCTCAAGAGGATAAACAGTTACGGAAAATGAATGAATGAATTAACATATACTAATAAGTAATAACTGAGAAAACATTAACACGTACAATATGATAAAAATGAAAAACTGTTTATAATAACAAAGGAAAAAGAAGAGGACAACCGTCACTTTCCCATCACAATGCAGATTGTTAGGTCACAGAAATAAGATAAGGACTGAGAGGAGCTCAAAATATGGAAGTTTGTCCATGAGTGTGCATCTTCTTCTTTCTAGGTGAAGTGTATTCACAAGGGGCCACATCTTTGCTGTGGGGACTTCCTTCTTCGCAATAATGAGACTGTGGGAAAAGAAAAAACTGCTGAGTGCTTTCTGACATCATCAGACATTCCTAGAAGAAGAATAATAATGATAAGTGGTTCCTCAGAGTTTATGTTGGCTCAATCTGAGGTTTGGTTCCAGAGCTGCTGCTCACAGAATAGTCTTCCAGTGGCAGCTGTCAGATCAAACTGTACCAACCATGTTCTGCTGTCTTGTGGGAAATAAGACCAAACAACACTCCAAATGTAGCGTTTGGCCAGGGACAAAGGAACACTGCCTTTTTTTCAAAATGGTGCCTTTGAATATTTCCGCAACTGAGGTCCATTAACAGTGTTACCTCCTGATGGGTGTGTGTGAGGGGCCTACTTTTGAAAATGTCATCCCCTCTGCCCATATTTCCTACCGGCTGGTCTGAGGACGGGATATCACTGCTATTATCGTTCAAATAAATATGAATGAATAACAAGAAAAACATCACAACACAACAGAGTGAAAGTCACAAACATTTTGACTCTGCAGAGACAGGATTTACTCCACTGCAAAAGAACTATAGAACATTTTTCAGCCGTTGCAGGAGGCGCTATAGAGGCACACATCTGTGCTACCTGACCTGAACTTCGCTCTGCAGAGGAAACTGACTGCATGAGCACAGCGCTTGGCGAGCTCGTGCTGCAGCTTGAAGATGATCATACTGGGCTGTTTTGGTGCCCTCTCTGGCACTGGTGCTGTACACACAGCCAGTGGCGTTGCTGTTTGTGTGTGCTGTAAAGCGTCCTGCCTTCTCAAGGTTTAACAGTGCAAAAACAGACGTGCAAGAGAGGCGCCGTTTTTCCTATTACACGTCAACGTACTGTCTAAATGATTTTATTGAAGTGTTGCTTTAAGGTTCATCTCACATGATGTCTGTGGTTGTGTCAGGTGGCGGATGATGGCTACGGGGTTTCATACATCATCGTGGGCGAGGACATGATCAACTTCCATGTGTCGTCCAAACACTCCTGCAGTGAGACTGTGAGTATCACCTCTGTTTCTTCATCAGTGTCTGGAAACAACTGTCACTCAAACAGGGAGGAATCCTCTCGTTTCTCTCGTTATACTAAAGTTTACTTTTTCTCATATGAACTGCACCTGTGTGACCAAGATGTTTCACTAACCCCGAGCATCACTGGAATCTGATCTGTATTCACTCCAGCTGGGATGCTGCACAAACATAAAGACCTGGGATCTCATTTATTAACACTGTGTGGGCACAAAACGAGGCCTAAAAGAGTTGTGCGACACTTCCCACACTGAAGTTGTGATCTATAAGGAAACATCAAGAAAGATGTTTGTGAAAATTTTGAAAACAGAAAATGGAGACGCAGATGATGAGGCGGAAGCCTGGTTGTAGAAACTGCCACATATATTTTGGCACATGCCATTTTTAGCTTTTGTCTGCGTGGACATTTTTGGATCTTACGTATACTGTTCTATAAATGAGTCCCCAGGTCTGTTTCTCATGTGTGACCCAGACTGGCGTGTTTCCACCAACATTTGTTGACACGATTGGAAACATGCTGGGAAGTTCCAAACCAAGAGGCAAAACAAAGCCCCGAACTACTCTGCCTTAAAAGGACTTTGCTTTGGTGTGTTGGTGCATAAAAGAACGGACTGCACAATCAAGAAACATAAATATACAAAAGGAGAAAATTACAATATGAAGAATATAGTGAAAAATGAAAGATTACTGCAGTTTTAAAAGTGTCAGTTTGTGTGGATTGTGCAGAGGTTTACAGCACGGTGTATGAAAATGACGTGCGGTATGAAGAGATACTGATTGAGTGTGAACGAACCACATGGAGACAGATGCAAAGCCATTAATGTAACTTGTTCTCTCATGAATTTTCCACGGTACAGTTCTTAAGAGATGACAATAGCCAAGTAAAACATGTGGATTATTACACATTGTTTATTATCTCTGGTTGGTAGAAAGCAGTTAGACGGGGCCATCTGGCCTTACAGGCGTCAGACAGGTTGTTGCATCACTGTTCATTCATCCCTCAACCACAAAGCACATGACAGGAGAAACTGCAGCGCTTTGTTGTTTTCACTTCCCTCTTTACAGTCTCGTTTTCCACTGTGGAATATGGTTTCATCATAGAGTGGCACTGATAAACCAGCCGGGTTGATACATCAGCTGGTATCAGCCTTTTGGAGAGATATTTGTATCGGGTGTTAAGGCAGTCAATAAGTTACAAGGAGCTGCTGCACAGAAAGACAAAAGAAGTTTAATGTCATTTAGAAAAGTGACTCTATGAAACAGTTTGTCCTCCAGAGGGCAAAGCGAGGGTTGAACTACGGCCACAGTGCCACTATGGTCTGTTTACACTGCTGAAATGTAAACAGTTTTGATTTTTTTTTTGTCAACAACCTTTTTTTTCCATGACAAAGACAAGACGATGATGAGCTAAAAATAGACCTTGATAATAAAAACTAAGAAGAAATCTATGTTTCATGTTTACTGATGAGACAAAAATGTTCATGGTGGACTATCGGACACTGAGAGACGAGAACAGCCGTGCTTGTAATGATCTTCAGATGCCTGATGAGTGACAGGCTGGTAAACTCCAGTAAATAGTCTGCACCAGGATGTTTGGGTTGGTGCGAGTTGTGAGCTGTAACTCAGCAGTAAATAATCAGCCGTGTGTGTCTGACTGTGGATGGTGGAGCTGCTGAATGGATCTGTGGAGTTTGTTAGTTGCAGCGGTGGCTGTTAGCAGCTAGCTCCGCTCGCAGCCTTCACAGCTTCACCCCGCAGGACTCCACTCAGTCCGGACTGGAGAAGGTTTGTGGGTTGACGGTGTTTGACAGGCAGGTAGGAGGCTCAGTTATCTGTGAGTGTAGCTGTGCTGTAAGTAAACAGTCTGAACTCAGACCAGTTTTCTCTGACAGAGATGAAAGTTTAGTTTGAATCACCAACTCTGTGAGAGGACACCAGTTTAAACCTCCAGACTAACATGTTGCACATGAAGAAACAAGTTATGTTTCTGCTTCTTAACAGTCACATGGATAAGTCAGAGTTTACAATGAACCTGGGGACAAATCCTAGTTGGCTCACATTAGTTATTTGTTGAGAGCATAAATAGAGAGATGTTGAGCTTTTCAGATGATGATCAGTGAGTGTGTGCTCGTAAATCAGCCCTTAAACCTGTTACACACTGCTGGAGACATGACAGACACATTATTTTACACAACCTGTCACTTTGAGTCTGATTTATGATCCATGAATCAGCCTCACTGGGTTAGTTTAAAGATAAAAAACATAATGACTAAAAGTCGACTAAAACTATGACGAATAAAAATGACTAAAATGTGACTAAAACTAAAAAACATTTTCATCTCAAGACTAAAACTAAATCTAAAATAGCTGTCAAAATTACCCTGAATGTAAAGAAAAAATCATTTTTTAAATTTATTTTTATGTCGTCATATTTTTTCCTAAACTATCAACACAAAAATTTAAATAAACCTCTGAGAACATGACTATCACTAATAGCTACCGATATATGTAACTTCACGTAACATTAATGTTAGTTTGCTAACTACATTAGCCTAGCTAGCGAAGCCTGTTGAATTTGCAAGGTTAGTACAAGTTCTTTGCTGCTTAACATCACATTAACGTCATTAGTTACAGTTGTCTTGAATATTAAGGCGGCAGAGTTTACCTTAAGGTTATTGGTGGAGGTCGTGTAGCTTATTTAAGACAATGATCACATGCTCTTCTTAAGATATAATACACTTATTTACATTTATGATACGTATTTATTAACAGGATACATCCTAATGTGGTCAGTCAGTTTATGACAGGCCTACTTGTACAGATGCATGGGCATGATGCAATGTGTTAAATATATGCTCAGTCGGCTGCTTTATTGATTAACAATAAGTGCAATAAGTCAATAAACTGCACAGATTAATACAGTGGAGTGTTTCAGGTATTTATTGATAAGGAAGAGCAATAAACACATGTGATTTTCCACCATGGGTTCAAGCACTGAGGGTGGGGCTGAGCCTGGAGCTCCACACAGAGACTCAGAAATCACAGATAAACATTTGATATCCAGGGATTCACAATATACACCAGGGTGTCTCCAGGTCCTTAAAAAGTCTTACAGTCTCTTTAATTAAATTTTCTTAATTTAAGTCCTCAAAAAGTCTTAAAGGGATAGTGCACCCAAAAATGAAAATTCACCCATTATCTGCTCACCCTCATGCCGATGGAGGCTCAGGTGAAGTTTTAAGGCCCTGACACACCAAGCCGACGGCCCAAAGTCGGGCTGTCTGTGAGCGTCTGTCGGCCTAGTTTTTGTGGTGTGTCCCGCACCGTCAGCACTTTGGCGTCAGCGGCTTTTCGGCCGATTGAGCATGTTGAATCGGCGGCGGTGCTTGTCGGTGAGAGAGATCACTCTGATTGGCTGTTCAGGTTTTATTTCCTCGCCCCTGTAGCGAGTGAATCTGCCTGTAGTGAAACCGGGGCTAACCGGTGTTTCCTCTTCAGGCTCCACTTCACTCAGCTGCCCCGCAGACCCGCTGCTTCTTCACACTTTAACCTGAATAACAAACCGGAGCTAGCTGGGAGCAGCTAGCGGAGCGTTAGCTGCAACATGACCGGAGGGAAGCACAGCCAGTTAGCTCCAACCGGAGCACCGAGCCCTGGTTTGTTATTCAGGTTAAAGTGGGAAGAAGCAGCAGGTTTATCGGGCAGCTGAGTGAAGTGGAGCCTGAGGAGGAAACACCGGGACCGTCTGGATGTAATAGTCCATGGAGGTACTGCGGTGCTCGGCTGCACAGATAGGAAACCCCTCGGCTGACAGGATGTACCACTCTCTCACTCCGCTCTCTCTCACGCAGGCGCAGAACGTACGTGCTACTTGGCCGTCGGATGTAGTCCGTGTAGTGTGTTCAAATGTAACTGACACAGGGTGACGTGAGTCGACGTAGACGACGCAACAGTTGGCTTTTGTCGCCGCTAGTTCTTTGATGTCGGTTTGGTGTGTCCGCACCTTTAGGCTTCAAAACACTTGCAGAGATCCAAGGGGAGAGGAGGTAGCAACACAACTCCACCTAATGGAGGCTGACGGCGCCCCAGATTCAAACGTCCAAAAACACATAATTGAAACCACAAAATATCTCCATACTGCTCGTCCGTAGTGATCCAAGTGTCCTGAAGCCCCGACATAAAAAGTTGTTTGGAAAAACCTCATTTGAACTCTGTTTTTAGCCTCATTGTAGCCTGTAGCTCTGACTGCCTCTCTGGGCACCGCGCTCACGTGTGTGCTAATGTTTCCACCTGGTTTTGATACACAGGTAATGTCCTACTTTGTATGTGTTGGTCTGTATAAACGTGTTTATATAGAAATTATATTGTCTGCAGATATATTACATTTTTTAAAGTCTCAGATATTCAAATCAGTATCAGCCTCAAACATTCAGTATCAGTAGGGTTATAAAACTTTACCCACTTCTCTATCTACATCCTGTTGTCTCGGTCTTCTTCCCTCTCTGTGGTTTCATTCTGTCCCACAATCATTTTCTATATTCTTCCCTTTTCAACTCTCTTCTTATTAATTCTCAACTTTCTCCACCTCAGGACTCCCACAGGTTCGGAGCTCAGATCAGTAAAGCTCTCCAAGACATCATGACTCTGCTGGCCGCTGACACCAAAACCTCCTCGACCTCTAAAGGCAGCGCTCAGCCTCAGACCAAGAAGCTCCTCTGAGCGAGATAGATGCAGCTCAACTGGTGGATGAACATTATCCTCGATGCAGAGACCATTAAGAACCCATTAACTAAAACCACAGCCCATAATATGACCAACTAAAAGCATTAATTGAAACAGAAAGTGAAGCTCTCCATTTTAAAACACAACAATGAAAGAAAAACATTGTCATGATTTACTCTGATCCATTAAAAACAGAGTTCAAAGCCGTCTCCGTGAAAACAGGAACTAACAGTATATTTGACTTTATTTCTGTCTGTCGGAGAGATTCAGCTGCACAATGTGAGAATGCAAAATGCTTCCCTGCTTTCTCTGAGAATATGAAGCCTGTGAAGGTCGATTTTTAGGAAAGAGGGAGCAAAGTTTGTCACTTAGGAAGGAAGTCTTTGAGCAAAGTAAGAAGCAGAGAACGAGAGACAAATCTGTCCAACAATAGGAGGAAAGCATTGAGGGACCCTGAAACCTCAATTAAAGTGAAGGCAACATGAGACCTAAAGGACTGTGGGAAGTGATGCTGTGCAGATCAGCCTCACTGACACTAATCATACAGTTTAGTATTCATGTTGAAGGTCACTGCGAACATTTGGGAATGCTTGAGGGAAAAATGGAGATGAAGCAGAGATCAATCTTAATGAAGGGAAAGAGTTACTGAGAGCAAAGTAGACACATTTTTTATTGTTGTTTAATTGAAAGTATCAAATGGGACTAGAGTTACATTACTTTTAAGTTGATTTAATACAGTACATTTAGGTTCAATTTCACTCATTCAAGAAATAGTTTGAATTGAAATGAACTCAGATTTACAGGATTCAGATACATTATCTGATGACACAAATTATTTCTGCAGGAATGAGTCCTAAATCCCTGAAATGAGTCAGCATGTTTGCACCTCAGAGTCAATGAGTTTCTGGTTAGATGCCTGAAATAATGCAGTTTGCATGTTCTCTCCGTGTCCGCGTGGGTTTCCTTCGGGTGCTCCGGTTTCCCCCCAAAGTCCAAAGACACGCAGGTTAATTGGTGACTCTAAATTGTCCGTAGGTGTGAATGTGACTGTGACAGTCCACGTGTCCAGGGTGAAGTGCCACCCTTTTTAGCGACCTAGTTTGTTGCTACCGTTGTAAAGACTTGCTGCCATCACTGATCAATACCCGCTCACATTCACAGGGCTAATTGCTGTTTTTGTTGTTGTTTTGGTTTATATTTACTGTTACATTATGTAATATAAAGTAATATTAGTACATCCAAAAACCCAGCACGCAATAGTCTCCCTTCCCCTCTCTCTGAGTCCATCTCAAACACACAGACACCTTGGAGAGCGTTGCGGCACTCAGTCCTAATTAGAGCTGGGCGATATGACTTAAAAACATCATCGCAATATTTTTAGGCTATATCGCGATACACAATATATATTGCGATATTTTGAAATGTCTGTTAAAGGACTGTAACATTCACACAGCACAGTGACATTAAAGTTAACTAAAGTTAAGCCAGCCTCAGTGTCCGCCCTGTCAGGCTGTTTCCCACAGCTGCGTCTTCAAGTGCCCCTCCGGCCCTTGTTTTGTGTCTCTCTAGGTTGTCATGACTCAGCAAGGGAGACTGAAAGGTTTCCTGCCGACTCTTTGACTTAAGCATCCTTAAAGGGATGGTTTGGATATTTTCAAGTGGGGCTGTGTGAGGCCACTTACACAAAGGAAGGGTATTAGCTGCAGTCTGTCGGTGCGATCCCAGTTTGGATGTACTGCTGTGGCGGGGGCGGCAGCAAAATGTATTTTAGGCAGCTAAAAAAATCAATTTCAGTTTAAATGCATGCTAAATTTAGAATAGCCTGTTCAGACGGGGTTACTGAAACCGTTAGCTGTGCTTTCTTCAAAGCCACCAGACTCCACTGAGAAACACAGGAGCTGCTGGGCTACCGCTGCCAAGTGAACAGGGGCCTTCAAAAGGGGGTCTGTGAAACCTCGGGGGCCTCAGAGTTACTGTTTTTTCTTTTTTTAATAATGAAAATATGTCTAAAAATGCACGGCCTATTTGGGGCTGGGTGCAGTTTAGTTTACAGTACATCGCACTGAATCCACTATCACCATATGAATCTGTCAACAATTATTATTTTAATAGCTTTATTATTGTATGCACCAGGTTAAGGTATGTTTACATGTGGCACTTTGGGCCAGTTAAATATGTATGTCAATTTTATACATGTAGTTTGGGGGTCCCTGTTTTTATCAAAGGAGTCTGGTGTAAATCACGGCTTCAGTTCCCCGTCGCAGTAGGCTGTGTGACGGCAGGTGAAGTGGTGAAAATATTCTAAATATATTGTACATTTAAACTGATATTGTTTTTTTTGAAGTGGCTAAATAGGTTTTGCTGCTGCCCCCATTCACAACAGTACATTACTCAGCCTCTGTGTTGGACTCCTGATCAGTACTTCACACAACCCCACTACAAAAAATCCAAACTATCCCTTCAAGATGGCAAAAAAGAGCAGCAGGAAGTAATCAACATGAAAGGTCAAAGTTAGTGATCAAGATATGGATTTACAAATGGTACAAATATAGTCCACTTCGGTGCTCGAGGTACTTTCAGACGTGGGAAGAGATCAGCCCCCATTTCCTCCTCACTGTCTGTACTCACAATGACTCATCTCTGGTTTTAAAGCTATGGCATTTAACAAACACATTTGTGCCTGAATTCAAGTGTTCATCCAGTAAAACAGTTTCAATGCAATTTTTGAATCAATGCAATTGTTAAGGGAAACCTTGTAACATTTATTGTTTAAAGGGCAACTTTGGTATTTTTCAACCTGGACCCCATTTTGCCATTTTCTTTGTGTCTGAGTGACTGATGGGAACATTGGGTTTTGAGACTGGTGTGCTGCAGTGTAACCACGTGGACGTCAGTGTACGTCCACGAAAGTGTTTGTTTTGTCACTGACAGACTCAGATTGTTATTCTAAGTGTCTGACATCATTATGAAAGGATCTCTACAGAGATAGAGATTTTTGTTAGAGAGTAAGATCCTTTTTGTTTAACCAGAAACAGCCCTGAAAACTCAAACCCACCAGACCCCATTTAAATAAATGGTAATTTTATTAACATTATACAGACTTCATTCAGAGTCGACAGAAACTAAATAAAACTCACACAAACCATCTTGGTTCATCTTTTCACTGTTGCAACAACCACCATACTCTGGTCTGGTTGAATTAACCCTTAATTCACCCAGTTACATGTGAAAACATGCTGCCTCTATATGTGCTAAAAATTAGTCTTTTTTTAAATGGAGTCTGGTGGGTTTGGTGATAGGGATTTCCTAGCTGTCTCTGGTTAAACAAAAAGGATCTTACTCTCTTAAAAACGGCTCTATCTCCGTAGGGATCCTTTCATAATGTTGTCAGACACTTAGAATAACAATCTGAGCCTGTCAGTGACAAAAACAAACACTTTTAGTCGGTGCATGTGGACGCAACTTGTCGGCTGCAGCGCTCCCTCTAAAAAACGTTTTTAAAGAACTGTCGTTTCCATCCGTCAGACACAAACACGTGGGAAAACAGGCTCCGACTGGAAAAACAAAAGTTTCCTTTTGATCTTATTCTCTGTGTGTTTTAACAAGAATGTACTACAGTTTGTCAGTTAGTTACTGTTTGCCTTCAGGACGTGTTCCCATGTGCAGTGATGTAGTGGTAACAAGTTAAGTAAATGTGTAACAGATACTTTCACCACCAGATGTTTTGTTGACTAATCAGAACAGAAACTTTGGTTAAACAGTGTCTGGAAGCTTCCACTACATCTCTGCCCGTGATTCTTAACCACACTCTAACTTTATAAAATCTCCTTTTAGAGATTGTTAGCTTAATATTTTAATAGACCGCAGTGGCTTCTGTTTCTGTCTCAGGTTCAACATTTGATGGCTCATTTTCCAAACTGTTGACCACCAGAGCAGTGACTCGTTTTCTATGTCAGCCACAAGACATGTGTTGTAAAAGATTAAGTAAAGACAGTTTGTACAGCTGCAGCAATGTAACGCCAACAACTGCTCTACCTCTGTTCTCCTTTTTCATATTATCAATCATTTCTTATTTTAACACGGAGTTTGGTGTGTAAAGGCTTTTATACTTGCGTTTAAAAAGTGTCACAGTTGCATGAAAACATTTTAAAATCATTTTTAATTCCATACACACATGATGTTTCTGTAAATAACACAGAATCCCTCGCTGTCTCTTGATAAGGGCTTCTTGTGATGTCGGTACCTTTAAAGACATAGTGCACCCAAAAATGTAAATTCAGCCATTATCTACTCACCCATATGGCGAGGGAGGCTCAGGTGAAGTTTTAGAGTCCTCACATCACTTGCAGAGATCCAAGGGGAGAGGAGGTAGCAACACAACTCCACCTAATGGAGGCTGACGGCGCCCCAGATTCAAACGTCCAAAAACACATAATTGAAACCACAAAATATCTCCATACTGCTCGTCCGTAGTGATCCAAGTGTCCTGAAGCCCCGACATAAAAAGTTGTTTGGAAAAACCTCATCTGAACTCTGTTTTTAGCCTCATTGTAGCCTGTAGCTCTGACTGCCTCTCTGGGCACCGCGCTCACATGTGTGCGCTTGTGCGAGACCAGCAAAAGCACGTGAACACACATGAAGGCGGTGCCCATGTCTCACGGTCTCGCAAGTGATGTGAGGACTCTAAAACCTGAGCCTCCCTCGGCATATGGGTGAGTAGATAATGGCTGAATTTACATTTTTGGGTGCACTATCCCTTTAAAATTACTGTAGCTGCAGTTTTCAGAGCTTCAGTTCAGTACATGAAAGGTGAACCAGATGTTTTCATGTAACCCTTTTTTTCTGCCAGTTCTTCACATCCTGCCTCAGCCTCTCTGCCAGCAATCAGACCCACTCTGTGCCTCAGTTCTCTGCACAGTATTTTATTAATATAAAATACCATGTGTTGGAATAAGAGTCCCAGCAGTTTGGAAAATGAGCCCCTCATTTAAATAAGCAGCAGAACTAGCATTTAGCAGCAGGTGTAGGACAACATGTTAGCATTAAGTTTTGCACTGTCTTTTCTTTCCTATTTGATTTTGTGAGGCTTTTTTATTGTTTATTTCTCTGTAATCTGCTGTTTTAACTCTTAATTAATCGTGATGCTTGAACATTTTTGATGAATTTGTGGGTGTTGTAGTTTTATTAAAATGATCTGATATACCATGTTTTCTGAAATGACACTCCAGACTTCTTATTGCTGTGTTTCTGTCAGTGGTTTTCATTATGAAGCTTATTTAAATGTCAGTTGTGGACTGTGTGATGAAGGCTTTTTACAGATGGTGACGGCATTTTATGTGAAATAAAAGAACTTACTGACCCTACAGTGCGTCTGTGTTTCTGTCTGTTTTTCATCTGTGAATTCAAGGAAAAATACAGATCTGCAGGCTGTTTGTGAAAAAGAACCCCCTGTTTTTCTCAGCAGACATTTTCCCTTCTAACAGGAGGACATGGTGACAGTGATGATGACTGGGCTCCACTAATCGTCTGATGAGGCGGAATGCAGCTGTCATTATGGCTCGTGAAAACATCTGCTGTGAAAAATGTCTGGTTTATTAAAAACAATACTTTATCACTCAGGATGGATTTGTTGAAGTTCTCTCCTGTATTTGCTTTTTGTGGCTGAGTTGTACAGAAAATAATAGTAAAATCCCAAACGTGAGGACCTGAGTCAGTTCTGTTTATCAGACACATGGAGCTAGAGTCACTGTAGACTTTGAAATTAATCGTTTAAAAAGTAAAACGACAGTTTGTAAATCAATCACTCAACAATTCACGAAGACATCTGGCGAATGTTCTTGATGAATTGATGTAAACGGTGAAAATGCACGTTTGTGAGAATATTAGAATATTTCTGACAGGTTACACATGTCACTTGAAATGTTGATTTTGTTACCCGTCAGTTTACTGCACTGCACACCACCCGGGTCTGGTGGTAGCTAGCTAGGGGAGCCAATCATTCGGCATTTACTGCTAGTAACACCATCCTGACCCAACAGCAATGCTGTGGAAACATTGTGCCCGCCCTCCGTTCTCCCCCCAGGTCGCATGAGCTTAAAAACCAGACACAACTCAGCCCTGAGCAGAGTGAGCGTCCTCTACTGACCAATCAGACTGCAGTGTTCACAGCTCCACCTTTTAGTACCAGATCTGTGTGCTAGGTACCCCAACAGAGGGGGGACCAAACATGGGGACGCTAAGGAACGGTTCCACTGGTACCATCCACAACTTTCACTGTGGGAACAGAAACAATGCACTGAACTGAACTGAACTGCTTGGTGGAAACAGGGCTTAACTGTCTGACAACATTATGAAAAGGATCCCTGTAGAGATAGACCTTTTTGTTACAGATTAAAGGGAAATTTCAGTTTATTTCAACCTGTCTCCTATCGTCCTAAATTTGTTTCAAGTGACTAGTGACATAAAAATAATAGTTAGCATGTTAGCCGTTAGCCTAGATACAGCCGGGGCGCATAGTAGCGTCAGACCTGTTAAAACGTAAGTGAACGGGCAACCTTCAAGTGCAAAGTTAGTCCACTAAACAAGCTTTTTTTCCACAAAGACCGCCTCACGCCTCATATCGTTAGGATAAATGTCAGAGAACATATAGAAAACAACATGTAAACGTGTTGTCTTACCTTACCGGTGTGCTGCCATGTTTGTTTACCATTTAGCTCTGCTAGGTTGAAATTTCCCTTGAAGAAAAATTAAATTTTATCATTGTAAAATATGCTTTAACAATCAGTAACTCTCGTTTGGTTGAATTAACCCTTGATTCACCCAGTTAGATGTGAAAACATGCTGCTTCTATACACACTTAAATTGTTGTAGAGTGGAGTCTGGTTGGTTTGGCGATGATGATTTTGGGGCTGTTTCTGGTTCAGTCAAACTCAAGTTCATTTCACCCCTCAGTGTGGGTTATTTGGGCAGGTGTGAACACAGCAATCACACTCAGGTGTGCACCAAAACAACCAGACTGACACCTTCTTGAAGAGGTGGTCTCAGTCCGGTTCCAAAGAAACTCCGGTGCGGTTGGTTTGTGGTGAGAAGGTGTTGCGACCTGGATGTGAAGCAACTGCAGTCACATGACACATTGTTTGGGTTAAACATGAGCATGTTACAGTCCTGGAGGATTATTAATGTGCACCTCCTCCTGTACTGCCTTAATATGCACATTCAGCACATCCAATGCATCAAAACATTGTTTTCTAGTTGGAGCCGCGCCTCGTTTTCAAACTGTATGCTTTGACTAAAATGAACAATGACAGCAATATAGTCCACGATGAGCAGCGCTAAAATCAACCTGCGTAGTTGTCCCTCCATTGTGACATTAGAAAGTGTCACATTTATCTTGCAAGTGTACTCTTCTTCAACGTTTGCTTTACTTCCTGGATTTTTCCCACATGGAAATTCTGACCAATCAAGAGCAGCTTTCTCACACAAGGCATTTGATCTGGTCCTCTTGTAAATGCTGCCGTGAGAACACCAACCAACTCTAGGCAATTGTACAACTTTGGAACAACATGAGTCCCTGATTCAGACCAGAGGAGACCACTCTAGGGCTGACAGCAGCCTCACTCTGTAGGGATCTTCTCCATAATGCTGACAGAAGCTCAGAATAACAATCTGAGCCTGTCTGTGCCAAAAACAAGTCGTTTTGTTGGATCCAAATTGATGGTGCTCAATTGCCCCAAGTGGAGACACTGTAGTCTGTTGTGCAGCTGCAGCAGTCTCAGTCTGTACTGGACCAGTTTTAAAAAATGTTGTTCCCATTTGTCACTTAGACACAAAAATGTTTGAAAATAGGGTCCAGGTTAAAAAATACCAAAGTTCCCCTTTAAATGTCCCTCCCACCCCTCCATACTCACCTTTGAACCAAAGTTCCGCCCCTGCACTTTATGTGTATGTATCTATGTGCTCTAATCAATGCACAGGCCTGTTTGTGAACTGTTCATGCTCCAGTTCAGGTGAGGTCCACATGCTCAGGTAACCGTGTGTTCGACGGACCTTTGCCACAGTTTCAGAGTCCTCTGCCCGGTTTCTTATAAAAGTCCATAAGTTTCCAGCCGGAGGAGTTCGTTTTCAAGTTTCAAGTGCTGGCTTGGACCCAGCCCCTCGGCTGGAAATTCCGCGGCCGATGATGATGATGATGATGATGATGTGCCATTGAAAAAGTGGAAAGTGAAAGTAAAGTTCACAAAATAGCATGGGACCTACCGCCGAGCAGAGCAGACTGACAGCAGCACCACAGCACGGTAAGATCGCATCACACTGTCCCTGTTTTATTCTGAGAGGTGTTTTTTGAGTCTGACAAACATGTTGAGTTCAGGAACTTGTTGACTGGCGGCTGAGCGGATCAGGATAAAGCAGCTGCTGGAGGTGAAGCAGCTCCCTGAGCAGCCTGTGTGTGGCTGAGGGGTCCGTGCAGGCTGCGGAGGGCTCAAGGCACGTAGCCTGGACTCAGAGGCGTCACCATTTTATCTCCCATCTGAAGCCCAGAACGTTTTGACTATAAATCCGAGTATAATATTAAATGCGAGCCTTTGACAGGCTCCACAAATGTGTTTAAATGTGCGTCAGCGTCGGTCGCACCGCAGCCTGTGTGTATAACGCATGCACACACTCTGTAATGTGTGTGTGAGTCTGGACAGAGCAGGAATGCACCCACAGCACAGAGTGAACGATGACAAATGTAAATCTGTGTAGGGCTGCACAATATTGGATTTATGTTGCCGATATGCCGATAACAACATTTGCGGCCGATACCGATACATCCACTTTTTTCCCCACTTAATTGTAGCATCAGTCTCCTCCGTGGTGGAGTTAACATCATAATATACATGCGTACTCTTACAGTGACGGCCCAGCAGATGGAGACATGAGATAGTTTTCAGTGTATGTAAAATTAATTCATTGTGCAAAGTAAGAAAAAGCATGTTCGTTCCGCAGCTCATTTTAATACCAATATCGGCCGATTGCCGATTTTTTCACCAGTTAATTGTCGTGAGTCTCTTCTGCAGTGGAATTAACCAGTGTTGGACAGGCTATGTGGAAAATGTAGTGCGCTCAGTCAGTGGTTCTCAGATGGTGTGCCACAACACGTGCCGGGGGATTTTGTGCTAACCACAGATTATGATCTCAATATTCTACTGGGCCGATACAAAAAGTTATGAATTGATTGTTTTTTGTTTCGTTTTGATTTTTAACCAGTATGCTGTGCGTATGTCTATCAGATAGATATTATATTGTATTATTATTTTATTAAAACTTTGTCATTACAATACTTTATTTAACATTAACTTTTATGATAGTAGAATTTTAACTTTATGAGAACAGTACTTCATTTTACTTTATTATAATCGTGCTCTTTTTAAATTTTATTATAATAGTACTTTATTTACCTTTATTATGTTAATATTTTAACTTTACTACACCAATGCTTTATTTAACTTTATTATAACAATACTTCATTTAACTCTATTACAACAGCACTTTATTTAATTTTATTATCAATAGATGGGAAATTCTTGAAAACAGATCAAAATAAAATGTATGAGAATATAGGAATATAAAACATATACAAAAATCAGTAGTACTAAAATTTAAAATATACAAGAGTAATATTCAGGACTAAAATAAAAATATCAAAAGTAAAAATAGAAGATCGATTACAGACATGACACAGTGAGAGGTGACGGTAGAGGTTGTAAGAAATGTGCAGAATAGCTTCAAGTGTGCAGTTAATCATCATCAGCAGTGCAAACAAATGGTTGTGACGTAACTGCTGAGCTTTAGAGGGGCGACTGCAGAGAGCTGTGAGTGCTTTGTGTCAGACAGACGTGAGGTGTTGGCCTGGAGAGGAATGATTTACTGTATCAGTCTTTGTTCTGTACCGTGCACTTACTGTTGTTATTATGTAAGGTATCCAGTAACCTGGTCACTGTACAAGGTAGCTACTCTGCTACCTTTTCTTTATTAATGAATGAATGAATGAAGTTTATTTATACAGCACCTTTCATGCACAGCTACAATTCAGCAGCAGAGATAAACAGCAACACAGTAAAACCATACAATTATACAACAGTCATTCAAGGAGAAATGAGAATAATAAATTATCAATCAGTAATTAATCAAGTAATAAAAATACATTTACACAACATATTAAGAATATCACAACAGACAGCTGCTAGTTATAGGCTCTGTTATAAAGATATGTTTAGTCATAGTTTAAAACTGTCCACTGAGCAGCAGGTCTGATTTTTAAAGGCGGGGTGTTCAGTGTTTTTTAGGCGTCGTAGCTAAAAGAAGCATCACCAGAGGTTTTTGTTGTGACATTAGGAGCAGTTAAAGAGCAGCTGTGGAGGATCTCAGGGTTCATGGAGCGACACAAGGTGATAGGGAGTCAACTATAAAAGAGGGGGCGGGGCCATTAGGTAGCCTTGAAAACCAACAGAAGGATTTTAAAATCAATTCTAAAAGATTCTGGGAGCCAGTGAAGGTCACATGGAACAGGACTTATATGGTCTCTATTATTAGTTTTTGTTAAAACTAAAAACTACATTGTATACAGGACTAGAGATATTATAACTATACTTTATACAACAGCATTTTATTATAACGATATGTTATTTAACTTTATTATAAAAATGTTTTTTTAACTCTATTGTGACAGTAATTTATTTAACCTTATATAGCAATATTTTTCCTTTTTTCATAAGTATTTTAATTTCATTATAACAATACTTTATTTAACTTTATTACAATAGTCCTTTATAGACTAAAAAAATACAAATTATTTAATGAATTACTGTTACAATAAAGTTAAAACATATTGTTATAAAAAAGTTGAATAAAGTAGTTATAATGAAATTACAGTACTATTAAAATAATGTTAGAGCATTATATAATAAAGTTAAATAAAATATTGTCATAACTAGTTAAATAAAGCCAGTCTGCGACGCCAGGGATTGGCAGGGAGGGGCAGGGCCCCCAGGTCCGGCTCCAGGAGGAGGCCCCTGTGTCTCCATACCAGGCAAGGTACTCTACTCCCGAAAAGTCTGTTTCATCGAGGTCTTTGACTCGCTCTTAGTCTGGTCCCTCCCCCGGGACCACTTTGCCTTGGGAGACCCTACCAGGGACTGTTAGCCCCGGACAACACAGCTCCCAGGTTCACAGGGACACACAAACCCCTCCACCACGTTAACGTGGGTTCTCGGTGGGTGTTGGCCTCCGCCAAGGTTGCCCCTTGTCACCAATCCTGTTTGTGATCTTCATGGACAGGATCTCGAGGCGCAGCCGGGGGGAGGAAAGGGTCTGGTTTGGGGACCTCAGAATTGCATCCCTGCTTTTCACAGATGATGTAGTTCTGTTGGCTTCATCACACCATGACCTCCAGCATGCACTGGAGTGTTTTGCAGCTGAGTGTGAAGCAGTTGGGATGAGAGTCAGCACCTCCAAGTCTGAGGTCATGGTCCTCTGTCGGAAACCGGTGGTTTGTCCTCTCTGGGTTTGGGGAGAGTTACTGCCTCAAGCAAGGGAGTTCAAGTATCTCAGGGTCTTGTTCACGAGTGAGGGTAGAATGGAGCGTGAGATGAATGGGCGGGTCGTTGCGGCTTCTGCAGTGATGCGGGCGCTGCTCTGGTCCGTCGTGGTGAAGAGGGAGCTGAGCCAGAAAGCAAAGCTTTCGATTTACTGGTCCATCTCCGTCCCAACCCTCACCTATGGTCATGAGCTCTGGGTAGTGACTGAAAGAATGAGGTCACAGATACAAGCTGTGGAAATGAGTTTCCTCTGTAGGGTGTCTGGGCTCAGCCTTAGAGATAGGGGGAGGAGTCAGACATCCGGTGGGAGCTCGGAGTAGAGCCGCTGCTCCTTCACGTCTAAATGGTAAATGGAGTATAGTGCCTTTCTAGTCATCTAGTGACCACTCAAAGCACTTTTTACACTACGAGTCACGTTCACCCATTCACTCACACATTCACACACTGGTGGCCGAGGCTACCATACAAGGTGCCACCTGCTACTCAGTTTTAACACACTCACACACCGATGGAACAGCCATCGGGAGCAGTTTGGGGTCAGTATCTTGTTCAAGGATACTTCAACATGCAGCCTGGAGGAGCCCGGGATCAAATCACTGATCTTTCGATTAGTAGACGACCCACTCTACCTTTGAGCCACAGCCACCCCTCTGAACTGAAAGGGTCAGTTGAGGTGGTTTGGGTATCTGACTAGGATCCTCCTGGGTGCCTCCTGTTGGAGGTGTCCCGGGTACCTCCCACTGGTAGGAGGCCCCGGGGCAGACCCAGAACACACTGGAGGGATTACATATCTCGTCTGGCCTGGGAACGCCTTGAGGTCCCCCAGGAGGAGCTGGAAAGTGTTGCCGTGTGTGTCTTAATGTTGCTTGCTGGGCTTTGTGGTGGTAATTTCAAAATGCCTGATGCAGATCTCGGATAGATCGAAACATTGCACAATTAAAACTCCTGGGAGCTTTTCACAGTGTGCGGTTCTCACTTTAGTTTGACTTTTTGATCCAGCACCTGCAAATGTGTGTTGGATGTGTGTGTCCTCCACCCTGCTTATATACTGATAGTGCACATGAGTGATGACTGATTGTCCATAGTTGGTGTATGTGTGGTCTGCTGCGAGCAGTGTTGGTTGTAAAGTCTGGCAGCAGCAGGAAGGACCTGTGGTATCTGTCCTTCCAACACTGCAGGTGAAGCAGCCTGTCACTGAAGGAGCTGCCCAGCGCTGTCAGTGTCCTGCATGGGGTAGGACGTGTTGTCCATGAGGGATGATAGCTTGCCTATCATTCTCCTTTCTCCCACTACCTCCTCTGGGTCGAGGGAGTGTCCCAGGACAGATCTGGTCCTCTTATCTGTCTGAGTCTCTTCCTGTCAGCTGTCGACAACTGCTCCCTCAGCAGAACACTCCACAGAAGATGGCTGAAGCCACAGAGTCAAATTGGGTCCTCAGGAGTGTCGATTACAGAATTTATCTAAATATTAAATCAGTATCCTGGAAGCCAAACTTCTCCTTAATCTGCAAATGGCTTTGTGTTATCTGAAACTATAAGTTGGTGGATATCGATAAGATCATATCATGCCCAGTTTTTCTGCCTCTGCGCTGGCGACAGCTGTGGTCGCAGGCATCATGTGTTTGAGTTGTCTATCTGCACCTCATCCATCCCACTCTAGTGAGCACGATGAAAGAATGCCTTGAGGGAATTGCATCAAATTTGGCACAAATGAACCGATTCGTTTTTGGTGGTCATAGGTCAAAGATCAAGGTTACTGTGACCTTGTCTAAATCATTCTTGTGAACACAATAAATTTCTTCAAATTTGGCACAAACGTTCACCTGGACTCAACGATGACTTGATTAGATTTTGGTGGTCAAAGGTCAAGGTCAGTGTCACCTCATCTTTCTCATTGGCCATGGGGCCGATGCTGATTCCGATATTATGGAATAAAAAAATCCGATAACCGATATATCATCCGATTAAATTTTTACGTTTTTCAATTTAAAAAAAACCCTGAAATACCTGCTTTTGATGGCTTAAACACTCATTACAAAGATATAAATTGAAGTCAGAACATTTTGCTATTTTCAAATACTTTTATTATCAGAAATTGTGTGGAACAAGCAGCATATGAACAATGTGAACACAAAATAAATCAAAAATATGATGTGCAAAAAGGCAGTAAACCTCTGGGAAATAAAATAATCATGCAACGTCTACATGAATTAAGACATTCACATGTATGTTCACAGTACCAGAGTTCTTCTTATTATTGCCAATTTAACAGAGGTAGGTTATAGTGCAAAAAGTAACACAAGGACATCATTTCTAAGTAAAACACCATGTTCTCTGTATTTTATTAGGGATGAAAATATAAGTGTTAACATCGGCGTCAATCGATTATTCTCTAATGGCTATAATCGGCCAATTAAATTAGCCCTAATCAATTTGTCACTGAACAGGGAGCCGGTGTTGAGAATGGGGGTGATGTGGTCGAATGATTTGGTGCAGGTGATGATCCGGGCAGCAGAGTTTGAATGATTTGAAGCCTGTTGAAGAGTTCGGTGGGAAGGCCAGAGACAGAGGTCTGCAGCTCTCCACCTCAGATACTACGTGACTTTAGAAATGTAGATATGATTCTGTGATGTTTGCAAACAGTGCCAACAGCTGTTTCTGGTGAGTAGACTGAGTTGTTACAACACACAACAGTTTGGAGTTTTGGACTGTCAGAGAACCAGAAACAGAATGATATCAACATGGTGCTCTATAATGATGTAATTTTTTTCACAGTTTCCTGATGTTTTTTTGACCAAAAGATGGTCATTAATAGTTGCTAATGAAAATAATTATTTGCTGCAGTAGGTTGGTCTCTGATGTGATATAACAACCTTCACTTTCCCTTTTCCAAGTATAATTTACCATTTTATCCACACCCACTCTTCTCTGGCAACAAAAATAAAACTGCAGATTCCTGACATGTTAGATATCTCTAAAAAGAAGACAAAGGATTTGACATTTGTGTTGTGAATTGTGGTATCCCAGCTGAGGTTAGACGAGATAAAGTTTTGTCCTGCCTTGTCCTCTCACGTAGCAACGCGACAGGACAGCACATGTACAGTCCGAGCAGTCAGAGCGTCGTGCCAGGGACTGTTTGAAACGTCCTCAGTGGCGTTTGATGAACGGGCACAGAGTCGTGGTGATAATGAAGTGGAATGTCAAGTTCATTTCCTCCAAAATCAGTGTTTACTCTTGTAGTTTTCCCTCCTGTGCTCTCAGTGTGTGCTGATGTTTTTGGTAGCAGATTCATGAAAGGGGAAGTTCAGCAGATTAATGATAAACTAGAGGGGACTCCTCATTGAGCAGGCGTGGTCATTGTTTGTGTGTTTAGTTCAGACTCTGACATCCCAAAGAATGCTTCAACAAAGTCTTTCTGTCCTGTAAGTCATTACATGGACAGGGTTGGGGATTAATGGAATGCAAGTAACTGAATTATGTATTAGAAATACAAAATATGAGTTTAAATTGGTGGTATTCTGGATACAGTTAGTGTCTATGAAATAGATTACTTGAAGGGATTACTTTGTTTTGTTATATTTGCTGCAACGGCGTGAACTGAATGTGAGCTGAACGTGAACATCAGTTCGATTGCATTGTGTTTTTATGGGAAAGCTCCAACTGACCACGAGTGACGAAGCGCTGCTGTTTTTAGCTGAACTTTTGATGGACATCCTGCTTCTATTTATTATCGCCGCTCCCTTTGATCGCTCTGCAGTGGTCAAAGAACAGCTGACTCACGACGCTGAAATGACCTGTTATCTGTATGACACTCCCTCATTTCACAACACAAACCTTAAAAAGGTGTCAGGTGCCTGAGGGAGATCCCGAGTAAACAGGAAGTTTACAATAGGAGACCGTTCTTTATTTATCAGAGGAGGGGGTGGCTGGGGTGTGACTTTTTTTTTTTGTTGTTGATCCTCCCCAAAGCCACAAATATTTTTCCTTGAGTCTCCTTGAGTGACTGGTGTTAAATCCATGGCCCTCCCTCCACCATAAATTAGTTGTTAGATTTTTAATTCACGACCGCTGGTTATTTCGTGGAAACAGTTTATTTTTGGCCAGATTTTATCTGAGACATAGAATAAAGTGATTTTGATGAAATATCACAATTTTAAGCACATTTTTAGTTTTGTTTTTTAATTTCGTTCATTTCTGGTTTTACAATTTCTGGCTGTGATAGATGGATAAAATTTTTGACTTTTGTTTGTTTGTTTTTGTGAAAACAAGGAAGGCATGTTTTCTTTTTAAACAGCTCTATTTTACTGTCGATTTTTTAAAGAAAACATGCATTTTTCAAACCACTTCCACTTTCCACTTTCTCTACCACCACAGTGTTTCTACAGACACATGACAGATTAAAGGAAGATAAACAAACAGCATGAGTGGTCAGGCTTTTCCTGGGGCACTTCAGTCCATTTAGATCCCACGATATACTGAGTGCTGATTCCCTGTGTCGGGGAACATTCTCATCCTGGAGGAGAGCAGTCACTCTGTAGTTGAATCAGTGAGAGAATGATGTGAATCATCTGTTGTCAGTCAGATCTCAGCCTGTCAGAGTGTCGCCTCAGCAGAGCTCAAAGACATTTTTTGGTCGCACGGTTTCTCTTTGTAGTTTTGTTGTGTCTCTTTCTTGTCATTCGTTGACTCTTTGAAGTCACCTTGTGTCTTTTTTGGTCCTTTGTTTCTTTGTAATTCCTTTGCATGTCTTTGCTGGGGATGGTTGTGTCTCTTTAAAGGTCAATTCTAGTCTTATTTGGTCATTTGGTTTCTCTCTGTAGTTTTTTGTTTCTCTTTCTTGTCATTCTGTGACTTTTTGAAGTCCTCTTGTGTCTTTTTAAGATATATTTGTGTCTTTTTTGTTTCTCTATTTTTTGTAGTTCCTTTCCTCTTGTGTGTTGTTGTGTCTCTTAAAGGTCAGTGTTTGTTAGGGCTCATTTATGCTCCCTTTACGTATGAAAATGTATACGTCCGTTTCAAACGATGTTACCGTCACTGCCCACATACTTCCATGCACCCTTTACGTTGGCATGGATGTTAACCAATATATCCACCAGGGGGCAGCCCAGCGTCAAAAGTTTATGACAACAACAAACTCAAAAACAAACATGGCGACTGTGGAGGAGATATTGATAATGTACCTCTTGCAAGACAAAAACAGAGGCAGCGTTGTAGGAGGCGGTGGTCGGTGAGGCCGTTAAATACATCGCGACTGGAGGACGGAGAATTCTTTTCTCTAGTACTGCCGATGAAAGAAACTGAATTGTTATTTCTTCTTCGGGTCTCACTAGAGCTACGTATCGGGTAGTGACAGCAACACTGCCCCCACGGTTCCCGGTGGTACTGCTCCGTTTGGCCCGTATCCGTAGCTTTATGGAAACATGCAGAAATACGGACGAAATGAAAGCAGAGCACGGACAGAAGGCTCCACCCGTATCCGGATCCGTATTTAACACTGAGCATAAATGAGCCCTTAGGGGTATATATGTGTCTCTTTTGGTCATGTGGTTTCTTTTTGTAGTTTTTTTGTGTCTCCTTAAAGGTCAATTTTTGTCTCTTTGAGGTATATGTGTGTCTTTTTTTGTTGTTTGGGTTTTATTTTTAGTTTTTCTGTGTGTCTTCCACTGCTATGCTGATGACATCCAGCTCTATCTTCCAAACTCACCAATATCTTCAACTGCATCAATGAAATAAAGTCCTGGATGGCAGTAAACTTCCTTCAACTAAATGAAGCTAAATCCAAAATCTTTCGCTGTGGCCCCTCTGACAACATCAACCTGATATCCAACAGTCTGTCCACTCTTATCAAACCTCATCTCAAGTACCACGGTGTCATTTTCGATTCTGCACTCAAGTTTGATGAACAGGTCAACTAAGCAGTCAAAGCCAGTTTTTCCCAACTTCGCACCATCGCAAAAATCAAACCATTCCTCAGTTTCGAGGACCTAGAAAAAGTCATCCATGCTTTCATTTCCACCTGCTTGGACTATTGCAACTCGCTTTACACTGGAATTAATCAGTCATCTCTCTCCCGTTTGCAAGTAGTACAAAACACTGTAGTCAGACTTTTCACAGGTACCCGAAAAAAAGACCACATCACCCCCGTCCTAGCCTCTCTCCACTGGCTGCCAGTGCAGCACCGTGTTGATTTTAAACTTCTTTTATTCACATCCAAAACGGAGTGGCCCCTTCCTACATGACAGAACTTTTAATCCCATACTCCACCTCCAGACCCCTCAGGTCGGCTGACCTCGGGCTGTTCCACGCACTAATTTTAAACTCAGGGGTGACCATGCCTTTCTTGTTTTGTGTCTCTTTGTAGTTATTTTGTGAGTCTTTGAGTCTTGTTGAGGTATATTTGTGTCGTTTTGTTTCTCTTTGTGGTTCCTCTACATGCCTCTATTGTTTTGTTGAGTCTCTTAAATGTCAACTTTTGCTTCTTTAAGGTAAATTTGTGTCTCTTTGGTTGACATACCCAAAATATTGCTCACATATGCAGTTCAGGAATATTTCCTGCGTGGGCTCTGTGTGAACAGGAGCAGGGATTTTGATTTGATTTGAGTTTCCCTCAAGACCTGCGAACATTTCAGGAAGAATGCTGGTTCAGCTGTGATGTGAGTGAAGGCAGTAACATTGCACGGACAAGCACGTAAAGCGTCACGTCAGTTTGATTAAGGACGCTTTCACACGGTCAGACTCCACTGATGATGTATTTGAATCTAAGAGACATTAGACTTTGAATATTAAATACATCACAGGTGCACTGACAGTGGCCACACACACATCCGTCTGTCCTGACCCGCTCTTCTTCCTCTTCCATTGAGTTTTATGAATCATTCTTAAGTGATGCATCACAGCCATTGACTAGAATTCCCCATCGGTTCCAGCAGTGCCTGAAAGGGTGTTCCCAGTAACTTACTGGGAACTCTGTGTGAAAGAGGGTTAATGATATTTCTGTTTCTTCTCTCCTAGCTTGAGTCTGGATGATCGCAGCGGCAGCATGACGGCATGGAAACACGCCCGTCTGTGTCTCTTTGTAAGTGCAGCAATCTGCTGAGCTCAGCAGCTCGTAGCTCCGACACAAGAGTGCTGAGTCACAGTATAACTTATTATATATACATGACAGCTTTGCCATCAACTACTTAATACTGTTGTTCAATTTTATCTTCCAGGTTCTCTTGTGTCTGATCAACCTGTCAAAAGAAGGCTGTGAGGATTATTTCACCGTGGAACGGATGGTATATGTTAATCTTTTCTTTTATGTACACCAGCAAAATGAAAAAAGTGAAGGCAATGAAGTATCTTCTGCTGAGCTTTTGTTTTCAGAGGTCCGAAACATTAAATACTGTTTGCCAATATGTCATCTTTGATAGGCAAAAACATGTCACCTTCTACACAGAGTGGCTTTAAAAGGACTGAAAAAGTGCAACACTGTCTGTTTATGACCAGTAACTTCCTGGTCACTGTTTGTTGTCAGCAAACATTTCAAACAGCAGTAAATAGTGTCATTCTTAGGGTCTTCAGCACACTGGTCCTCAACCAGGGAGTTCCACCAATTAATTCACTACAGTAGTGAGTCCACTGTGAGTAAGAGTCATAAGAGTGACTCCTCTGATCACAGGTTTCACTTCCTCCTTGGTTATCACCTCAAATGTAGTTGACAACAGAATTCTGGTCTTAATCAGATCTAACGCCCCCTCTCAGCTTGTTAGTATTGGAGCTTTTTCCTGTTGACCTATTACGTCACAGACCAAACAATGGACAAACAAGTTAGCTACGGTTAGCTAGCAGCTAACTGCTACCATGGTGGACAACTTTCCACCTCTGTACATTTGGTCCGTCCAAAAAGTCACGGCTCTGGATGTAGATTTCTCCATGTTGTTACCGGCTTCTTCTTCTTCTCTTCCACATTTAATGCTATTGGACTTCCGGGTCAAAGCCCGGGGCGGAAACTGTGGAGCATGCTCAGAGCGCCTCGGCCAGTTTGGGTCTGATTGACTGTATACATGCAGGAGTCACATGATCTGGGTGTGTTAGTCCCACTGTGACACATTCACTGCAGGACCATTTCACTCACACTGACATGTTTACAGGGATTTTAAAAGTCCAGTTTTATGCCTAGTTCACACTACACGACATCAGCCCGATGCAGCAGTGTGCATTGTCAGCATGGATCGTGAACGACAGCGAGTGTCGTACGTGATAATCCATTGTTTCATCTCGTGTAGTGTGTCATAGTAGACGACAACCGACACCACGTCCGGGGCGCCTCACAATGTCCCCACAGAAAGTCTAACATGTTTGATTTTCTTTTTGTCTTCCACGACTGCTCCCGTCACAGCCGTCACTTTGACCAATAGGAACACAGAGCGATCTGCTACCGTGGAAACTGTAGGACGACAGCCCAGCCTTTTAGATATTTCCCGTCGGGATGTTAGCACACAGAGTGAAAAGGAAACAGCAGAGGCACTTTATCAACCCGCTGAGTACTGCCATTAGCATCAAGCTAGCAAAGATAATGTCTGGACCTTTACTCAGCACAACTGCAGAGGCTCCCAGCTTCATTTCAAACACACTACATCATAGACGCGCTGTTATTTATTAATCCTCTGTGGTTTTATATTTTTACATTTGATCCACTCCTGTTTGCCTTGATAAAGTTAATGCATCGCGCCGTCACTTCAAACTCAACACTTCCTGTATGTGTTTCAAATTAAAAGCCCATTTTGATGTTGGTTGAAAGAATCCCTTCATTTCTAAATAGGCTTTTATTGTGAAACATTTGCAGGAACTTCCTGTGGAGGATTCAGTGACTTGCGTGTTTGCGTACGGTGCTTCAAATGAAGCTCTAGCGCTAATAATAATAAAAATAGGACAAGAGTAACCCGATGACATCACACACGTCGTGAAAGACGACCAGGGATGATTGGATTGGACCAGCGTGTAGTCTGTCATGTCTGTCAGCCAAGTCACGGCGCGATTTTATGACTCCACAATCGCATAATGTGACATAGTGACTGTGATAATGATAATCATGAAGTAATAATTAACAGCTGATTATGTCTTCTGTTTGCCCACCTTTAAGAAAAAATATCTGGACCACACTGTGTATCTCATAGAGACTGGTGAACTGAAGGTAACCTACAGAAACACTGATCAAAAGTGATCTGTTGAGATTAAATATATGTTGAAGCACATTGCTTAATGTGTGTGCTCTTTTAATGCAGGACACATTGGAGTGTACGGTGGAGAGAGAGTGCATAGACGGACACGAACCATACTGTCTATGGCTGGATCACTGCTATGACAGAGTGAGTGAACAACACCAACCTTTCATTGCTGTTGTTTTTGAAGTTGGTGTCAGGTTTGTTGTGACTTTTGTGAATGATTGTAAACTTCAGTGTCTCATTTTCTTCTCTTGCTAAGCAGAAGGATGTGCCAACAACTGAGACTGAAAAGTGTAAAGGGAACCCTTCTGTGGAAATCAGTCACTATCACTTCGGGTGCTTGGTATCACACAACACATTATCCGAGCCTGTTGAAGGTACTGCTCCTACACATCCTGATCATAAAATGAAAACCTGGGTCTGACGTCTGTTATTATTGTTCACACGTGCAGTAAAATCTCACCAAAGCACAAAACTAAACAGGAGACACTACAGGTGGAAACATGTTTTTCATGCACAGCTCAGTTGTGGAATTTTGGCTGTTTTGCGCCCAAAATACACACTGTGGTGTTCATTTTAGTTTGGAGTCTGTACCCACCAGTCTGAGGTTATGGACCAGAGCTGTGGATTGCCCCCTCTGGGTTGGGAGAGAGTTACTGCCTCAAGCGAGGGAGTTCAAGTATCTCAGGATCTTGTTCACAAGTGAGGGCAGAATGGAGCTGCGTCTACGTCCCAACCCTCACCTGTGGTCATGAGCTCTGGGTAGTGACTGAAAGAATGAGATCACAGATACAAGCGTCTGAAATGAGTTTCCTCTGTAGGGTGTCTGGGCTCAGCCTTAAGGTGCGGACACACCAAACTGACATCAAAGAACTAGCGGCGATGAAAGCCAACTGTTGCGTCGTCTACGTCGCCTCACGTCGCCCTGTGTCAGTTGCATTTGAACACACTACACGGACTACATCCGACGGCCAAGTAGCACGTACGTTCTGCGCCTGCGTGAGAGAGAGCGGAGCGAGAGAGTGGTACATCCTGTCAGCCGAGGGGTTTCCTATCTGTGCAGCCGAGCACCGCAGCACCTCCACGGACTATTACATCCAGACGGTCCCGGTGTTTCCTCCACAGGCTCCACTTCACTCAGCTGCCCGATAAACCCGCTGCTTCTTCCCACTTTAACCTGAATAACAAACCAGGGCTCGGTGCTCCGGTTGGATCCAAACGGAGAGCCGGGGCTAGCTCAGAGACTAGCGGAGGCTAACTGGCTGTGTTTCCCTCCGGTCATGCTGCGGCTAACGTTCCGCTAGCCGCTCCCAGCTAGCTCCGGCTCTCCGTTTGGATTCTAATGGAGAGCCGGGGCTAGCTCAGAGGTCATGCTGCGGCTAACGCTCCGCTAGCCTTCCAGCTAGCCCTGGCTCTCCATTTGAATCCAAACGAAGAGCCGGGGCTAGCTGGGAGGCTAACTGGCTGTGCTTCCCTCCGGTCATGCTGCGGCTAATGCTCCGCTAGCCGCTCCCAGCTAGCTCCGGTTTGTTATTCAGGTTAAAGTGTGAAGAAGCAGCGGGTCTGTGGGGCAGCTGAGTGAAGTGGAGCCTGAGGAGGAAGCACCGTGGTTGAAAATGGAGAGGAATTGCAGTTCAAGTTTCTATTCAGGAAATGTACAGCAAAATCATATATGTAATTAGATAATGCCTCATTTGCATATTTAAACATAACATTTTAGAAAACTTGTAATACAAAAAATAATCGTCTTGATGTAAGTAATCAGCTGGGGAAGTTTTGTGGTGATTTCTGTTAGTTAGAAATGTTACCCTGTCCACCTGTAGTGTCTTTTTGTGACCAAGTGTTATCATAGTCCTGTGTTTCCTAAATCCGATTTTAACATTTTGAAATTAATTTTTTTTTTTCTCTGTCTTTGTTTTTGGATCACAGGCTGTAAAAACTATGGTGAGTGTCGACGCTGCATTGTGAGTGTTGGTGTGTGGAGTGTGATGAAAAGTGTGTGTGTTTGTTTGGTGTGTGTGTCTTTAATTACTGTCATTATGTCTGTCAGAGTGCTGGCACCATTTGTTTTTTTTGATTCATCTATTCGCTTTAACTGAACCGTATAATTTTGCTCTTATGAGGCTCACCTTTGTTGTTGTAACTGATCTCATCTGTTTTTAGAGCGTGTCTGTGAGCTCCATAAAGAGAGACAGCCCATTAGTAAGTCACACCTTCTGCTAAGCGTTGATTTTAAAGTGCATGTTGCAGTTGTGCATGTGAAATCCCAGAAATCACGCTTGCTGTTGCAGAACAGCAGTTCTCCATCTCCTCACTATTCACTAAGAGAACCATGGATGCAGGCGTAAACTTTGGTTTTTAAAGCTTCTGCCATTTTTGAGCGATTTGCACATTTTCACCTCATCGGTGCCACCTGCTTTGTCTTTACTTTGCCTCTGCGCCACCAATGGCAGGTATTATGTTTTTGGGTTGTCCGTCCCTCTATCCATCTGTCCATCTGTCAGCCCCAGTCTTGAAAACGCAACATCTCAAGATGCCTTGAGGGAATTTCTTCAAATTTTGGCACAAAAATCCACCTCAACTCAGTGATTAACTGGTTATATTTTGGTGGTCATAGGTCGAATGTCAAGGTCATCTTTCTCATTTTTGCAGAAGCAATATCTTAAAAACACCATGTCAAATCAAGCACAAACATCCACTTGGACTCAACGATGAAGTGATTAGAATTTGGTGGTCAAAGGTCAAAGTCAGTGTGAACTTGCATCAGTCTCCGTCTCATTCTCGTGAACACAATATCTCAAGAACATCTTGAGGGAGTTTCTTCAAACTTGGCACAGACATCCTCTCAAACGATGACGATGAACCTATTTCAATTTGGTGGTCAAAGGCCAAGGTCACTGTACCCTTGTATCCATCTCATTCTCGTGAACACGCTGACTACATTTTGGTGGTCATAGGTCATCTTTCTCATTCTTGTGAAAGCAAAACACCTTGAGAATATTTTGTCAGATTTAGCACAAACATCCTCTTGGACTCAATGATGAACTAATAAGAATCTAGTTGTCAAAGGTCACTGTCACGAAGGTAATTTCTTCACATTTGGCACAAACATCCACTTGAACCAGTGATGAAGTCGTTAGATTTCAAGGTCATCTTTCACATTCTTGATAAGATAATGAAGGTCAAAAGGTCAAAGGTCAGCTCGACTGTGACATCATCATGTTTTAATGTCATATCTCAGGAACAGAAGGGGAGACATTTGGTCAGATACTGAATTGGTGACTCTAATCTTGAAACTGTGCTGATTGTATAGATCTTCTTTGCTGTTACTAATAACTAACTAACTCAGAGGCTAACGCTGTGATAGCAGCTCTGTGAGGCTAAAGTTGCTATCAGCGCACTAGCATTCTCACAGTGTAAATCATTACATGTTAGGCAGGTATAAAACAGAACCTTCTGCTGAACTTTAAAAAAGTCTCTAAATGATTTACTAGTCTATTTTTATGGTATCCAGTTCTGGCTGAAATAAGTGCTGCGACACTGAAATAAAGATCATTATTTTAAGTGAAAGGAAGTTTGGAATCTCTGAGACCCGCACGACCACCAACAAATAGACAACATACAGTAACAGATTCAGGATATTTCAGATCCCTGTATTTTTAAATACCAACTTTAATTTGACCCAATCTTCCTCTACTGCTGCTAATATCACTAATGCCAACAGTATTTCTGCTTCCTCTTACTGACGTGCTAAAACTCATCTTGCTTTTCTTGCCAACAAAGTCCCCTCTTGTAAGATTTCATTACTGACTGACTGCTTTCTGCAGTTTCTGAGGAGAGAAAACCATCACAACGCCCACCACCACCACCACCACCACCAACAACAAAGGCAACACTGCCAGAAACAACAACAACAGCAGCACCAACAACAACACTGCTAGACACAACTAGAGCAACAACAACAGCAACAACAACAACAACAACAACAACAGCAGCACCAACAACAAGACTGCCAGACACAACTAGAGCAACAACAACAACAACTGCAACAACAACAACAACAGCCTTGTCACCAACAGACACACAGAGCGCAGTTAGCGGAAACAATGGTAAGCTATTTAAATGGCACGTTATATGGTTAGATGATCGCTACGGTTACCATGGCCACAGAGAATACTCCTTTATTGTTTACGGATTTTTGATGCTTCAGCGCCGGCAACAGCTGCTTCAAGTTTTCAGGTCGTTCATCTGTCGGTCCCATTCTTGCGATATCTCAAAAACATCCATCAATTTTCAACTGCTTATCCGAGGCGGAGTCATGGCAGCAGCAGGCCGAGCAAAGTCTTCCAGACGTCCCTCCCCCAGCTCCATCCCAAGGTGATCCCAGGCCAGACGAGCCGTTCTTCCCTCAAGATCCCTCTTCGCCCAAATCGGATTCAGAATGTTGATAAAAACAGGAATTAGCAGTCTGAGTCCATCAACATCTCCACGACTTGCGCAACCATACACTTTTCTGTCTACGCCAGCATGTTCACGCAGTTTACAAGCTGCTACAATGTAAGCAACAACATTGGTTTCCAGTGGATTTTCTTGTTCGTTTGTTTTTGGACATGGCAGTGCCATTCTATGTCAGAAGACGTGTACCAGCGCCCCCCATCTTGGAACAGTGAAGACAGGGATTGCCGGAATATCTCATTGTGTTAACTAGGGACACATGATAAGATCGGCACATCATTGGCATCGGCCGGACAGCTTTAAAATGAGCTATCAGAATCAGCCAACATGCTTTTGCATATTTCGCCCAATGAATGAATATTACATACATTGAAAAGTATTTCATGTCTCCATCTGCTGGTGGGCCGTCACCATAAGAGTATGTATGAATAATATGATGTTAATTCCACTACTAGAAGAGACTTGATGATCACTGAAATTAGGTGGGGCATATATTGATATCAGTATCAGTTCTTGGCCAAATGAGTTGTTACATATCGGCACATCAGCAAAAAATCCAATATCATGCATCCCTAACGTTAACTTTCCCACATCCAGTGCAGAGCAGAGAGGCTCTTCCTTCCTTCCTCTTCCTCTTATCTGTGGGATACATCCTCTGCGGTGGACGAGACAACCCCAAACCACTGACCTCAGCATGCTAACCCGATCAAACCTTAAACAATAAATGACAGTTTAAGTGGCCATGGTACCAGAGTGATTCTGCGCTCTATAATATCCCATTATAGACAATAACAGACTGCTGTGCATCGTCATGTTCTTTGACTCCATCTTATGGGTTATTTTCTAATAATGGGTCGCCTCAGAGCGCATTATCACCACTCTGAAGATGTTATATTTATTATTTTATTGGTTGAGTGTCGTTTGAGTTGTTTCATGAAAAACAAGACGTGACTCCTTCTAAAATGTGCTATTCTTTCACCTACCTATCAGCCCTTGTGTACATCTAATTTGTGTTTTGGTTTGATTTGAAAAAACAACAAAAAAAAAAACAACAACGATTTGACACTGTGAGGTTTGATATTTCCCTTCAGCATGTTGTCCTTACGTTCATAAACGCACTGCTGTATGAGCATGTCCTGCAGCTGAAGCTGAGAGTATTTATGAATCCATGGTTGTCCAGTGATTGAAACAAAATGACACTAACTAATCACTTGCAGCTGCATGACTTTTACAGCTCGCCCTGAATGCAGCAAATGAAATGAACGATTCACTCAACCAGATCGCATGCTTGCTGTGATTTGTCATGTAATCATTCAAGAGTAAGAAATAAAGTTTTCCTGTTTAGATGCTTTTATATAAGAACCGTGCTTTGATATTTTGACTCTCTGATTTTCTGCATTTTTAAATAATACTAGTATCTTTTTTTGTTTCACACTGTAAGTTTGCATTGTACTGATATTTCTTTTAATCTCTCCATAGCCAGTAATTCAAAGATTGTACATGAAGCAGGTAAGCTTTTTTCTATTGATTCAAATGTGTGTATTTGGCTCTAGTCTGAGTTTAGTCTGTAAAACATCATGAAATAGTGAGGTGTCTTTAAACTGCATGATTTGACTGACCAAAACTCAGATATTCAGTTTAAAAACAGAGACAGAAAAACTGCCAGTCCTCACGCTAACCCCCTGAGAGTTTTTGTTTGGTATGAATTATTAATTTGTCCCAGATATTTGGGATTAGTAGAGCCTGATAAGAATAAAAATGAAGCATTGTCTTTGAACAGCATGCAGTTTTGGACAAAAACAATGTCCTCACTGGGTTTATTTTCAGTCGTCACAAGTGTTATAAAGGCAGGGCAGCTGTGTTTGTAGAGCACATTTCATACAGCAGGGCAATTCAAAGTGCTTTACAGAGCAATAAAATATAAAACACAATAAAGGATACAGATTTCCAATTAAAAAACAACAACAATAAACTACATTAAATTAATTAAGTAAATCATTGACAATTAAAAAAAAGCAAAAGTGCAGACAAGAGGTGCAACTACAGAAATACAAATATAAAGTTGCAGTGCAGTTTAAAGTATTTGAGTTATGAGAATTACAGTGCAGTGTAAGAAATAAATATTTGAATTAATAAAAGGCAGCGGCAAACATAAGTCTTCAACTTTGATTGAAAAGAAGCAGAGCTGCAGTTCTCTGTGAGTTAGTTCCAGATATGTGGAGCATAAAAATTAAGCGCTGTTTCGTCCTGACTGTGTGGACGCAGAGCAGACGTGTCCCTGAAGACCTGAGAGGTCTGGATGGTTCGTATTCTAGCTGCAGGTCAGAAACTGTTCAGTGCTTTATAAACCAACAGTTGATTCTCTGACACACAGGAAGTCAGTGTAAAGACCTCAGAACTCTCTTGGTGTTGGTGAGGACTCGAGCGGCAGTTTTCTGTATCAGCTGTCTGACTCCGTCACAGTAGTCAGGTCTGCTGAAGAGAACTGCAGAGAGAAGTTTTTCCTGCTCGTGCTGAGACATGAGTGCTTTTATCCTTGAGATGTTCTGAAGGTGACAGCAGGCAGACTCTGTAACTGTCTTAATGTGGCTGTTAAAGTTCAGCTCTGAGTCCAGGACTGCACCAAGATTATAAAGAATACATCTGTTTATTTCAAAGGCTGAAAAACATTGTGCAAAAACAAAATTACAAACAATGCACCATGTGTTCAGTGTTTTGTATCTTTGTTGGTCAGGGGTCAACGTTCAAGTCTTACCTCTTAACTTTTTACTTCATTGCCTGAACATGGCTGTGCAAAAACAGAAAATGATGCAAATGATGCAACATATCAGACAGCCTTGTGAGGTTTGCATGAATTTTCCCTGCTCCATACTCCGAGCTAGCAATGTCCTTTATGTCTGCAGGAACAGTTGGTCACACCTGATTGTCCTGTGTGAAATGCTGCAGTTATACAATAATAAAGTCCCAATGTCCTCCAATGAGTACTTCCCAATAAACAGCATCTTATCTTGTTACTATTGTTTAGGTTGGTCAAATTTGTTGTCATATCAAACTACAAACATTCTCAAGCATAAATAAACAAGTTCCAATCATCAAATCTTATCAGGTTTTGAACCTTGTCTATTTTTGTGTCGGGGTCGGTTGCAGACTGACTTGGCAGAGATGGCTGCCATCTTGTTTTTACTAGATTAAGATGCTGATACACCAAACTGTGTCGAAGAGTGAAGTGGAGCCTGAGGAGGAAGCACCGGTTAGCCCCGGTTTCACTACAGGCAGATTCACTTGCTACAAGCGCGGAAATAAAACCTGAACAGCCAATCAGAGTGATCTCTCTCACCGACAAGCTCTGCCGCCGATTCAACATGCTCAATCAGCCAAAAAGCCACTGACACTGAAGTGCTGACGATGCGGGACACACCGCAAAAAGTAGGCTGACAAACGCTCACCGACGGCCCAACTTCGGTCGACGGCCAACCGTCAGCTTGGTGTGTCAGGGCCTTTAGAGATTGTGCTCTTACTGCCACTAGATGGCACAAAAAGTGTCCACAAACGAGGACAACAGGTCTAAGTTAAGCTACATGAGGTATAAGGTGCAGCAATCCAAAAATGTACTGTCCACGTATGAGGACATGGGGCTGCAGGAGGTTAAGAATCCAAAATATGATTTTTTTTTTGTCAGGAAATCATTCAAGCAATTTATTAATTATTTCATGTTGGCAGTTAATTTTCTTGTATCGTGATTATTTTTGAGTGGTGATAAGAGTGAATAATTTTATCGCTTCTTTACTAGACGAGAAAATATTAGATAGAACTTGTTTTTAACTGCCTTTGTTGAGACGTAAATAAAGAATTGATCACTGACATATTTATTTTTGATCTTTTCACAGGGAATGATAATACAAACACAGGTAAGTTTTTCCCTTCTTTAAAATCAGCTGATTTGGTTTGACAGAAATATTTCAGAGATCTGGAGCTGCTCCAGAATCACAAATATTATAATTAGTTGACTTTAATCACATGGCTGGTTGGGACATATTTGTTTTTAGTAGTTTGAAGCTATTGTTTGTTAACTAAGCGCTGACTCAGTGACTCAATACATAAATCAAAATGTTTAGGTTTATTGTCTTACTATAGATGTGTAGTTTAATCATATTTATTTTCTCCAGTAAATAAAATCCACCAGCATCTGTGTGTTTTGTATCACGATGTGACATTAATTAAAAATGCCACATGGAAGCTACACATGGTGCTCTCATTAGCTCAGCAGGCTACAGTGAGTTTTAACAGTGAGTTCAATTTGTGAAATATGTTGCTGTTTGCAAATGAAGAAAATCAATATTTTCTCAGTCACTGATAATATATTTTTTTGTTAAAAATAACTGAAGTTGTCTCTGCTCTCTCTGTGACCAGACCCCCTCAAGATATTCCTAGGGATTTCTGTGATCTTCAATGTGATCGCAGTGCTGGGTGGTTTGTACATGCGCCGCCGGTGGATGCAGGAGAGTAAACAGTGGAGGGACGTGAGTAAAATCATGTCTAATTGTTATAGTCCACACAGTAGTGTATTATCTGCCTAATATATATTCAAGAAACATTTACTGGGATTGTTGTACCAGTGTGCTGCTGCATCAAACTAATTTTAAGTGTCATTTCTTTTTCAGATGTTAGTCCTTGAGTCGAAGGGATACCCAACAGAAGTTCCACTAGCGACAGAGCCGAGGGTACGGCCACAGACGTTTTTTCATTCATTTTCTGTAAATCCTGTTAGGGGTCGCTTTTCTCAGCGGGGTTCACCCTGGACAGGTCACCAGACTATCACAGGGCTGACACATAGAGACAGACAACCATTCACACTCACATTCACACCTACGGACAATTTAGAGTCACCAATTGACGTATGGCTACGCCAGGTGTCACAGTACACGGCATTTCACAGGAGGCAATTGATGATTTTTGGGGACATAATGATCAGATGTCATTGAGAAGTAACCAAAAGGGCCTAAACTACGCATTGGAGGGATATATTCATCATTTTATTGTTGAGAAGGTTGATGAAAAGCTTAAATTACAAGCCAAAATTTACAGGTCACAGTGTACGCTTGTGAACCGCATCTGGTTGCCGTCACCATCAAAGACAACAAGTTAAAGTGCCACTGAAGTTAAGGTTTTTGGCTCAGAATATGAGAAAAGGATAACGGCCTTTTTACCATCTTTACCAAGAGTGTCTCTGCGTTAGTTTGGTGCTACAGTATTTACACTGAATCATTCAGCATAACGTTTGCCAACCTTTGTTATCTCTGCCGTTACAGATAAGTTAATGAAGCTAAGCTCCAGATGTTGCCTCAAACACAATGTTGACTTACCTTAGAACAGATGTAGACATCATTGTTAATCTTATTCACGTTGAGTTGATGTTGTGGTCTAACGTTACCACACAACTTTATCCAAAGGAGACACTTTTCTCGGTTGAGATGTGGTTTAAAGTGTAAAATTACACCTGGTCGCCCAGCCTCTCAGGATACCTTGTGTCAGAGTTGCATGTACCCCATGCACACCGTTTGACCATTTTTAAACTTCAAATCTCAGAAAAAGCTCATAAAACCGAACAAACTGACTTTCTGTAATGCATTTCAATGGACGTCCAGGCAGAGAATGTCCCAGTGTATGGGAATGGATATACGCACTGTGATTGGCTCATCACGTTTGAGGGCGGGACTTAGCCATAGGTCAGTTAACCTGCATGTCTTTGGACTGTGGGAGGAAGCTGGAGCACCTGGAGGAAACCCACGCTGACACGGGGAGAACATGCAGAATGCATTTTTTCACGTCTATTCATTCTGTTTAAACCCAGTAATTCTGCACAGTTGCAAGATTAGGCTGCACTAATAATGTTAGTATTATAGGAGGTAAGTTTAAGTTAATTTTGCTTTTCATAGCCTGACACCCATTTATTGCTAATTAACCAGTTAATTTTTAAGAAAAATTAGCCAAAATGGCGTGAAATACAGGAGGCCATTTGTTTTAGTCCATCGCTCCATTGGTTTAGTGAGCTTTAGAGCCACATTTCAAAGTCCTGTCCATTTAGTCCACTGCCCACCTTTTAGTCTCCACCATTTAGCCTTGGCTGCTCTGCCTCGTGCATCACCTGAATCAGATGGGAGCTAGCAAGTGGCACCGCTCATTCAGATATTACTGCTGGTAATGCCGGCCTTGCAAAACCATGCTAGCCACCCTCCGATCTCCCCCCAGGTAGCTGAGTCTTCATTCCGTTAGCAGTGTTAACAATGTTAGCATCTCTAGCTGTGCAGATGCTGCTAGCGGCACTAATAGAGCTAACAGTAATGACATAGTTAATAATACTGAAGGAGGGCAGCATTGCCAGGTGGGAAATGTAGGATTATCGTACCAGAGACTCAAAATTATCAAATTTTAAGGGAAATTATCGTACATCCGTCATAAAAATAACAATCCTACTGATGCGCTATCGGCAAATATAGTCACTCTAGTTTTTACTTTTTTTGGTTTACTTTCTTTTCCATTTTCCTTGCTTCTGTTTTTCCTCTTCTTCTGTTTTGAATCTCATTCTTGCTCGACCTCCTGACGGGTCCTAGCGCCTCGTGGGGCGGGTACAGCTGACCATTCAGCAAATCATTGTTCAGAGACAAACGTCACCCATATCTCACACTAAGCAAAATGCGATTGGCTGGAAACATGTCACATGGGAACGGATGCCTTCAGGGCTCACAAAAAAACTCTGGCATACTGATTACAACCACACATTCATGAAATGGTCAAATTATCGTACATTTGGCTCTTTTTTGGGATTACTGATCGTACATCGTACAGAGGGCCAAATTATTGTACAAATACAATAATTATCATACACCTGGCAACGCTGAAGGGGGGTTGTGACTTAAAATTGAGCCATTTACTGACTGAGTGTCCTGGGGAGAGATCGAAGGGTGAGCAGAATGTTTCCACAGCAACACTTTGAGTCAGGGCGGCATTAGATTATTAGCGGTAAATGCCAAATGAGCTGTGCCGATAGCTAGCTCCTACCAGATCTGGTTCGTGCACAGCAACGTTAACTCACTGTATTTCAGACATCACGGTATTCCTGACGCTTGACCTTTCGACATGAATTAGTTAATTAAATACTTCCAGATCACAATCATTTTTCCTCCTTTTTATCTCTAACCTTGACCCATGCTGCACCCTCCCACCAAGTTCAAGGAAATCGGGACAGCAAACACAACCACAAAACACAACCTCCACGGCAAAGGTTAACACGACTCCATTTGAGGGCAACACTAGAAACAGTCAACCATATGTTCCGAAAAAAGTAAAGCTAGTGATGTAATCCAAACTTAGGGATTTGAACCCACAACCATTCAGCTACTGCTGCTAGCTTTAATAACATGTCACCTGTGATGAAACACATTCATCAGACTTCAATTAATGTTTATGTTTGACACTTTCCTCTCTTTCAGTCAGAAACACCACTGTCATCTGCAAACAGGGAGGAAGAGAACATCCACCTCATGACGGTAATTTTGAGTGTGATACCATTATATCTAAAACACTTTTAAACACAACAATAGGGCCTTTGGATGATATTTTTATTTTCATACACAGACGTGACAGAGGCTTTTAAATATGTTATAAACACTTAAACGTCCAGTAGACATCAGCATGAACATCTCTTAGGAGGTATTTTATTTATTTTTTTGGCTGTTATCTGTCTGTCTGTCTGTCTGTCTGTCTGGGTCTGTAGCTGCTAGATGGACCTATCTGTCTGGACTTATCTCTGGCCTGGAAGGAGGCGTTCAGGAGATTTGTCAGAGCTTGTTTGTGTTTTGTATGGACGGGTTGATGAAAGTATATTTGCAGCTGAAAAATGGAAATTCTGACCAATCAAGAGCAGCTTTCTCACACAAGGCATTTGATCTGGTCCTCTTGTAAATGCTGCCGTAAGAACCCGAACCAACTCTAGGCAATTATACAACTTTGGGACAACATGAGTCCCTGATTCAGACCAGAGGAGACCACTCTAGGGCTGACAGCAGCCTTAATGTCAATGGACAAGCTCTGATCTCTCTCTCTCTCTCTGTTTGTCTCACAGCCTCGGGACTGTCAGTCCATCATCACACATTCTGCTGATAGAGACAGTCATTGCTGTGCTGCTGGGGAGGAAAAGCACCTTTAAGGACCCTGCTCACAACATCGCTGCTGTACGTATATTTTTGATGCAGCACAGCTGTGGGATGTAAGTATGTGGGTGCCAGAAGGACCAGCTCTACGCTCCTGGTAAAAGGACTGAAGGGGTGATTAATGGCAGTTGGCAAAAACCCAGAGTGAGAGTGAACGAGCTGCAGCATGCCAGTCCTCTCAGCTGCTCTTCAGTCTCTCATCAAGATGGAGTATCGCCCCAGCAGCAAGTCAAAGGGAAATGAAGTGCAACAGGAATGTAACAGGAGTAACACTGACTGAGCTACTCGTTGTGACTAACTCCTGAAGAATTTGAGTCTCTCCTGTGACAAGTTTGTTTCTTTGCCATGCTTGCTTTCACTGACTGAACAGAGACACAGAGGAAGTTCCAGCAGAGAGACTTTAAATACAGGAGTTTGTCTGCCATGGACAACAAAGAGGGCATTAGGGTAAAACACTTAAATGAAATATTTAATGTCAAACCCAAATGGTCTAATTAGTATAATGAAGCTGTCCTCCTCCGAAATAGATCTACACAGGTCTTTGTACAGCTTATTATAACATATATTTATATTCATTGTTAGGGCGACAACCTCCAGTGGCCGTAGTAATAATGACGGGAACAAAGGATTTCCTTGCCTACCGGCGAGCCTTTTTTTTTTTTTAAAGATATTTCATGGACATTTTTAAACCTTTAATTGATAGGACAGACAAGTGTGAAAGGGGGAGAGAGAGAGGGAGTGACATGCAGCAAAGGGCCACAGGCTGGATTTGAACCCGGGAAGCTGCGGCAACAGCCTTGTACATGGGGCGCCTGCTCTACCACTAAGCCACCGACGCCCCCAGCGCGCCATGTTAGAGTGCGAAAACATACCGCCCGCTCCACTGGTTAACTAATGTTAGCCACCCAGGTCGGATGGGAGCTAGCTAGCAGTGTCATTCATTTGGCTATTACTGCACGATGGCACTCTCCAGTTCCCCCCACCGAGGTCGCCCCAGTGAATAGACAGCTTCATTTTGAGCTGCAAAACCCCTTTAGCATTGTTAACTATATTAGCAACATTAGCTGTGTTGACACTGCTAACAGTGCTAACAGCAGCTAACAAAGCTAAAGGGGGTTTGCAGCTTAAAATTGAGCTGCTTACTCACTGGAGCTGCTCCCACCAGATGTGGTTGGTATGCAGTGCAGTAAACTGAAGAGTAGCAAAATTAACCTATAAACTGCCATGTGTAACCAGTCAAAAATAGTCTTTGTGGTTAACAGATTAACGGTTAATTGTTAACATCTCTAAGTGTGATGCAAATTTTTGCCTTGCATTACTCGTCCATACGGCCGCTGGAGTGTTTTCTGGAGTATTTTGCAGCTGGTGAATATTTACCCTCAACAGCTTAGCTAACAGTTGTGCTAACTAACAGGGGAAGGCAGCTAATGCTAACTTGCTAACTTGGTTCATAGGAGAAATCAATTGATGTGAACACAACCAAAGATCAACTTAAATTAACGATACTCCAGGCATACTCCGCAAAACAGCTTTCACAGATATATTTAGAACCTATCATGTAGACGTACGGCTTCAAAACAAGTTTGTCCTCTGTTTTTTATTCTCTGTAATGTCAGGAGAATCTCTGCCAGATCTCAATGCTGATAGGCTTTCGTGACACAGCGTCACACAAATTTCTCACACGCAGTTGTATTTCAACATGCGTTATGTCATTCCTGTTTTGAATGCACGTGCAAATTTGTGCCTATTCATGTGTTGAATTGATTTTGTATGTCAGGCATGTCCATTGTCTGGCCCTTGGCTTGACTTTCAATTATACTATATGCCACCACACCTTATTGTTTGATTAACCAGTATTGGTTAATTAAACATTATCACTTTGCATTTTCTCCGTCATCAATCAATAGCAGGACTATGATACAGTTAGTAGACATGCATCAAGTAGGAACTGGGTTGGAGGACTTGTCAGTAAAGTTCTCACAGCTGTGTACAGCTGTTTAGTTGCTTCAACACTTATAAAATGTGATGCCTGTTAAACTACTGGAGTTATGTGTTTGTTATGACACATGATAAAACTATTATGTGACAAAGAGGCAACACTGGCAGCACCAACCAGGACAGGCAAGACCTGACTGGCCCGTCTGTATCTGACAGTATAGAGGGAGTCTATCAATGTGATAATAAAAAGTGTGCATGTCAAGTAAACTGCATGTGTTGTGAACAAAACAAACACGTGAGGCTTCTTAAGATTTTTAAATACCTAAGTTTTAGTTTCAGTTTTTTACTCAGTCATTTGCAGCTTTTTTGTAGCAAGTTGTTAAATGTGGATTAGAAAGATGTTCATTTCTGTAGCAGTGACAAAGATCAGCAGATGAAGCTTTCCCAAAGAAGCTCTGGTATATTTTGGTAGCTCAGTTTGTTTTTTTTCTCTTCTGCTAAAATGCTCTTCTGCTAAAAGCCAATTCCACAGCATCAAAACCAGTTTTCATAAGCTGTGAAAACATACAGATGTGAAAATGTATTTAAAACAATATTTTAGCTGCAGAGGTTCTCCCCATGTCAAGCTGCATATATAGAAATCCTAGAGTCTGTATTTAATATTGTAAATAGAGGATTCAGTAATGCATGCAGTACAGTCTGCTGACATGTTACAAACGGCTCTCAAACACATGCAGTCTAATATGAATTATGTACGTAACCACATGTTGTGCCTTCTAAGAGCATTTCAGTGCCTAATCAGTCAGTCGATAACATAAAAATAACATTTCATAATCACAGCATTATTTCATTTGTGTGAAGCCCATCTCATTATATTTGAATAATTTCAAACTTAGTCCTGCACCGCTTCTCTGCTGCTTTGTACAGCGTTTGTTCCATCCATGTTTAACCGCTCAGCGAGTCTGATGCTTTGCTTGTATATAATTTTTAAGCCATCCTTTTTATTTATGGTGCTTTAAAAAGAGTATCGTCACAATATGTGTGTGTGTATGACTGTGTTTTTATACACGTAGCTAGGAATAATGTACCTGTACAAACTGCCAAGTGTTGAATAATAATGTCCAGACTGAAGTGTGAGGAAGGTGAGGCTGAACTGCCCTGGAGGCAGAATTAATCTCATTGGTTGAGATGAATCTCAGTGGGTGGAGCCTATAGGTAATGAGTAATGTCACAAATAATGATATTATTACTTTTTTTTCTGATTTTTTTTTTTGTGGCCTTTTGCCTTTATTTAATCTGACAAATATAGCGCGTAAAGGGCAGAGAGGGGGGATGATGTGCTGAACCTGCAGCTGCTGTAGCAAGGACACATCCCCCACATATGGGGCGCCCACTCCACTAGATGAGCCAGTTGGCGACCCAGAATTACTTTATTTAAAAGTCACTTACATAAAAGTGTAAACAGACTTTTAGCTTCTCCCTCTCTGGTGTTTCCAAGCGGTTTCAGTGTTAGCCCATTTGCAAAGACAACCTGAACGCTATCTTTTTCCCTCAGAGCCAAGCAAATAATCTGACTAATATCTGGCTTTCAATTAAAATATCAACAGTCACCTTTAAGAATTTCCGCAAAGAGTAGTATTCACCTAAATCAACAGGCCTATATTTGGGACAGGCCTTTAGCTCCTTTTATGCAAAAACTGTCAAATTGTTTATTAACACCAGTATGAATATTGCATAGAAATTTGGCACCAGAAAATATATCAGCTATGAATCATTTCTTTGGTCCAGCGCATCCGAGAAAGAGAGAGATACGGGACCTGGTGGACCGACACAACACTACTTTATCCTGTTAAAACAACAGACTAAAGGATTAGAAATATCTCACAGGGTAATCAAGGAATGGGCACATTATTTGAGGTAGCCAACAACCCAGTTTTATACAACCGAAGAAGTTCTATAAAAAAAAAACCTGAACTGCTTAGCAACCAGACAAGGCCTCTGATTGAGACAGGCCTTTATTTGTCTAAATGTGTAGCCGTACCAGGCTTGTAAAAGGGACTGGGCGTTTAATTGAGACCAGTTTTTTAATTTAAGTTTTACAGTAGAGCCTGGATGCGTGAGCAGACTATCCAAATAATGTCTATTAGGAAATTTGCGCTGATGTTTTCGAAGCTGCTGGCTGTGTGAGACCAGCTGGTTGGCATAATGTTACAAAAGAATATCAACATTGTTTTTATCAATACTCTCACCACCAGCAAAAAAAAAAAAAATGTTTGAATTTTAATCGAGATGATGGTGATGTTGTAAAGCTAGTCACTATAACTAATGTGAAAGCAGGCTTTGCTATTGCTAGTGAGGTGGCTAGCTGCGCCAAAGTCTTGGTGTTAGTGTTTAGCAACAAGCTAACATGAGCTACAGTGAGCTGTATGGAGGCAGTAACAGTAGTGTGTAACACTTCTACTTGAAACCACAGATTTCTATGGCAAAGAAATTGTGATTCTGTAAAAAATGTAATTAAATTAGCACCCAGCAACTGGGTTGTTAGCTCAGTCTGTGGACAGTGAGTGCCATTAGCATTCGTGTCAAGAGATTTTGCTTTGGTTTCTTGTAGCGGAGACATCTACAGAGACAATCCAGAGTAATTGAAAGAGTCTTTTTATGTAACTTCAGGCCATTTTTGCATATCTTTGTACTGATGGCAGATGGATGTGGTACCGTCAAATCATCTGATCGCAGCAGTATAGCTGCTGATTCATTGTTTACAACGCCAAACTAACGCAGCAAGCGTTAAACCTAAAGAACAACAACAACAAGGGGCAGGGGAGCATAAGGTGAATACGGGAATGGCAAAAAAAAAAACAACAACAACAAGAGGGGGAAAATATTGTCGCCCTAATATCAACCACAACAAACAAAACTGGAACTAAATTTCACATTGCTGGATTTTCAACACGGCATCTTCAATGACGTCACGTACGTTAAACAAATGTCAGAACAAAGCAACCAAACTTGTCATGAAATAGACAAGCAAACTTATTGCACAACGATGTGGGCTTTCTAACACACTGACCTTTTGGTAACTGTGGACAGCTACCAATAGTTAATACGAAAAAGCAAAGCACAGTCCTCTTCCTGTTTTAGTCGCGCAATGGTTGGCACACAGTGACAACGAGGCTTATAGGCAATTTAATGCCAGTGATGTCATTGTTTTACAGCCATTACACTGTGCAATCAACATGTACTTCATAATGACAAGTTAAAGTAAAGTTGTCCTGTTATCTTCCTCTCTGAGCCTCCATCCACTGAGGTTTACTTCCTCCCTTGTAGTTGTTCCAAGAGGCCAGCCCTGCGTATCAGCGCTCATGTTATTGGTTTACGTTTGGGAAAGGAAGACTGTAAAATATTTATCATGTTGGCACATATTTCAGTGATAAAATAAGGTGTGCTGCATTATGATGTGAATAATAAACAGAACATCTGAACTATGTCTGGTCTCTGCTCGTGTCATTGAACTTTGAAATGTGTTCTTACCAATACGCACTATGGAGAATTGTTATGTACGGAAACATACTGCTGCCACGCTAGAAAAAAAACAACATGAGGTAATAACATAAATGTTTGTTGTTAAAATAAAATGTTTTTTATGTTCAAGATATTTTCAAGTTATAACGAGAAACTTTTATTGTTATAACAATTACTGCGTATCTTGTTATATAAATCATTTACTGATGTTACGAGAAACATTGCAAGTTGTAATATGATCACTTATGTTGTTATAATATAAAACATTTTGCGTTATAATGATAATTGTTATAATGTATAATGTTTCATGTTAAACTGTGATCACTTATATTGTTATTATGTGAAACGTTTCATCTTATGATGATAATGAATGATAATGAGTAAGTGATCACATACTGATTTAACGTGAAATGTTTGACATTACAAAGTGAAATAATTTATTGTTATGTCGAGAACATCAAATGTTTTATGATATAACAATAAATTATTGTTGTAAAATGTTTCACGTTATAACATCACTTATTTTGTTATGACGTGAAACATTTAGGATTACAATATGATAATTTATTGTTATAACAAAGTGTTTCAGGTTATAATGTGATCACTTAGTGTTTTACGTTATAATGATTATTGTTATGACGTGAAACATTTAACATTACGTGATAATTTGTTGTAACATGAAATGTTTCATGTTACAATGTGAAATAATTTATGATTATAAAATATTTAACGTTATAACGTGATCACTTCTATTTTTATGACATGAAACATTTCATGAAACATGGAACACTTTATGTTATAACATGATCACTTATGTTGCCATAACATGTTTTACATTGCAACTTGATTCATTTTTTGTTATGACGTAAAATGTTAAATATTATAATGTGATTATTTATATTGTTCGTGAAACATATTATGTGATATTCATTGTTTCCACATGAAACTCAGGTTTAACTGAGGAAACGATGTGCAGAGAGGGAGAAATTAGGGAATAAAGCTCATCAACACAATTGGATTAGCTTCCACTTCATGATGAGTTGACAAGTGTTGAATTTTTTGTTAGTAACTACAAGCATTGAACCAAAGCTGATCCAACCATACACCACATGAATATATTTATATTTATCTGAATAAATCTAAAACATAGATAAATAAATGTCTGCACGTACTCGCAGTCAATGTATAAACACCTATTGGGTGAGGGATTGTTTGTTTTTACAGTAGGAGTGGAAAAGGCTCAAGTATGTCACAAAACCAGCATCTCAGTGTGTCTTATTTCACTGCGGACGTCTGTGAGCAACTTCTATCGGATCCATGTCATTGCTTCGACAGCCCATTGGTTCACCATCCCATTAGTCCGACTGTCCGCGATGCTGAACGGCTCACGGCGGGCGTAAGGTGCGCCGCAACCGGCTTGAGGCAGAGCAGGCTCACGGCTTATGTGTTTGTCACTTTCTTTTTGATTTTAACCCACACCATGATCTTTTCCTGACCCTAACCAAGTGGTTTTTGTGCCTAAACCTAACCAGACCTTAACCACAGGGCATTATGATGACTTCGGAACAATGAGTTTAATATGGTCGGAACAATGGGCTGTCGAACCAATGGGCAGTTCCCCTTCTATCAAACAGTTCTGTTTCGTAGAAATCCTGCTGCTATACTTTTACTTATTTAAATATATGAGATTTACGGGGTTGCAGACTACAGAGGACACTATGGGCTGTGGTAAGATGAAATAACAAACTTGAGTCATGTTTAATTTGATGTGAAAATGTGAATGTTATTTCCTAGTACTATTTGCATGGCAAACAAATAGCTAAGCGACAATGGATTTTTATTATGAGCCTTACACTGACAATATTTGTTAATGAATTTTACGCTTATGTCTTTTACTGCCTGTCATCTCTTGTGTCAACTCTTGCAGCAACAGTAACTACAAACAGATCAGTCATGCATGTTTTGCCCCCTGAAAACTGTGACATTGACATTTTAGACACTGGAGGAACGATCAGTGATTTCATAGACGATAAAATAAAGGAGCGTAGTTCAGTGGTGAGTATCAGAGACATCACCATGCTTAAGTTTTCCTAACTTTAAATCTCTGTGTAAGTGTTTAAAAGTAATGACAGATTTTGAAAACAAAATGTTGTTTTATTCATTTAGCACAACGACGAGCCATTCTGTCTGGCAAACCTAGACAGTATCCTCATGAGGCACCTCAGGTGGCTCGCTAACCTGCCTCAGGTCAAACCTTCTACACAGTGAAGTACAACAACACAGCAGCAGTTTTAAAGATGATGACTGTTTTGGAAACTGGTTTCGACTGTGCTAGCAAGGTACATCACTGATCATCTACACTGCAAATCATTTCCAGAATATTACAATATGTAATTGTAATATTTCACAATAAATTACAAGCTTTTACTGTGATATTTAACCATATTCAGAATTTTGTTGTGAAATACATGCAGGTAAATATAGTAATTTTACAGAATCTGTTAAAGAAGAAGAAGTTGAGAAGAAAGACCAGACTGGCCAAACTCCACTACAAAAACAAAGTGGGGGAAAAATTCACCACTGGCAATGCAAGGGAGGCATGGCAGGGACTTAATATCATGATGGGCAGAGCCCAGAATCCGGCCCTGATCCAATGCTCTGACCTCGCCACCTTTGCAAAGCAGCTGAACATTTACTACAGCAGGTTCAACATGCCACACCCCCAGAATGACTGGACCCTCACCAGCAGTAACTGTCCAACAATCACGGTGGATAAAAGGAAGGTTGCATCGATACTGGGCCGCATCAACCCTCACAAAGCCTCTGGCTCGGACAGGCTGAGGGGCAAGGTGCTGAGGGAATGCTCAGTTCAGCTGGGTGATGTCATCACTCAGCTATTCCAGCATCTCCTTGACTCCAGCTGTGGAAGGAGTCTACACTTATACGGTGCCAAAGAAATCCAATGCCAGGAAGATCAAGGACTTCAGACCAGTGGCACTCACGTCCATACTTTGCAAGTGTATGGAGAGGGTGGTGAGTGATCACCTCACTGCTATGGTGGTGGGCAGGCTTGACCCACTCCAGTTTGCCTATAAGGCAAAGCATGGGGAGGAGGATGCTTGTTTGACTCTCCTGGACACACTTTGCAGACACCTGGACTCCCCACACCCTCACACACGGATTTTATTCATGGACTTTTCTTTCGCTTTTAACACAGTCAACACGGCTACCCTCTGCAACCGCCTTCTGGATCTACAAGTCAACCCAACCTTATCCTGTGGATAAAAGACTTCCTGCAGGACCGGCCTCAGCATGTGGTGGTAAATGGTTTTAAATCCAAGAACATGATTTTAAACACTGGTGTCCCCCAGGGCTGTGTTTTATCACCGATTTTATTTTCCATTTACACAAACAACATAATAAGCAGTAACACTGACATTTCCCTTTTTTAACTATGTAGACGATATGGCCCTGGTGGCCCACATCAAGGACCATATGTCTCTGGCTGCCTACTATCAGCAGGTTAACACCCTGATGCTCTGGATCAAAGAGAGAGAGAAAGAGAAGAGAGAGAAACAGGGCCCTATTTTCCAATCTCCTTTTGTCTAAATGAGTGATAGGATGTTCAATATGTGACACTTCTCCAGTATGAAGCTAGGGCTGACCTGCCTGCAGCCTGTGAGCGCACGCTATATTAAATAATAGGGCACTGACAGACAGCGTCAAACAGCGTCAAAATACATCCACTAAAAGTGCATTTTTTTTCACACAGATTTCCAGGGTAGACATTTGTGGTCCCAAAAGTAAAAGTAAAATGGAGAAACAGCAGTTGGGTTTGTGTGAGACAATTAAAGTAATTCTTTTACGATAATAGAATCTGTCAGGAGGACGTATCACAGTGTCTGAAATCAAATCATCTTCATCCTGGTGCAAATAAAATGTAAAAAAAATGTCAGTGTCTTCTCTGCAGAAATACAAACATAATCATTTATTACTAACACTACAGGTCTGCACTGCTCATGAATTTTGTAATTTTCTCTTTCTTGTACAAGTGCACAGTGCAGGTCCAGACAAAGGACGTCTGTTTTATTCGTTCACTGTTCCACTTGTGTGGAACTGGTGTTGGAATGCACTCTGACAGCCACCATCATTATTACAGTTAAAACTCTGTGAGTCAGCCTGATGACGAAGTTCAGTGAACATGATGAGATTAGAGCTTTGTAGATCACCTCAGGTTCACAAACAAATAAAATAACCCAAATGGGAGTGGGAAAAAAATGCAGGTGGGAGGGGTGGTGGATGGGCCCAACTGTCATGTCTCCAGCAGTGTGTAACAGGTTTAAGGGCTGATTTACGAGCACACACTTACTGATCATCATCTGAAAAGCTCAACATCTCTCTATTTATGCTCTCAACAAATAACTAATGTGAGCCAACTAGGATTTGTCCCCAGGTTCATTGTAAACTCCGACTTATCCATGTGACTGTTAAGAAGCAGAAACATAACTTGTTTCTTCATGTGCAACATGTTAGTCTGGAGGTTTAAACTGGTGTCCTCTCACAGAGTTGGTGATTCAAACTAAACTTTCATCTCTGTCAGAGAAAACTGATCTGAGTTCAGACTGTTTACTTACAGCACAGCTACACTCACAGATAACTGAGCCTCCTACCTGCCTGTCAAACACCATCAACCCACAAACCTTCTCCAGTCCGGACTGAGTGGAGTCCTGCGGGGTGAAGCTGTGAAGGCTGCGAGCGGAGCTAGCTGCTAACAGCCACCGCTGCAACTAACAAACTCCACAGATCCATTCAGCAGCTCCACCATCCACAGTCAGACACACACGGCTGATTATTTACTGCTGAGTTACAGCTCACAACTCGCACCAACCCAAACATCCTGGTGCAGACTATTTACTGGAGTTTACCAGCCTGTTGGACACATTCTTATTTCAACCTCGTCACATGTCCGCGTTTGGTCATGGACTTTCCACGTCCACAAATGACGTCCAAAGTACCCTGGGTGTGTTGGTTGTTGATGTTCTGGGACGCCTTGTAAACTTCAGCCTGTTACATGCATTCTCTGTTTTCAAAATACACTTCTGTTTTCACAGGAAATTTACTGTTTACATACAGTCTCTTTCAAAATAAAAGCACTAAGTCAGTACAAAAACACGAGTTGACAATTTTTTCCTCCAACAACAAGCACGTGGTTACGTTCAGGAAAAAATAATAGCTTCTTCTCCACCAACATCTCTGGGAACTATTACTACCAGGAATTTATTTACCTGGGTAAAAGAATTCCTGGTAATCGGTGTGGTCTGTGTCACGATTACAATTAAAGGTATGAAGGGATCCAAACACAAATAAAAGTAGAGATTAACTGTGGACTAATTAAACTTATTCTGGCACCTTTGTGTGTTTTAGATATGGGAGTACTATTGATTGCTTCACATTTCCCCCTGCGTCTGGAAGCATAATAAAGCAACAAATTTGTTTGTCCCAAACTTCACAGAGGCCCAGTGGATAAAGATTTATGAGTATCCAAGAACACTTTGAAATATCTCCGCCGTCGTCGTAGTCTAGAGCTGGAGAAAAGCGAAGCAAACTACCACCTTTGTGTTCCTTTGTCTTGGAGGGTTGCCATAGCTCTGTGGAAACTGGCAACTAATTCAGAGTACAGGGGCATCTCTCATTTGTTTGGAGTCTGTGGTCGAGAGTGTACTTTTGGCTGCAGTTATACAGTTGCCCAGCAGTAGCAAATTCAAGGACATGGCAACATATTTCGAGAGAAGATGGGGCTGGCACAGTGTGTGGGTGCTACAGATGGATCTCACATCCCCATCCTTTTCCCAGAGGAGTATCATAACAAATACTAATGCAGGCTGTGGTGGATGGAATGTGACTCTTTAGGAATGTTTTTGCTGGAGCTGCAGGAAGCCTGTATGAGTGCTCTGCTTGTCTGGGTTGTGGCATCGTGTTGGCAGGGGTTTGCTGAAGCCTCTTGAAACAAAGAACATTTGTGATTTGAGGTGGTATCTTATCTCTCTGTGATGCAGCCTATCTCTTGAAAAGCTGGCTGTTGAAACCTTTCACAAACAATGGCAGGCTGACAACCCAGCAACTGACATACAACAGCAAGACAAGCAGAGCCAGAATAACCGTTGAACATGCATTTCAAAGACTGAAGGGCAGGTGGAGATGCAGTGACTGCAACCTTTACAAGGGTCTGTGGTCTTAACATGTTGTGTTTTGCATAACCTGTGTGAAATGAATGGGGATGACTTCATTTAAGAATGGTGTGTCACTGTGTTGCAGCAGCCTGAGGGTGCTCTGTCTACTACTGTGGAGGCAGAGGGGCTGCATGCACAACTCTTATGGAGTTTTTGAATATAACAGAATAACGTCTAGACCAATTTGGATTTTGAATATATCTGAACATTTTCTGTAAATACTTGTTTGCATAGTGTTAAAAAAATAAAAACTGACATCTTCAAAGTGATTGTTTTATGCTAATTAAATCAGTTAACACTGGCGTTAACATTAATGGCCATTCTCAGCTTTCAGTGTCTGATAGTCCCCCACTAACAGTTTAGTCTCATCTCATCAACAAAAATAAAACACAGTCTTCGTCATGGAAAAAAGGTCATTGATGAAACATTTTCATCAGTGAAATTAAAACTGAGCCTTTTGTAAGAATGTCTCCGTGCGTCAACCCGGTGAAAGACTGGTGGCTTGTCCAGGGTGCACCCTGCCCCTCGCCCTCAGCAGGATCTACTCCAGCCCTCTGCTGCAAACCCTGAGGGTAAAATATGGACCATAGATGAAAGATGCGCCACAGTAGTGCTATTGTTTACTGTAAAAGGCTTAATTTCTCTGCCTCTCTGGACAATATAGCGTGACTTGCTGCGCATTTGGGAATGTTTCATGTTTTGTGCAGAAGTTTTTGACTATTCAATTAAATTTTATTGCCCAATATCGTATTCATACTCGTACTCGTCGTCCTCCACTTATCCGGGTCCGGTCGTGGGGGCAGCAGCCTCAGCAGAGAAGCAGTCATCTCCCCGCCACTTACGTCAGCTCTTCCGAGGGAACCCCGAGGCGTTCCCAGGCCAGCCAGGTGATGTAATCCCTCCAATGTGTTCTGGGGCGGCCCCGAGGTCTCCTCCCGGTTGGACATGCCCGAAACACCTCCCAAGGGAGGTGTCCGGAAAGCATCCTTACCAGATGCCTGAACCACCTCAACTGGCTCCTCTCGATGTGGAGGAGCAGCGGCTCTACTCCGAGTACCTCCCGGATGTCTGAGCTCCTCGCCCTATCCCTAAGGCTGAGCCCAGCCACCCTGCGGAGGAAACTCATTTCGGCCGCTTGTACTCACAATCTCGTTCTTTTGGTCACTACCCAGAGCTTGTGACCATAGGTGAGGGTTGGAACGTAGATTGACCGGCTTTATGGCTCAGCTCCCTTTTCACCACAACGGACCGGTTAAGCGCCTGCATCACTGCTGACGCCGCCCCAATCCGCCTGTCAATCTGCCCAATATCACAAATCACAATTTACCTCAGAGGCTTTACAGCATACGACATCCCTCTGTCCTTAGGACCCTCACAGCGGACAAGGAAAAACTCTCAAATAAAAACCTTTAATGGGAAAAAGAATAGTAGAAACCTCATGAAGAGCAACTGAGGAGGGATCCCTCTTCCAGGACAGATGGTAATGACAGTAGCTACAACAGCATAAATTTTTGTAATATTATGCAAATAATTACAGGTATTGTGGTACAATATGTTGAAAGTATATATTAATATATGATAGAATATGTATGTGACAATAGTCATATGTGTATAATAACAGTAGAAGTATGACTAATGACTAATGATGGCAGCAGCAGCAGCAGGAGGCATCTGGCAGGACCACGGCAGCAGCACAACCACACACGTCACGCTGTCCAGGCACCGCTGTGATATGAGTTAATCTGAGAGACAGTGGAGCACAAAGGCTCCGGAGAAGAAGCCGAGTTAGTGACATCCAGTAATAGGACATGAATGTTAGCAAGTGAAGAAGAACAAACTTTTCAGAAACTAAGGAGAGAAGGTGCCCAGTGTATTATAGGGGGGTCCTCCGGCAGACTAGGCCTAAGTCAGCCTAACTAGGGGCTGGTACAGGGCAAGGCTGAGCCAGCCCTAACTATAAGCTTTATCAAAGAGGAAAGTCTTAAGTCTAGTCTTAAATGTGGAGACGGTGTCTGCCTCCCGGACCGTAACAGGAAGATGATTCCACAGGAGAGGAGCCTGATAGCTGAAGGCTCTGGCTCCTGATCTACTTTTGGAGACTTTAGGGACCACGAGTAACCCTGCGTTCTCAGAGCGCAGAGTTCTGGTGGGATAATATGGCACTATGAGCTCTCTAAGATATGACGGAGCTTGACCATTTAGAGCCTTATAAGTTAACAGTAGGGTTTTAAATTCAATTCTGGATTTTACAGGGAGCCAGTGCAGAGAAGCTAAAACAGAAAAATGAGAAATATGATCTTGTTTCTTAGTTCCTGTTAGTACACGTGCTGCTGCATTCTGAATTAGCTGGAGAGTTTTTAAGGACTTACTAGAGCTACCTGATAATAGAGAGTTACAGTAATCCAGCCTTGAGGTAACAAAAGCGTGGACCAATTTTTCTGCATCTTTTCGGGTGATAGGCCTAATTTTCGCAATACTACGCAGATGAAAAAATCTTGGTCAAATATTACTCCGAGGTTTCTTACGGTAGTGCTAGAGGCCAGAGCAATGACATCTAGAGAAACTATGTCATCAGATAAAGAGTCTCTGAGTTGTTTGGGGCCAAGAACAATAACTTCAGTTTTGTCTGAATTTAAAATCAGGAAATTGGAGCTATGGGCGGCACGGTGGTGTGGTGGTTAGCACTGTCGCCTCACAGCAAGAGGGATGCTGATTCGATCCCAGGTGTCGGAGACCTTCTGTGTGGAGTTTGCATCTTCTCTCCCCGCACTCCGGCTTCCTCCCACAGTCCAAAGACATGCAGATTGGGGACTAGGTTAATTGGTGACTCTAAATTGTCCATAGGTGTGAATGTAAGCGTGAATGCTTATTTGTCTCTATGTGTCAGCCCTGTGATAATCTGGCGACCTGTCCATGGTGTACCCTGCCTCTCACCCAGTGTCAGCTGGGATAGGCTCCAGCCCCCCTGCGACCCTCAAGAGGATGAAGCGGTTAGAAGAAGAAGATGAATGAAATTGGTGCTCATCCAAGTTTTTATGTCTTTCAGGAATTTTTGAGGTTAAGTTAATTGATCTGTTTCTTTTGGCTTCATTGATAAATAAAACTGAGTATCATCCACATAAGAAGGGAAATTACAGAGTGATTTCTAATGATGTTACCTAAGGGAAGCATTTATAGAGTAAATAGAATTGGTCTGAGCATAGAACCTCATGGAACTCCAAAACAAACTTCAGTACGTAAGGATGATTCATCATGAATGTGAACCAGCTGAAATTGATTGGATAAATAAGATTTAAAACAAGCAGGCCTGTTATAAAACTGAGTCTGCAACATGAGCACAATCCCATCAGTATTCTGGATCTGAATATGAAAGACTGAACTTCCACCTCTTAGAAAACCATAGGTCAGAATTCAACATTGCATTCATAGGGTTGATGATGAAAGAAAAACATCCTCTGTAGTCAGATACAAAGACTCACATGTTGCCAAGATGTCGTAACTCACAACAGAGCTTTATCGCTGAGGAATGTGTTGTTCTTTTTTTTAAAAAGATTATTTATTCTTTTTGCCTTTAATAGACAGGACAGATATATATATGAGAGAGAGCGAGAGCGAGAGCGAGAGCGAGACATGAGTGTCTTTACTAAGCCATATCCGCTTCATCATGAAAGCCGCAACATACTCAGTTTATGTAGGTTTCCATGTAAATCAGATATCTGGTCATTGAAGTCATAGGCATCTGTTAATCATTAAACATCTGCTCAGTGTTCTGAATGAAAGGCAGAGATGCAAACTGTCCAGTATGTAAAGTGATATTCATAAGTATGGCAGACAAATAAGGACAAATGTCTCATATTTAGTGGCATTTATAAGATGAATATTTCTAGTGAAAGAGCAGCTGTCTCCAAATGAGATACCTTACTAGTCCAGGGATTGTCACAACTGAACCTAAATCTGAACCCAAATGCACAACTCAGAGATGGATCAAAGTGCAAATAAACAATCTTTAATATCAAAGTAACAAAGGAAAAATCGCTCATACAGAGGAAAATCTAAAACCAAATCAGAATAACAAAAAAATCACTCTTGCGAGGAAAATAACTAGGATCGAGGAAAAGGCAAGATAAAGTATCAAATTAACATAAAACTAGACAATGGCAAAAGCTGAACAAAGTATCAAAAGAATACATAACCTGATAAACCATAACTGGGACATGGAGGACCTCAGACTTGACGAGACAAGACGAACTGGCACAGGACAAAGGGAAACAGAGACTATATGTACCCACACACACACAAGGTAATGGGAAACAGGTGGAAACAATCAGGGCAGGGCAGACAATCAGACCGGTGGGAACACACGAGAGGAAGGGGCAAGTTACCTGAAACGAGAGGAGAGTTGGATGTCAAAATAAAACAGGAAGCCACGAGACAACATAGCCACAAGACAGAACTAAAAATAACTAACTTAACTTCTTGGACATGACAGGCATACTCAACCTGATTTGCCAGGAGTCACTTTAACAAAATGACAGGAGGCCAAGTTAACAAAGAAAACATTAATAATATGTATCAGTGGGGTTGCTGCGGTATACCACATTTAAGGTATACAGTGATATTAAAATTAACAGTAATCATACCTTGTACATTTGCTCATCTTTAATATTGAAAAAAAATGCAAGATGTGTTGCAGCAGTCACTCTCAACTCTATTTTACTTTTTACACAAACTTTCATTTAAAAAAAAATGGTATCAAGCAGTAGCGCTCCTGGCACATTTGGTGCCCTGGGCAAGTCCCCACGGTGACCACACATTCTCACCAAAAGCTGCATTTTATATTGAACACCTCATGGGAATGTTGTAATTTAAAGGGATAGTGCATCCAAAAATTCAGCCATTATCTACTCACCCATATGCTGACGGAGGCTCAGGTGAAGTTTTAGAGTCCTCACATCACTTGCGGAGATCCCAGAGGAGAGTGGGTAGCGACACCTGCACTCACGTGTGTGCGCTTGCTCGAGACCGCGTTCATGTGTGTTCACGTGATTTGCTGGTCTTGCACGCAAGCGTGCACATGTGAGCGCGGTGCCCAGAGAGGCAGTCAGAGCTACAGGCTACAATGAGGCTAAAAACAGAGTTCAAATGAGGTTTTTCCAAACAACTTTTTATGTCGGGGCTTCAGGACACTTGGATCACTACAGACGAGCAGTATGGAGATATTTTGTTGTTTCAATTATGTGTTTTTGGACGTTTGAATCTGGGGCGCCATCAGCCTCCATTAGGTGGAGTTGTGTTGCTACCTCCTCTCCCCTTGGATCTCTGCAAGTGATGTGAGGACTCTAAAACTTCACCTGAGCCTCCCTCGGGATATGGGTGAGTAGATAATGGCTGAATTTACATTTTTGGGTGCACTATCCCTTTAACTTCGCCCAGTACTCCTTTTTACTGAATAGAGCTTGAATGCTTCACTGTATAAATCAATGCAACCTCTGTTAGCTTCTGGTTGCATCCACTGGCTGCTTTGAGGTAACGATAACTAACTGCTAACAGCTAACTTCAAGAACTCTCCTCCTGCTGGTTTCATCTTCTTTCTCTCCACATCCACTCCTCTCAGTAGTGTTGTGGTTGTTGAGTCGTTCTGACATGATATTGATAACGATACAGCGTGTTTCGGGGTTAATGTGATGCACATAACTCCGCCTTTTTTCAGGCCGCAACGGCTGGGCACAAGAGTAGTGCGCAGCGCCCGACCTTGTGTTTTCCAGGCGGTTAAAGACACTGCATGTATACAACCTCTAAACCACTCTGAAACTCAAGTTCAGTTCAGTTTCTCAACCAATTTGTTTAGTCAATTTTAATTTAGCAATCGCATTAATTACGTCAAAAATGCAAACAAAAGTACACTGTTCATTCCAGGCATTTGAACCCCCTGTTATTCAGTCCCCTGACCAGGATGCCCTGCTTTCACTCACTATCAGTTAAAGAAGGACCCAGCTGAAGGCTCTTACACTTTAAGGTGGGAAAGTACAGAAGATGTCATGATTTCTGCTGGTGGGAGTGAGCGTGGTAATTTAGTTAGAGAGGGAATCCAAGGGGTGACAGACACAGTGTTGCCAAAGTAAACAAAGAGAAGATGAAATCAAGCTGACTAGATCAACACTGTGCACTGTGGATTGGGGAGTGAGCTGCTATTGGCAGGGAAACTCCAGGATGGGAAACGTCTGGAGTGTGGAGTGACGGAGATGGAGATGTGATGCTCCGGAGCCAGCTGTACACAGAAGAAAGGAAGATCTTGTTTGAGGTAGTGGCTCAGCTATGGAGTGAAGACATACTCCCCAAGCACTGTGTTAAGGGAGACCTACAAGAAAACACAAATTACCAGGAAAATTGGTTTCCTTCACACAGCAGGCCTGTATCCCAGGATTTAGGCCAGCAGGAGCCAACTAATACTTTGTGCTGGTGCGGTGGTGTGTCTTTGTCACTGCAGTTACACCTCCACAACGCTTGTAGGCAACGGATGTTGTGCTGTAAAGTTTAGCTGATTCAAAACACACATTAAACATGACTTAATAGCGACAACTTTATTCTTTCTATTCTTTTATTCTTTTTATTCCTATTCTTTATTTCATTCATTTATAAAACAAAACAAAACAATTTAATATAAATACAAACATTCGCTGATCTAGAATGAAAGGGAGCAGAAAGAAGACTAATCTTATTTTGTCTGCCCCTTTATCCCCAGAAATCAATTTACAAAGAACGTAATTTAAAAAACAACAACAACATAAACAAAAAATATAATAAATTAAAATAAAATAAAATAGCTACAGTCACACCTTTTAAGTTCCCAAGTAACAATTCGGTTAATGCCATTCCAACAACAAAATTACAATGGCATGACAATCAAATGTAGCTAACATATTCCATTATATTTCCTTAACATGCTGGCTTTAATTATTCTTTTAAATGTAATGTTTGACTTAGATTCTTTAGTTTCTTTGTTCAGATTGTTCCATAGATCGATTCCTTTTACAGAAACACAACGTTCCATCAATTTAGTCCTTTTACCTTATACTTACTTTCTCTTTTTTCAAATCTTTTCTGAATATTAATTGGCAAAGTTTTTCATGAGCTTTCAGCATAATTTGCAAAATACTATAATCTACTAATTCATTAAATTTCAACAATTTTAACTGAAGGAATAATGGATTTGTTGGATCTCTATATTGTTTTCCCGTGTGCTTCAAACACAAGTACACAAATCAGCTTCACTATAACTCGCAGCATTCACAGACAAACACTTGTCTTTATCTGGACACATTTTCCCCACAAATACAACATGCTAACGTTATTAGCACAAGCCTATGGCATTTTACATTGTATAAATTAGCCTAGCAGCTAGCAGACTTTTCCTCTACTCATATAAAGCCAGGGACAACAGCAACATTTAACAAAGGTAACGTTACAAAGTTCGGCTCCACTGACAAAACAACTGTCTTATACTACACAAACATGCTAACGTTTTTAGCACAAGCCTATGGCATTTTACATTGTATAAATTAGCCTAGCAGCTAGCAGACTTTTCCTCTACTCATATAAAGCCAGGGACAACAGCAACATTTAACAAAGGTAACGTTACAAAGTTCGGCTCCACTGACAAAACAACTGTCTTATACTACACAAACATGCTAATGTTTTTAGCACAAGCCTATGGCATTTTACATTGTATAAATTAGCCTAGCAGCTAGCAGACTTTTCCTCTACTCATATAAAACCAGGGACAACAGCAACATTTAACAAAGGTAACGTTACAAAGTTCGGCTCCACTGACAAAACAACTGTCTTATACTACACAAACATGCTAACGTTATTAGCACAAGCCTATGGCATTTTACATTGTATAAATTAGCCTAGCAGCTAGCAGACTTTTCCTCTACTCATATAAAGCCAGGGACAACAGCAACATTTAACAAAGGTAACGTTACAAAGTTCGGCTCCACTGACAAAACAACTGTCTTATACTACACAAACATGCTAACGTTTTTAGCACAAGCCTATGGCATTTTACATTGTATAAATTAGCCTAGCAGCTAGCAGACTTTTCCTCTACTCATATAAAGCCAGGGACAACAGCAACATTTAACAAAGGTAACGTTACAAAGTTCGGCTCCACTGACAAAACAACTGTCTTATACTACACAAACATGCTAATGATTTAAGCACAAGCCTATGGCATTTTACATTGTATAAATTAGCCTAGCAGCTAGCAGACTTTTCCTCTACTCATATAAAGCCAGGGACAACAGCAACATTTAACAAAGGTAACGTTACAAAGTTCGGCTCCACTGACAAAACAACTGTCTTATACTACACAAACATGCTAACGTTATTAGCACAAGCCTATGGCATTTTACATTGTATAAATTAGCCTAGCAGCTAGCAGACTTTTCCTCTACTCATATAAAGCCAGGGACAACAGCAACATTTAACAAAGGTAACGTTACAAAGTTCGGCTCCACTGACAAAACAACTGTCTTATACTACACAAACATGCTAATGTTTTTAGCACAAGCCTATGGCATTTTACATTGTATAAATTAGCCTAGCAGCTAGCAGACTTTTCCTCTACTCATATAAAACCAGGGACAACAGCAACATTTAACAAAGGTAACGTTACAAAGTTCGGCTCCACTGACAAAACAACTGTCTTATACTACACAAACATGCTAATGTTTTTAGCACAAGCCTATGGCATTTTACATTGTATAAATTAGCCTAGCAGCTAGCAGACTTTTCCTCTACTCATATAAAGCCAGGGACAACAGCAACATTTAACAAAGGTAACGTTACAAAGTTCGGCTCCACTGACAAAACAACTGTCTTATACTACACAAACATGCTAATGTTTTTAGCACAAGCCTATGGCATTTTACATTGTATAAATTAGCCTAGCAGCTAGCAGACTTTTCCTCTACTCATATAAAGCCAGGGACAACAGCAACATTTAACAAAGGTAACGTTACAAAGTTCGGCTCTACTGACAAAACAACTGTCTTATACTACACAAACATGCTAATGTTTTTAGCACAAGCCTATGGCATTTTACATTGTATAAATTAGCCTAACAACAAGCTGATATTTCCAGTGCTCATATGAAGCCAGGATAAATCCAGAAGTATAAATAAGATGCGATGACTAGTGTAAACAGAGCAGAATGCACCAAACGCGCCTGGTCTGCCATAGAAATATGACAGAAGAAAAGGAGGGCTCTTCTTTTGTAAAAACCAATGGATGGTGCCTTTATTCTGAAGGTTCCGTATCGGAAGTGATGTCGCTGCGTTGAATACCGGCGCGGAAGCTTACGTCACAACTCGGCAGCACCGGAGAAAAAGGTAAACATGATTTCATTCACGTGTGTTTACATGATCAGGGACACACTGACCACACGGTGAACACAGCAGAGACTTAAATGATCCAACATTTAAAACAAAGCGCGACGTCAGGCTGCTAGTTTGCGCTGCTAGGAAGCTAAAGCTAAGCTAACGTCTCTGGACGCCAAAGCACGGACAAACACCTCACGAGACACGTTACCAAGACAACAGCCTCCACCAAACGGTAACCGGTAACGTTAGCTAACAGCTAACAGCTAACAGCTAACCGCTAACGTTAACGTTAACGTGAGTTGTTGCCGTCGGTGAGCTTTGATAGAAAAGACCCTGTTAGCGTTATCCTGATACGGAGAAGCTAGTTAGCTTGCTGAGGCTAACATCTCCCCACAGGTATATTTTATTTTATTTATAATCTAAACAGAGTGCCCTGTCTGAAAGAATAAAGTTATATTAATTAACATCATGTGTACCGTCAGAGTCCTAACTTTAACCCAGGGTGTCTGCAGCTTCTTAAAATGTCTCAAAATGTCTTAAACTTCTTGTCTTGAATTTGAATTTGTGAGATCTCAGTAACCACAAACCTTTTATTGAATTTCATTTATTCATCTTTTCATGTCTTTTTGTCAGATTGAGTCAGATTCATCTGTGTGAAAGTTTCTAATGTCACAAATCTTTAAACCTCCCGCTGAACCTAACACTGTCTTTTTTACTTTACACTGCACTCACCTGTTGGCAGGAATGTAGATGAACCTAACCTCCCTCTAATCACCATATTCTTACACAAAGCTCACCTCTGTGTGGGATCGTATGCGCGACTCACCTTTACACTGACCTGCAGTGCTTTAATGAGAAAAAGGTGATTTGTCAAGAAAATCAGTCTGAAATTTGGTTAGAAAAATATCAAAAAGCATTAGTGCATTAGATTTAAGTGACTGATACCTGTAGACACCCTGGTCCGCTGGGTCCCAACCTGAGGGTCCCGACCCCCAGCGTGGGTCGACCTCCTTGATTTTAAGGGGTATAAGAAAACTGTAAATATATTTCTAAAGTTTTTATGATCATTTTTGAAGATTGTCACAAACTGGCTCAGAGTATGTGACAAAAAGGGAGTCCACACAAAAGATTTACTTAAAACAAGCCAAATTTATTAAACTAAAATTAACTTAATTATCAATGGAGTGTGGAGATCAGCAAAGTCAGTCATGAAAGCCATGCATGGGTGAATGTCAAGTGTTCTGTGGAGGTGTTGAAGGTGCAAACCAAAACCAAAGATGCTCAGTGGATGTAAGCTGAAAGGAAGGTAGAGACCAAATGAACAGATTAGGCAGCTTTTATAGCTTGGAAGCCCAGGTGAGCCCAATCAAGGTAACGACCCTCCCATGTCAGCCAGCTGCCTGATGAGACTGGCTGAAACATTCTCAAAGACATTGGGAGGGGCGTCACAAGATACAGGCCTAAACTTTAAAAACATTTCACAGGATGTTAAAGGGATAGTGCACCCAAAAATGTAAATTCAGCCATTATCTACTCACCCATATGCCGAGGGAGGCTCAAGTGAAGTTTTAGAGTCCTCACATCACTTGCGGAGATCCAAGGGGAGAGGAGGTAGCAACACAACTCGGACTCCAGATTCAAACGTCCAAAAACACATCATTGAAACCACAAAATATCTCCATACTGCTCGTCTGTAGTGATCCAAGTGTCCTGAAGCCCCGACATAAAAAGTTGTTTGGAAAACCGTCAATTGAACTCTGTTTTTAGCCTCATTGTAGCCTGTAGCTCTGACTGCCTCTCTGGGCACCGCGCTCACGTATGCGCGCTTGTGCAAGACCGTGAAACATTGGCACCGCCTTCATGTGTGTTCACTTGCCTTCACTGGTTTGCGCATAAGCAGGTACCCTGATGAAGACGGTCTAGTCGAAACGTTGGTACTTGAATAAAAGAAAACATTTTTGTATCAATTCTTAGAGTGTGCGCCTGACATCTTTTTTCAGATTTGTATATTTTCGTCAATGGTTAGCACCTCTCCAACCCTGTGTGTCTCTCTTTACAAGTCAAATGACCCATAAAGGCAGGAAACTGTAATTGGAACTTGATGACAAGTAAAATAAAGTTGAGATTGACTGCTGCAACCCCTCTTGAAAACTTTTTTTTAAATCTGCCTTTTGAAAACATCTAAAATGAAGGTTAGATTCTCCGTCTAGTTTTATTTTTTCAAAATCCTAAATAAGCACATGTAAAAAAATTGAGTTTCCCCCCTGGGATTAATTAAGTATATTAAACTAAATGAAATTGCACGGTATGTTAACTGCCAAGTTGTATATTACGGTATACCTAAAACTGGTATAGCGCTGCAACCCCAGTACAAATAACAGTGTGTGCAAAAGTAAAGGCTGTTCCATACAAAAGATTTTACATTTCTTTGACAAGAAATTAATAAATCAGTTTACATTAAATATCCATTCTGTTTTTGTTCCTCAGTTTGTTTATGTTTCATATTGTTCTATAAGGATGTTGTGTTTCTACCTTTTTAAATTACAGGGAGTTATTTCATTCATTGTCATCAGTTGGCAAATTTTGTATTTTAAGGTTGGATTCATTGCCTTTTGTATTTTTTGTAGCCATGACGACAGACTCCTCACTTCTTAACTCGGAGCTGGAGTTACAGCAGCAGGAGGAGCTGTACCAACAGCTGCTGTTACAGGTAATGTTACTCTGTTGCTTTATTAATTTATAGTCAACTGAACTGCATGGGATGTTCATATCCACACATGGAGGAGGTCCTCCTCCCCAGAGTCTGCCATGTTGTTCTACAGTAGCCCAGAATGGACAAATCAAACACGGGCCTTACAGAGTTTTTGTCTCAGCCACCGTAGTTCATCTGTGAGCTTCGCACATGGGAGAAGTTTCAGTTGGTTGGACTGTAACCTGACTGTTAGATGCCAATAAATCCAACACGCCTGATCTTTAAAGTGAGACTGTAGTTTTTGCTTTAAGGCCCTGACACACCAAGCCGACGGTCGACCGTCAACCAAAGTCGGGCCGTCGGTGAGCGTCTGTCGTCCTAGTTTTTGCGGTGTGTCCCGCAACGTCGGCACTTCAGCGTCTGCGGCTTTTTGGCCAATTGAGCATGTTGAATCGGCGGTGGAGCTTGTCGGTGAGAGAGATCACTCTGATTGGCTGTTCAGGTTTTATGTTCTCGCCCCTGTAGCGAGTGAATCTGCCTGTAGTGAAACCGGGGCTAACCGGTGCTTCCTCCTCAGGCTCCACTTCACTCAGCTGCCCCACAGACCCGCTGCTTCTTCACACTTTAACCTGAATAACAACATACACAATAAATCTTGTTTTGGCTGCTTGTATCCATGATCTCATTCTTTTGGTCACTACCCAGAGCTCATGACCACAGATGAGGGTTGGGACGTAGATGGACCAATAAATTGAAAGCTTCGCCCTCAGGCTCAGCTCCCTGATCACCACAACAGTCACAGGCACAGCGCCTGCATCGTGGACATACTTCAGTCAATAAATGGATTCCCCTCCCATGCTTGTACACTGGGACAAGGACAGCAGTCCAATTAAATTCCTTAGTCAAGCTGTAAACGTGGATCCACTTAACTGTGCATGGAAATGTACTGAACTTGTGACGCTCAGCCGATCCATTGCTGCTGCCAGTGATCAGCCTACCTATCCTTAACCACCTAAATGAAATCATGGAAATTGGTTAACTGTTATGAAATGTGAATGTGTGGGAACCCTGATGTAGGGAAATACATTTATTTGCCTTATGTTTATTCGTTTCAGTCTTTTAATTGAACAAGAAACGAACGAACGTGTAATCAATCCCAAAACGTTAAACACAGCAGGTTTGATTAATTTGTGATGGTGCACAAGATGAAAACCCTCTTTGGGGTGTTGTCTTACAGATTTATCTTTTAGTGTTGGATGGATGATCTACATGCTGAGCAGAGTCCTCCAGAGTTCATTTGGCCTTCCAATGGACTGTGTGCAGAATTCCTGACCATCCCTCATGTAAATACAGAGGGACTGTGATGTGTTGCAACAACAGACACTGCGTTTTTTTTACATGTAAAGTTCAAGTACACAGAAGCCCTTTGTACTTCATAAGCTGTTTATTGACTTTTTAAGACGTGAATGCATTTGTTTGTTTTAAACTCAGGGAACCTAGTGCATCTTGTTTTGTGGATCCAGTGAAGACACAGTTTACAGGAAGAGAAGAGAAAAAAGAAGGTCACACCTTGCAAACAGCTCCACGTAGTAAAACCCTCCCCCACATAGATGACCTTACTGTGACTCAACCGGCCACATCCTCAGCACATTAATGTTTATTCCTTTTTGTGTGTGTCACTTTGTCTTTCCTTTTCCACTTTATAAACGCTTCCTGCTTTATATAAACTGTGTGACACTCACGCATGTTTCTTCTGATGTAGTTTAATATGTGTAAAACTTCCTGTTTGGGCTGCGAACCTCTGTGAACTTAAAGAGACTGCTGGTTATCTGTTTAGACAGTGGGACAGATACAGACTGAAAATCCAGACTCCAAAGTTATACGGCCACAACCTGGTGAGTAGCTCCATAATACAAGTCATATTAAATCCTCACAGTGCCACAGCTTGTTCATGGATTTGATTTATTGCATATTTTTGTCTTTCTGTCCCGTCTCATCCTGTCTCCTTCCCTCCGTCTCAGGCATGTGTGTGAAGACGCTCTCAGAGCCAGACAAGCAGAAAGTTTTCGTCAACATCTGCCAGTCCAACTCTGTCCCGCTGCCACCAGACCTCTCCAGAGACGAGCTTGTGGAGCTGCTCCAATCAGAAGATCCCAGCGGCTACAGAGTTCCCATGAGCCTCGGCGAGCCACACACAGAAGTAGACAACAGTATGTGACTAAAGCCGGGTATAAGTATGTACACTGCTGTTTTAAGTCTGTAATTTCTAGCCTAGCGGTAGAGTGTCTGCCCTGAGACTGGGAGGCCAGGGTTCGATCCCCGGCCAGGTCATACCAAAGACTATAAAAATGGGACCCATCACCTCCCTGCTTGGCACTCAGCATCAGGGGTTGGAATTGGGGGGATTAGATCACCACATTATGCCCGAGCGCGGCACTGTTGCTGCTCACCGCTCCCTCAGGGGATGGGTCAGATGCGGAGAACAAATTTCACTCAGGTGTGTGACAATCAGTGGGACTTCAACTTAACTTTAATCTGCTGCCACAAACTGTGACTGGGTCCAATCAGGTGTGTGTGAGGACTCTTTTATATGTCTGTCCAGTCTTTGATGGTTTTAGGTTGTAAAGAGTCCAAATGGATGGAGAACAAAACGCTGTGCAGTGATTCAACCAGACTGACATCGAAAGAAATAAAGATCCCTCTGAGCAACAGTTAAATAAGAACAGAAAAAAATCTTGGCGTAACAGTGAGTGCAGATTTAGGCCCTGATGGCACAGGAAGTGTTTTAGCAGCTGAAGCGGCTTTTTGTAATTGTTTTTAATGAGAATGAAGATTCTTGCTCGCTGTTGTTGCATTGCTGCGCGCTTCATGTTTCTGCGCGCTTCATGTTTCTGCGCTCTAAGCACCTGGCGTTTTTGCCAGAGCACTCCGAACTCCTCAGATTGATAAAACTTCAACTCAGAGCGGAAAAACACCCCATGACATTTCAGCTTTTTCCCTGATTGTCCAATGGGATGATTTGAGAGGCGGGGCTTCTGTGGTGGTCACAGTTGGTAAACAATGGAGGAGAAACTGGTGGTAGAGGTTGCTGGATACCCAGAGCTATAGGTTGTCAAACTGCCCCTGAGTCATCCTAAAATCTGCCTTGAAGTGTCAAAGATTCGGTGCCTGGAAGTGGGCCTGTAGGCTCCCGACCTTGAACTTCTTATCTCTTGTTAGTCGTCTTCAAATGTCGATTTGATATCTTAGGTTCAGCTGGCAAATTCTTAAAGAAGCACTGGAAACAGGCAAGGTCCGATGCAATCAAGTTTAATGTGTCAACAGGCTTTAACATATACAACTTAGTGAGTCAAACCCCGGGGTGCGACTGAAGAGCCGCTTTCAGAATCCTAGCTTATATGCTGGTGGAGACTCAGACGAGTCTCCACCTCTTTTCGCTAATCCTTCCCACTTAAACCCAATTCTATTGGTGGAGAACATTCTTTGTGTCCAATTCTGATTGGGCCCGTTTTTAATGGTGTAACGTAGCCTGGAATTTCCCAAAATTCCTTCCCTTAGGTTCGGTTTCATTCTTGTTCTATTTTTAAAAATATGTGAAATTCTAGGGACTTTCTACACAGTCCACAGTGTTTCTTATTTCGTGCAAATAAAACCTTAGAGTACAATGTGTGAGTGAAAGTGTGGGAGTTACAACATTTGAGTATCTGTTTGATCATCAAACAGGGCAATAAATAAACTTGACAACAGATTCTTAGGAGTGAATGATCAAACAACAGATTCCTAGAAGTGAATGATCAAAGGAACAAATAACCTCGGCAATAACTCATACAGGTTCAAAGGCTGCTATAGTGCCTTGCACATAATTATATAATTTCTTTCTTTCCCAACCACTTAGATGCATTAACCCTGTTACTTGATTTACTGAGCATAACTTTTACACTACAGCCTGTAAACGTCCATGATGGAGGAGAAGCTCCTGGACCAACTGGTGGTACTCCCCATGATCCAGCCTCTTTTTTAGGGTCTCATGTACCCACACAGATCTCTGTTTATCTGCTGACAGCCTCTCACCCTCAACCAGAGCTACACACAGCACCCTCTGCCTCAACATGGCAGCAGCTACACACTGATTACTGCAGGATACATACAATAAGTAAAAGGTAGATTGTTTACACAGAAAGGTTAGGGTAAGGAGGTGATGGCTGATTCAACCTGGGCCTTATTTCCCTGTTTAAATTGATCAGGGAGATGTGAACAACACTTTCTGAAATTGTTCCAGTAGTGAGCAAGTGGGCAGCGGCCGGGAGCACACGGGGCAACTATTCAGCGTCACTGTGTGTCCATTAAAAGTGTTATGGTAATGAATATGGAAACAGTAGGATGAAAACCTTCACGGCCTTTTCTTCTCTCTCCTCGTCCTCTCTTCATGCGTATACTCTGTCACAAATAAATACAGGCGATGATAGAATTCAAAGGCCTGAGCCACGTTGTTGAAATCACGTCAATAGTCATCCATGGTATTGAAAATCTGTTTGACAACACTAAAACACATTTTCTATAAACTCCTCCGGTTGTTATGCTCTGTACAAATCTCACTCATGTTTCCACTGTTGTTTTCCTGCAACAAGTGACATCTTGTGATATCTCAGGAGAACACTTCAGCTTAATGAGGCAGTAAAAAACACAGCGGATCAAGTGAAAGTTAAAGAGACGCTTCAGACACTTAAAAAATAACCACTTTAAATTCCTCCGTCATGTCACAAAGCTACTGTGGCCTTCAGTGACGCACCGCGTCAAGTGTTGTATTTTTCTGTGATTAATTAATCAAAATTAACATGTTATTATGACAGCCTTAGTTAAAAGTGATATTTGGGTTTATTTTATTTTTTTTAGTAGGTATGTTTTAGTGGCTAAAATACATTTCACCGCGGTCTCGTCCACAGCAGCACATTGTGAAGCTTCTGTGCTGGCAGATTTGGTTTGTCAAAGACACCGGCTAAGCCACACAGAACATGAAGTAAGCACAGAGGAAATGTTAGATATGTCGGACCATAGTGTTTAACTATATGTCTTTAAACTTTACAGATTCAACATGTCTGCCGACTGCACATATCTCTGAAAATGTGTTTTTGGTAGCTGAACGTACCACAGACGGACAAATCAAATCAACTAACATTCCTATACCCGATAAAATCATAAACATAAACCACCACACACTGAACTGAATTACTGTGATTTTATTAAGAGAGAAAAACATGTTTCGCCGTGGCTTCTTCAGCTTTGCTCAACAGAATCATGTGAGCACTCGCAGGTGTGCCAAATATACACGGGTCACATGACTCATCATCACAGTTATGTCACTTTTCTTTTTAAACATTTTTTCTTTCACATTTTTCAGAAACATTTTTGAAAAGATAATTTTCAAATTCTCCAAAAAGCAAAATAAATTTACTCAAAATCACATAGATAAAAAAAATGAAGCAAGATTCATAAAGAGTACAAGAGTCACAAGAATAATATGTGAGTTAACCTCATCCCATTACGTAAAAATGACTGAGATGAAGATTTTATCAAGGAAGCTAGCCTGCAGGTCCTACTGCAGGAGGGTGACAGGGATGTGACTATGGATCTAAATTACCTGTCGATGAAGATATGAGTTAATATTCATACAGTCCCTCCAGAAAATCGCCATCTTGCGATCGCAATAATTAACACAAATTCACTGTAGGTCTGCAATATTTGTGGGGGCTTGCAGTTTTTGAGAAGTCCCACGATTTTTCCCATACAGTCTATGATTTTTCCGCGTCTTTCTGCATTTTTCGGCCGACCGTCATTTGAAGCGTCATCAGACGCGTCATCAAATGCGCTAATGGCATTGCAGTATACATGACTTGAATAGGACTACAACGAACTACAACAGGTCGCGTGCTGGTGACGTCATAGGTGATAGAAACATGGGATTTTGACTGGTGGCAGAGCTCTTCACACACATAAAGTGTAAATAACAACAAATCAGCTGAATCTTTTCCCTTCGGATGAAATGGCCAGTCAGGCTACATGCTACGGAGAGAGTTTAAGAGGTGCTGATCGCCTTCGGTACGACGAGAAAGTGAAAATTATAGGAGGTGTGTGCCCTTTACAGCTGCCACCGTCTGTATGGATGAATAACCCTGTCAGTTCATTCATTCAATTCATGTCCTGTTGAATATCTCATGTCATTGTTGAGATCAACTGAATTTAGTAGTTGCTAGCTAGCTAACATTAGCCAACTAACCTGTGATAAAGCGCCTGCCACAGACATAGATGCAGTGACTGGCTGGATCCCACAGCTTTCTTCATTCCTCATTCTTCTCTGTATCCGGGAGCAAAGAAAATCACAATTCTGTTTTTTTTTATTGTTTGCTGTGTAGTGAGCAATGCAGCAACTTTTTGGGATTATGAACTCCTAGTCGCGACTAGTGTCTCTCCCGGGTCGAGTTCAAAACTTTCACCCAAAAGGGGGCGTGGCCATTGTTACGGCAGTGAGTGACGTTGCGTTGAAGTCATCTTATAGATGTAGTTAGATGCAGTGCCATTAGCGCATTTGATGACGCTTCAAATGATGCTTCAAATGATGCTTCAAATGACGTTGCATGTGCGATGACTTCCGGTCAGCCGGAAAATGCGGAAAGAACATCACTGTAGAAGACATGTTGGTTTACAGTCACATTGTCTGGTTTGAGAGCTACAATATTCACTCGGTATGTTTTGCAATGTTTCTGGAGTCCATGTTTTGAAACTAATTAAATAAAACTAAAAAAGAGTACTATAAAAAACTTTTGCAGCTATTTTGTAATATTCAGTATGATTATTACATGACTTATTTTTTTGGAGGTAGTAGTCTAACAAAATCACATTTTTTTTCTCCTTTTGTCATTAGTCGCAATTTTTGTCATTTGCTGCAATTTCCCGCAAAAAATCACATAGAAATGCTGCAATTTTTATCACAAGTTTTGACAAAATTGGCCATAAATTCAAGGTTTTTTTGCTGCGAGGTCCTGAAGGGACTGATTATAACACAGAAAAGGACTGAACTCTTGTGTTTCATTAAGTCCACATGGCTCAAGTGTTCAATTCATAGATCCAAAATTCTTAACTTCAAAGTTGATTGATCAAATTGCCGACTCTTGGATTGGGTTGTACTCTTTCAACAGTTTTAACCCGAAGCAATGCAACTCTGACCTTTTGTCCTCATAAAAATGTGCATGCAGGCAGCTTTCTTAATCAAGGATCCTTTCACATGAACTCCAGTGTGTCTGAGGACAGATGGAACAGATATGACCCCTTGTCTTCATGTTTCCACAGAGTCAGTGTGCAGAACTGTTCAAGTGTAATGATCTATAACTACGAAAAACATCAATGATGGAGGTGTTCAGCAGGTCAGGGTACACTTTATTATGTTAGGGATAACACTTTCAGTACCTGCAGCTGTCACAGTGGTTTACGGCAGGAAATAAACATTGTCACACTGGAGTATGTGTTAAAGGCGTGTGATAACACTTGCCGCTGTCATGGTGTCTGAACAGATTGAATTCACGTGTCTGTCTCTGTGTTTCAGACTCTCAGGCCTGCACAGCATATGATGTCGTCATCAACCAGGAGTTTTTCCAGAAGTGCCAGGTGTGTGCGTGTGCATGTGCATGTGGGCTTGCTTTGTCATCCATTCAAATATCTAATTTTGTAATTATTATTAAAAGGAAGAGAAAATAGTGAAGATTTTGTACCTGCTCAGGATGTGTGAAGGTTTATATTTCTGTATAATTTCAGAGTTGGTTAATTTAGTTTTAAAATTCATCACATCTGCCAGAATTTATTTATTATCTGACAAACTGGAGAAACCACTTGAACACAAGCAAATAGCAATCATAGATGAACTGACTGTTTGATAAACCTCTTTCAGTTAGTCAGTTGTGAGTCCACACATGTCTATAGAAAATTATGTAAAATGTAAATTTATTTCTTTTCATTCAGACGAAGTGTACGGTTTATGTCTTTAGCGTTTTAGAAAATAAACTCAGGTGTGTATTTTATATTTTCTCCTCAAGTATTGATTGTTGACGTTTGTTCCTGTGAATCTTACGTGCTGCGCTGATCTGACCAGCAGATGGTGTCACAGTGCCACAGTTATATCCTGTTCCACCTCCACTGAATACACTCACCAGCCACTTTATTAGGTACACCTGTTCAACTGCTCGTTGACATAAAAAGCTATTCAGCCAATCAGGTGTCAGCAGCTCATTAACATTTAGTCATGAAGACATGGTGAAGACGAGCTGCTGAAGTTCAAACGGAGCATCAGAATGATGAAGAAAGGTGATTGAAGTGGCTTTGAACGTGGCATGGTTGTTGGTGCCAGACGGGCTGGTCTGGGTATTTACTGGGATTTTCAGCACAACCATCTCTAGGGTTTACAGAGGATGGTCCCAAAAAGAGCAAATATCCAGTGAGCCAAAATGCCTTGTTGATGCCAGAGGTCAGAGGAGAATGGCCAGACTGCTTCAAGATGATAGAAAGGCAACAGGAAGTCAAATAAGCACTGGTTCCAACCAAGGTGTGCAGAAGAGCATCTCTGAAGCAACAACACCTTGTCCAACCTTGAAGCAGATGGGCTACAGCAGCAGAAGACCACACCAGGTGCCACTCCTGTCAGCTAACAACAGCAAACTGAGGCTACAATTCACCAAAACTGGACAATAGAAGATTGGAAAAACCACATTCAGATGGAAGCATGGATCCATCCTGCCTTGTATCAACGCTTCAGGCTGCTGCTGCTGCTGCTGGTGGTGTAATGGTGTGGGGGAGATTTTCTTAGTACCAACTGAGCATGGTTTAAACACCACAGCCTACCTGAGTATTGTTGCTGAGCGTGTCCATCCCTTTATGACCACAGTGTACCCATCTTCTGATGGCTACTTCCAGCAGGATAACGCACCATGTCACAAAGCTCACATCATCTCAAGCATGACAATGAGTTCACTGTACTCCAATGGCCTCCACAGTCACCACATCTCAGTCCAATAGAGCACCTTTGGGATGTGCTGGAACGGCAGATTCTCATCATGGATCAAGTGTGTGATGTCATCATGTCAATATGGACCAACATCTCTGAGGAATGTTTCCAGCTCCTTGTTGAGTCTGTGACACCAAGAATTACAAAGGGGGTCCGACCTGGTACCAGCAAGGTGTACCTAATAAAGTGGGTGCTGGGTGTAAATGCTCAGTGAACACAAACTGTCCTCACAGTGTGTAACAATATGAAATGTGTGTGTCTTACAGAAGGATCCTCTGTTCCAGCAGTTTGTAATTCTGGTGTCTTTGGAGGGTTTGGAGAATAAATACAATCTGGAGCTGAGCAGAGGTCAGTGTGTGTGTGTGTGTGTGTGTGTGTGTGTGTGTGTGAGAGAGAGAGAGATTAAATGTGTGTGGGGGGTGCAGATGATGAAATTGTTTTCTGTGTCTCTGCAGACTGGAAGGTGCTGAAGAACAGGAAGTTCTTGGGTTCTGTTAGCGAGCAAAACATCAGAACGAAGAGCCGACCGGTGATTCAAGAGCTGCAGCCTCAGTACGTCCCTCTGTCTGTCAGTCTGTCTTTCTGTACGGATGGACTGCTAACAGTAAACAGCCTGTTGCAGAGTTCTTTTTTTTCTACATTTCAGCCAAGATTCATTGAAGAAATGTGTTTGATTTAGCTCCTTTCACAGAAATAAAATGTAGAAAACAATAAAACATACAGTCAGTAAATATACACCTTGACTTATTCAGGTAGGTAATAGTTTTCCCAGTGACGTTATGATTTGTCTCAGTTGCTCATATCTCCCACTCTTCATGTTTCTCCTCCAGGCAGAGCTCCCCTGCAACAGCTCAAAGGTAAACCTCCTCTCTATCTGTCCCTCACATGTTTTATTGATGCAAAGAGCAGCTTGTCAGACGAGTCGTCTCTTTATCTGCCCCTTGTGTCTCATTTCTGCTCTGTCTGTTTTTAATCTCACCGTCTCCAGACCAGAGTTCACGTTGCTGGTGGAGCCCCCTGCTGGTGATCCTGAGTATCTCATTGCAGAGATAAAGCTACCTGGAGTGGTGAGATCCATGATTCACACATACATTAACACAATCCTGCCTCTCCTTTTCTCTCCTCTGCTCCATGTAAACGTGACTGTCCTGTACTGTGAGGCATGATATAAACAGAAGAGGCCTAAAATCAAAAACACACAGGACAAAAAGGACTCGGTGATGGGGACAAAAAACATGGTATATAGTCATTTTTTCGCCCCTGTGAGAATTTGCTTGTATAAGAGCACATCAACCAACGTACCAGAAGGTCTCAGCCCTGCAGACGAGCTCCTAAATCATTTGATGTTGTCATGTTAAATGTCCTCACGTCACATCTGATATCAGCAGTGACACAGAGAGACAGTCAGTGTGTTTGAGTTTCAGCTGAATGAACGTGTCTCCTGTGCAGCCGTCGTCTCGGTCTCTGGTTCTGGACATTGGAGAGGACCGACTGGTGCTGACGGCTCGGCCCTCGCTCTTCCATCTTGACGTCTTCCATCCCTTCCTTGTCGACCAGGAGAACAGTGTGGCTCAGTACAACAGAAGCACCCAGGTACAGAACACACACATGCAGACAGTATGTACAACACACAGCCAAATGACACACACAATTTAAACTGCAAACAGAATAGGGCTGCAACGATTAGTCGACTATGAAAATAATCGGTGACTATTTTAGTAGTCGACTAATCGGTTTGAGTCATTTCTCATATAAAAGTACTATAAAGTACCCAAAATACTCTTGCTGCAGCATCTTATGTTCAGATATTGGCAGCTTCACACACTCTCCCATGACGGTGAACTCAAACCCTTTGGCGTGAGTACGAAACAAGACATTAGATGACATCATTTTGGGGTTTGGGAGAGACAGACCGACATTTTTCAACATTTGAACACATTTTTCGATAAAATGATTAGTCGACTAATCAAAGAAATAATCGACAGATTAGTCGACAATGAAAATAATGGTTAGCTGCAGCCTTAGAACAGAACAGGTGAGACACACAGTGACTATACATTTACATCACATTGAAACACAGGTAAACAAGTACAATACACACACACTGTAAACTTTGTTCCTGTTTTCTTTCCTCAGATCCTTACAGTCACTATGCCCGTGGTGTCTTCATGAAACTACAGAAATAATGTAGAGTTATTTATTTAATTGTTAAAAAAGGATGCTGAGATAATAAAGGTGTTTTTCATAAAGCCATTTTTCTCTGTGTGTTTTAATTCATGACATGAATCCCAGTTTAAACAGCTGCAAAGTCTGTCAGAAGTTTCCACGCACAGATTAGCTCTCGCACTACTGGTCTTGTCTGCTGACGTCTGCAGTGATGCAGGCGCTGCACCAGACCGTCGTGGTGAAGAGGGAGCTGAGCCTGAAGGCAAAGCTTTGGATTTACTGGTCCATCTCCGTCCCAACCCTCACCTATGGTCATGAGCTCTGGGTAGTGACTGAAAGAATTAGGTCACAGATGCAAGTGGTGGAAATGGGTTTCCTCTGTAGGGTGTCTGGGCTCAGCCTTAGAGATAGGGGGAGGAGCTCAGACATCTGGAGGGAGCTCGGAGTAGAGCCGCTGCTCCTTCATGTAGAGGTGGTTCAACATCTGATCAGGATCCTCCTGGGCGCCTCCTATTACAGGTGTTCTGGGCACATCCCACTGGTAGGAGGCCCCGGGGCAGACCCAGAACACACTGGAGGGATTATATATCTCATCTGGCCTGGGGACACCTTGAGGTCCTCCAGGAGGAGCTGGAAAGTGTTGCTGGGGAGAGGGACGTCCGGGGTGCTTTGCTGAGCCTGCTGCCCCCGCGACCCAGCCCAGGATAAACAGATGAAAATGGATGTTTCTGTTCTTGTGATTGTGAAACAGGTGTTGGATGAATAGTCAGGTAGCATCAGAACTGAAGAGGTCAGTGACGATGCTTTTAATCTCTGCAGTTAATCTTTCTGGGAAAATAAATGCAACTAACAGGCAGGATTGACACTTAACAGTAAAATGTGAGGGTGAAAAACAGAAACTATAAGGGCACTCGTGGAGACAGACCTCCACTGAGGCTTAAGGCACAATCTCACAGTGTTAACGAGAGTGTAAAATAATTTGTGTAACTGGCCTGTGATTCAGGTTCTTCTTCTTCTTCCTTCTGACAAACAAAGCCAGAAACAAAACCTCCACAGCTGATGAAAAAATGCTTCAAATGTCGTTTCAACAAATTTTATATCGCTAACGATTTTAACCCATCAGCACCAAGCTTTCAAACACGCAGCTTGTTTTAATAAAACTGTTTTGTCCTTTGATGTGTTAATCACAAAATACAAAAGTAAAATGTTCTGATAACTTTGGCCACAAATCAAAGTCCCATACCAGGCTTGTTATTTTTCACAGCATACCTCTCACTACCACAGTGACAGCTGGAGGTTTCCCTTCATCTGTCGTTCAGTTGGCCTCTGACTGAAGCTCTGCTGAGTCTCAGTGATACTGGAGCTGTTGAGGGAGGGGGCAATGTTTCTCTTTCGTGTTCCACACCCAGATTTTTCACCAGCGTCAGACCTCAGCTGCCAGAGTCAGCAGAGGTTCCACGTCTTCAGTGGCCCAAATGAAAATATTAAAAATCTACTTCAGAGTTTTGCAGAAGTTAAAACTGGAGTGTGTCTTTGCTTTATTACAAGTTGTAAAATGTCCTGAGAAAAGTCAGAATCAACATAGTTGCTTTAAGTGCGAAAGTTTTCTTTTCTAGATTATTTTTTTATGGTTTTGCATTTTATTGGAGAGGACAGGATGAATGTGAAAGAGGGAACGACATACGGCAAGGGGCAATAGGTCAGAATCAAGCCCACGGCTGCTGCGGTGAAGATGCAGCCTTTGTACATGGGCCCCTGCTTGACCAGATGAGCTACTGGGTGCCACTGTAAGTTTTTTTTAACTTAAGGACAGCAGTTTTATCCAGCAGCCTGTTCTCATTCCAGGTAGTTAAATACTGACAGTTAAAGAGGCAACAGATAGGATTCAGGTTTTTTTTTTTTTTAGCTTGGTGCCACCTAGCATCAGTGGTGCTGCGTTGCACTGTGGCAACGACCAAATTGAGCGTGGGGATCAGAGATAATCAATAAAATGTGGGCTGTAAAGCCACCAGTATACCTCTGTGTATATGTAGAATGAGAAGGTATGTGGACACTCTACTAAATAAATGAGTAAAGAGACCGAGCAACAATTATCAGATTTATCTGAAGAAAAAACAAATAGTGATGCAAATAATTATAGCAGAATGCACAGTACCAGTACAAACAACTCACAGTAAATGATACCAATATGTACAGTATCAGTACAAACAACAGTAGACACAGTGGAATTATACCAATATGCACATGGAAACAGTCCCCATTCAAGAATAAACGCTACCGTATGGAAACCATGCAGCCGGTTGGAGCTCAAATTGAATGGGAAACAAAGTCCAGTGTTCACTTAGCTGGGCGTAACTTAGCTGGGTGATGTCCGTGGATAGCTGCCTCCGTGAAAAGAGAACAGAAGGAAGGGAGGGGGGTATCACTGTCCGAGGGCTGCCGTAGAATGGCAACCAGGATGTCAGCCGACCAACACTCGCTACCCGCTCCCTGGTTGCGGCGATTTGCGATGCTGGCCAGCTAGGAATGAACTAGCAGCCAGTACAGTCCAGTCCTCTCTGGTCTAGCTAACATTTAGCCGTGTTACTTACTGATCCATTAGAAAGAAAGCTAGCTGGACATGGGTTTTGAAGCCTCTTTGGTCACGGAGCTCCCTCCATCTCTTGAACGCCTGACTGAGGTTTACTCTTGTTTTTCCTCTTCTTTTATCACTCTCCTTTTTGCTCTTCTTTGCCTCCTCACACAGAGGAGCTCCTTTTCTTTTGCTAGGCCGTTTCTCCAAACTTTGTCCGTCTGCCATTGTGCTCCTGACTCAACTATCTCATGCCCAACTCCTCATAAGGACCAGCTCCAGTCCCTGATTGGCTGACCCACCAGTTTCACAATACATGACGTGTCTCCTGCCGTAAAGCAGATTTTTTTCTGTGAAATTTCTCCCCCGGTGGCAGAAGCTTATTGCACAGCCACTAAGTAACCTATGTAAACGCTGATAGTCTGATTTTACTGTGGCCACTACCCTGTGCAACCCACATTATTTTCATCATGATATATTTAGGGAAAAGATGCTGTCTGTCGCCTCTTTAATCACACCCCTCAGTGTGATAGTGACGGCAAAGGCACCCTTTAAGCCCGGTTTCCACCAAACACTTTCGGTACAGTACCTTTGGAACCAACAGTAACCCTTCAGACATGGTACCTACACCCTTCAGTTCAGTTCAGTTCAGTTCAGTTCACATTTCTTCATTTGTAAAGTTGTGGATGGTCCCAACAGAACCGTTCCTTAGCGTCCCCATGTTTGGTCCCCCCTCTGTTGGGGTACCTAGCACACAGATCTGGTACTAAAAGGTGGAGCTGTGAACACTGCAGTCTGATTGGTCAGTAGAGACTGATGAGTTTTTTAGCATAACATAAACGCTAATGTTAGTACTGGTGACTGGCAACAAACAAGGAAGATAATACAGAGGCTCAGGCTATGTAGGCTAACGTTAGCAATTAGCAACTGTGCTGTGTTGTCATATATAACATTACAGCCTATGTTACATTAGAGGCAAACTAAAAATACCTGTCCAGCAGAAACTCTGCGACCATCTCGTCCCTTTTTGTCTCAGGATGAAGCTGCATCAGTCTTCGCCATCGCTCGAACGCAGAGCTGATGTTGACCCGAGTTTTGGCTCCTGCAGCATCGAATTCTCTCGTAGTGTTAGCTTTTTCTGCTATATTCTTTCTTTTGCCAACTGATTTCCCTGTTGGAGAGGCTGGAGGTGGAAGAGGTGGTCTGCATTTGTCTGTCATTGTTACGAAGAAAAGTTTATATCCACAAGCGTCCCTGTTACTAGCCTATTTGTTGTCTCAGTCGGAGGCCTCCACGTGGGGAAGACAGACAGGATGCTCGGCCAATTCAGACTGAATGCAATGATTGGTTCTTAGAACCATATGAGAATGGTATGATTATGACTTTTTATCTCTGGTGGAATTCGCCTACATTTTAGTGTGCCATCAGCTTATTAATAGCTTTTTAACCTAAACAAAGAAAAGTGTAAAATTTCCAGAAAGGTAAGTGTCACTTTAATATCTGTGACCTCAGATGTCAGCAGAGGAGCATTATAATTTAACACTTTAATTTAAGCAGTGTAGCAGCACAGTGACCTCCACAGCTTGAGGTCGGACTCAGTCAGAACGCACGCAGCCAAAGCCGCAGTCAGTTTGTGATGTCATGTGGTTACTTGGTGCGAGGGCTTGAGCTGGTTCTGTGTAGTGGAAACGTCCCCTTTCATGGAAAAAGAGTTGCTCTTCTATTTCTGGATCTGCTGTGGTCATCCCTCTGTCTGTCGCTCCCCTCCCTCCACCCTCTCTCCTCTTTTGTCTCTGTCTTCATCCTGTCGCTGAGCGTCCACATCTGTTCATCTCGCACCGCTCTCACGTGTCTCTCAGTGCGGGACAGTGAGGAAGTGGGTGTGTCCAGACGTAGAGATGTCATTCATTTTTCTCAGACGCAGCTGACAGCTGGTCTGTTCACACTGACAGTGACGGTCATTTCCAAATGAAACATTCCTCACTGCGTCACAAGGAAAAATTAATGAGCAATTCTGGGTTCAGTCAAAACAAAGTCGAGATAAGTGAACTGTGATTCCCCAGAGCTCTGGTGATTTATAAAAACAGGTGATAATTTGTGAATACGATCTTCACAGCTTGTTCTGTTGCCCCAGACTGGTGATTAAATCAACTGACGCTGTTTTAAAGGGAAACTTTGTTTTTTTTTTCCATGTTTTGTGTCTAAGAAATGAATGAGAACAACTATTTTGAAATCTGTCCAGTATTCAATGAGCTGGCCAGGGGTCGCGTTAACCGGATATTCTCGGTCATTGACCTGTTTTTTACAACAATGACCGGAAAATCTGAAGGCTGTCGGTCATTTGACCGGTTGCAATTTCCACCCCTGCCCACATGGCGGCGGAGTGCGGGCTGCTGTTTCACACTGCAGAGAAAAAGTCATTCATCTGCTTCATGTAGCGTTGTTTTTTCACTTCAACAGGTCATTTTAAACATGGGTAAGTCCATATTTTAATCGTTTTTTATAACGTAATAAGTTAATGACAATTTGTCATTGCATGTCCATGTATTGAGTGTGTTGAATGAATATTTATTTATTTATTTTGTTTATTTAACAGGGACATTGCACAGCTCTCAGCCATACCAGAGTTAGCTACTAGCTAACAGCTAATAGGGCATATTGTTCTGACCATTTTCTTGATGTAGTCTGTAGGCTCAGTGACACAAAATTAAAATTGTAATGAAGTGATTAGGGTATTGAAAAATGTGTTCAAGTATGCGCTGTTGTGTTATTTTAAATTATAAAATAATGAATAAAATTAAAATGACTGGTAAAAATAGATTATGACCGGATTTTTACGACCCTGTCGGTCAAAATGACCAGCGACGAAAAAGTCTTGCGCAACCTCTGGAGCTGGCAGCACCGAAACAGGCTGCAGTGTAAGCACACGGGGCACGTTCACACAGTCACATCACTAACAGTGTTTGTTTTGGTTTTTTAGGCTCAGATTGGTATCCTAAGTGACAACATTATGGAAAGGATCCCTAAATGGAGTCTGGTGGGTTTGGTGATGGTGATTTAAGGGCTGTTTCTGGTTAAACAAAAAATCTCTGTAGGGATCCTTTCCATCCTTAGCGAACATTAAAATTACATTGCAGCCTGTTTGGCTCTGCCAGCTGCAGCGTTCTCTCTCAAGACTGGACCAAATTATTTTCCCACTGGTCACTTAGATACAAAGACATGGGAGAACAGGGTCCAGGTTGTAAAATGCTGATGTTACCCGAACAATATTTGTTCCTGATTGCGTTGAAAATGCATTTTAGAGGCATAGTTACAACATTTTTGGAAATATGTTTATTCATTTTTTTGGCCAAGAGTTAGATGAAAAGACTGACACTACAGTCAGATAGAGCAGTAGTGTCAATCCTTTCCATCCATCTAACACCCTGTCCTAACTGTCTGTGAGCGTTGCAACACAGCGCAATGCGGTTCGCCATTTTGAGCATAACTTTAGCCCGCTTGTATTTCTGTTCTGTTGCTTGCATTGGAAAACGCCGCAATGGACAAAGAACGCCTGATTCATGAGGTTAGGTAAATGAAGAGTTACCTACAGGTTGAATCTGGCTGGAGAGGGATCACCAGGAAGAGGAACATTCATGGCTCTGCTGCTCCGTCTCCACAGACAGAGTGTCCAGAGTGCGCTCTGCCACTCTGAGAGTGCGCTGCTCTGGATAACCCAACGCTACATTCAGACAGCGCTCCCAATTTATCAACGCTCCAGTTTGTGTCAGAGTGCGCTCCCACACTCACAATGAGTGTTTCTGAACGCACCACTCACATCATCTTCCTCCATCGTCTAAAACAAAACAACACAATGTGCTAGCTAATGTCTGTGGAGAACTGTTTCGCCTCCAGCTAAGCCCCGCCCACCAACAAACCATCATAGTGTTTACTAACAATAAAAGAGTCTATTTGATCCTATTTCATTAGCTCTTACTTTTTCCACCTTCATCCTCGTGTCCTGAACTAGTCCTGATTCTGTTTCCTCGTCTCGTCTGACCCTCAGCCTCTTGTTGGGTCTTTGGCAGTTTTAATGAATTAAAGTATAATAATCAGTCTTTAACCAAACTGCTTCACCTCTGTGGCCTCTCCCCCATCCACTCTCTCCTCTCCCTCCGTCACTCCCTCCCTCTTTATTCTGTCATCCCCCCCTCTCCACCTGCCCTGTGGCACCCCTCCATTTGTCCTGTGAGGTCATCCCTCTGTTCTCCCTAATCCTGAGAGGTGCTCATCTTTCTGCCTCCGCTTAATCCGCCCGTGGCCCCCGGCCCTGACCACACACACACACACACACACACACACACACACACACACACACACACACACACACACACACACACACTCAGTTATTCTTGTATTGTAACTCGGACACTCAGTAATTCTCACAGCATGCACACACACACATTCAGACATCACACACACACAGCACCCCTCCACCTCTCTGTATAAAACTGCGTTTGTCTCAACAAAAGTCATTCTGTCTGTCTGTCTCTGTCCCTCTGTCTGTCTCTGGTGATACCACACCGTCGTGCAGGTACGTACATCTGTCTGTCTGTCTGTCTGTCCTTTATTATGTCCTCTGCAGGTGTTGTTCTCGTATAAAGACAGTATCATGAGATCATGTGCAGCCGTTGTTTTCTATTAATTTCACCAGACTGTCGTCCATCACAGTAACACTGTCTGCTGCATGTTTTCAGTTCTGTGGGTACTTTGAGAACTCCTCCTGACTCCGTCACGACACCCAGCAAAATAAACCCCTCAGAATTTCACCAAGTGTCACTGAACTTTTAGGATTTTCAACAGGGTGTGCTGAGCTTGATTTTGTGTTTGCATATTTTGTTGTTAGAGAAGCAGACTGAAATCTTGGGTGTCGGAGCATCCCTGAATGCACCACGCAGGAGGAAAAGAAACACCTGTATAGTCGTGAAAAAATATTGTCACCAAAATAAGTATATTAATTATCAATCTCAGGCAAGATTCAAGTGTCAAAAAGCTCATTTAATTTTGTTGTGAAATGAACTGAAATCAGTGTCTACCTTGGACACAATCAGTCCAAAAATCAAACGACTGTTTTGGTCTCATAATCATGTTCATCCAATATATAGTCTATATATTTGTCAAAAATGTTGTCATTCGTCATCCTGATTGTCGGGTCCAGCACAGTGCAAAACGGGAACAATGTCTCCAAACTTGGCAAAATTGCAGCTTGGGCACCAATGGACTGAAAAGCAGTATGTTGTCTAGGATCCCGTCAAACTATTTGGATCACCCTGGGTCCTGATCTGAAGTAGCTGCTGTCTGAGCTGGAAGGGGCCGACAAAGAGGGGCCTGGTTTTCCCAACGTTAGAATGGGCAGGGCTGCCAGTTGTCACTGTAGCCCAAAGGGGGGGTTAGGGTTTCATTTGTAGCCCAAACACAGGATGAGGCCTAAGGCCCCGATCACACAGGAAGTGTTTTAGTAGCTGGAGGTGGCTTTTTGTAATTGTTTTTAATGAGAATGAAGCTTTTTGCTCGCGGTTTTTGTGTTGCTACGAGCCTCTCGGTTCTGCGTTCTAGGCACCTGGTGTTTTTGCTGGAGCACTCTGAACTCTTCGAGTTGAAAAAACTTCAACCCAGAGCGTAAAAGCACCTCACGTCATCTCTGCTTTTTCCCCCATTGTCCAATGAGATGATTTGAGAGGCGGGGCTTCTGTGGTGGTCATGACAACAAGTTTACAGTTGGTGAACAATGGAGGAGAAACTGGTGGTAGTGGTTGCTGGATACCCAGAGCTATACGACTTTACAAAGCACAATTAGCACCATCTCAATAAAAAACAGCAGATAAGTGCAGTACTGTAAACGTCCATGATGGAGGAGAAGCTCCTGGACCAACTGGTGGTACTCCCCATGATCCAGCCTCTTTTTTAGGGTCTCATGTACCCACACAGATCTCTGTTTATCTGCTGACAGCCTCTCACCCTCAACCAGAGCTACAGACAGCACCCTCTGCCTCAACATGGCAGCAGCTACACACTGATTACTGTGGAAAAAAACAAACAAAAAAATGGTAGATTGATTACTCGGGAGGGTTAGTGTGAGGACACGATGAGGTGGTTGCCTGGCACCAGTGGCATCTAATTTGAACAAAAAGGCAGTGTTGTGAGCCTTGTGTCTTGCAACCTACAAAACGCTTTCTGTGTGATCAGGCGTAACACCACCCTGATGAAGCCCCTGATTGGCCGATTGTGCCAAACTATGTCCATATTTTTAGTTCATGAAGTGCTCATAGAAGCAAAAACCATCGACACAGCAGCATCTTTCTTAAGAGCTGTCTGACTCTGACAGCCAGTTAGGGTTTTGTGAGTGCAGTGTATAAATGTGTGTGTGTGTGTGTGTGTGTGTGTGTGTGTGTGTGTAGCCTACCACCTCTCACATTGATCCTTTGACTCCATGATCGCTGCCAACCCCACCATAAACACATGCTAACAGTCTGAGGTCAGGCCAGACAACTTTAGCACTCAGGGGAAAGTAGAGGCTAATAAACAGGTGTCTGCATACACTCATGTGATCTGTGCAGTTTGGTGTGTGTGTGTGCGTGTGTGTCGAACTAGTTCAGGTCAGTATCAGTTTACCTTTTTGTTTTTAGGTTATTCAGAAATAACTGGGCGCGGTCTTTTCATCCTGCCACACCTTTAAATTGATTTTTATGTCCATCAACATTGTGTCTATTTTCCCCAACACTTCTAAGTGATAAAAAGACGTGACTCAACTTAAACCCAGGTCTGACTAACAGTTTCATTTACGCGGGCGGCTGCACACCTTTTTCCTGCACTCTAGAATCTATTATTACCCCACAATAGACTCTTTAACACTAATGAGGTATTGTTACACACCCGTTCTCCGCCCCCCCGCACACACACACACGTTGTCCTTGGCTAAAATTAACCCTGGTAAAGCCCGAGCCTGTTGTCTGTTGGAACCTGACCCCTCTCCTAAATCCCCCAGTTCCCCGTCGCTCTCCATTTAGCTCCAAACGGGCGGTTTCTGACTGCTCTCACGGAGGTGTTGAAATGTTCATCCATCCGTCATTGCACCCCTCCGTCCTTTTCTCCATCCATCATGTAGTTATTCATAGGTCATACCTTTACATACCCTCTGAGTTAGGCTTCCCTTCTCTATCTAACAGGACACTGACAGAGCTTTTGAGCAAGGCACTTAAATACAAGTAGTAGTTGTAATTATAATTCAGGCCTTATAACAATATATTTTTTTGAAAGAATGCACATAATAAAGAATAAATAACAATAAGGCATTAAAAGTAAAAAATAAATCAAAACAAAATACTGACTGAAAATTAAAATTTATATACTTACCTATAGGCAACCCTTCCAGCACTAGATTGAGACTTTACAAAATCAAAACTCAAACACACAAATAAAACACACAATAAAAAAGTTCCAATGTTACATACACAATAGAGTGCCGACGTCACGCCCCTTCCAGTGAAGCTCATGGGACCTTAGATCGGAAAAAATATGAATGGCAGTGAATGAGGAGAGCAATATTATCTTTTGTTCCCGTTTGAGTTGTGACATGAAATCCAAATATGTCGTTAATGAATTTAAAACATGAATTTTAAGATCAAGAAAGTCATACTTTGTGGTAAAACTGTTGAGATATAAGCTTTTGAAAAAAAACGTAATTAGAAAAACTACACAGGAGGCGGTCGCGTATGTGACATCATAGCTTTCGCTTGCTTCCTGCAGCTTGGAGTGACTGCCGCCTGGCACAAAACACACAGACATCTTCAATCATAAATCGATTAATCATAAAACAGTGGAATTTCAGCGGGGAGGCCAAGCTGCAGGAAGCGAGCGAAAGCTATGACGTCACATACGCGACCTCCTCCTGTGTACTCTTGAGTCTTTCTAATTAAAAAGCTTATATCTCAACAGTTTTACCACAAAGTATGACTTTCTTGACCTTAAAATTTATGTTTTAAATTCATTAACGACATTTTTAGATTTCACGTCGCAACTCAAACGGGAACAAAAGATAGTATTGCTCTCCCCATTCACTGCCATTCATATTTTTTCCAATCTAAGGTGCCATGAGCTCTACTGGAAGGGGCGTGACTTCGACACTCTTTAACGATCAAACCTCAGTTTTATATTTCTTAATTCTTAATCCTTTGACACAGCGTTACAGTTGACCAAGCAGGTCAAAAAGTAATGTTAGCCTGACGGCGTTTCACCATACCTCTGGGAACGGCTGACCAAGCAGGTCGAAATTAGTAGCTAATGTTAACTAGTAATGTTAGCCTGATAGCCTTTGACCTGACCTCTGGGAACAGTTGATCTAGTAGACAGAAAATAGTAGTTGAAGTTAGCTAACATTACCCAATAATGTTAGGTGAAAATAGTAGCTAAAATTAGCTAATGTTGCCTTGTAATATTAGGTAGGCAATAGTGGCAAAAGTTAGTTAACATTAACTTATAATGTAAGGCAGAAAGTAGTAGGTAAACTCAGCTAACAATCCCCAATAATGTTAGGCAGACAATAGTCACCAAAGTTAGCTAATGTTAGGCTACAGCAAACGGTTAAACTCAAAAACTGAAAACAGTCACTGCCTGGCTCTGTCGAGGTAACGAAATTCACCCATCAGCTCCTCCAAAGAGTTCTTAAAATAGGGTGACCATATTTTGATTTCCAAAAAAGAGAACACTTGGCCGGCCACGACATAGCCTACTTAAATGATACTCGCAGTTTACTCAAAGATGCCTTATAATTTTAATATATTTAAAATTTATATGTATGGATAGAAAACTCAGTTATATTCCAAAATAATATCTCTCAAAGACAGAAATTCAGATAGGCCCCTATAGGGGACACATACACACACTAGAGTGTGGCGATCCAAGCCCGACGGTACCCGACGGGTCGGGCCGGGTTTGGTCAGAAATGTAGCTATAACTTGTATTCGAGCTGGGGTTGGATTCAGTCAGCTTTCAGTGAAAATGTAGTGTAAAAATAACTAAAATCCTATTGTCTGTCCTGTTTATTGCTTGGACACTGTTATTTACGTGACAACACCTGAACATAACACACACAGACACACATTGGCTGTTTGTTTCTACCTCTCTCCTCGCTGGAAGTCTGGGACCTCCAGCCACCCGCCTCCGCCTTGATTAAACTCTGAAAATAAAATAAAAGAGGAAGACAGGTGTCTCCTATTTTATCTTATTTTGTTTTACCAGACATTATCATCAGTTTATAAAAAACCCAGACGCCCCGGATGGGACGTGAAAAGTGGACATGTCCGGGCAAAAGAGGACGTTTGGTCAGCCTACTTAAAATATGTTATCTTGTTTGTTTCAACCTGAAACAAGTTGTGAACACACCATTAACATATTATCACCTTTTACGTTTTGAGCTTGTGAGCAAACAGTTACGTATTTACACATCCAGCGCTAGCATTCATCTGGAGTTGAGTCTCAGTTCATCCTCTAAATACAAGTCCATTATTCTCTTTCTTTTGGCTCTGATTTTGGTCTCCACCACTGAGCACAGTCGCCATTAGCTGTTTGGTGCTGAGCACATAGAGTACAGTGGGTCTGTCTGCTGCACCCAATAACAACCCTATGAGAGTGAACCAAACAGTTTAGCTGCAGGCAGATAAACAATGTGCTGAAAGTCTCTAAAGCTCTGTAAAGCCGAGGGGAGCTGCAGATTCAGGTGATAATTCTCTGCTGATTCATCACTAACAGCGACTACTCTCACACATTGTCATTTCATTCATTGGTACTACAGACACATTGATTATAACTGCTGTAATCAGTAGGAAAACAGAAGTTCAATTTAATTCATTTTTTATTCATAAAGCCCAATATTACAATTTACAGTTTTCCTCTGAGGGATTTACAGGGTAAAACATCCGCCTGTCCTTGGACCCTCACAGCAGATAAGGCAAAGACTCACCCCCCAAAAACCCTGTACCAAGACACAACAACAACAACAACAACAACAACAACAAGAGGTTTTGCGGGGGTTCATGAATCGGACTATTTGTTGGTAGGGAGCATGTTTGGACAGAGCCCAGCTGTTTTCCCCTGTTTCTAGTGTTTATGCTAAGTTAAGATAGCAAGCTGTTTGCTGAAGCCCTGAAAGGCAAAAAAAGAGAAAAGCAAAATCATTTCAAGTCTAATTTAAATAATAGTGATGACAACTCAGGGATAAAAAGGTTCCCTTAAAAAAAAAAAAAGAAAAGCCAGGTGAGGATAAAGATTTGCCAGGACCATTTTTTGAGTTGCTTTAAAAAAAAAAAAAAAAAAAAAAAAACTATATTAAAACAGTTTTGCCAGATGATTTTTTTAATTTTTTTTTTTAACCTTTTTCACAGATGAGCAAAAAAAGTAAATTAGAAAATGTTTTCTTTGAACTTTGAAAGAAAACTTTGAATGGGCATATCTCATGCCCCGTATGTCGTAGAGACATGAAACTTTGCACAGAGATGCCTCTCCTCATGAGGAACACATTTGCCCCAAGAACCCATAACTTTTCTGCCATTTTGAATTTTTTGAAAAACACTTCAAATGGATCTCTTCCTAGGAAGTTTGAGCGATCTGCATGAAACTGGGTGAACATAATCTAGGGAGCAATATCTAAAGTTCCCTCTTGGCAAAAGTTGGAAAACTTACTAAAACTGAGCTTCTATAAGGCAAGGAATATTGCGGAGGGCGTGGCTCATCACATAAAGGTGTAGAACATCTCAAGGGTTTCATCCATCACCACGCAACTTTGTAGGCATATGAGCACACATAATCTGAGGGGACCCCTCCATTATTGACCCCATCAAACAAAATGGGGGCGCTAGAGAGCTCATTTCTTATCTAGGCCTAACCGCCATATGGATTTTTACTAAACTTGGTAGATATGTAGAACAGGACGCCTCAAGGTGAGAAATTTAACTCTAATTGGCAACTGGGTGGCGCTATAACAACAGAAAAATGCTTCAAAATGGCTAAAATGCAACCGATCGCTGTGGCTCCCCCTGTGGACCAATGCTGTTGGTATGACTAAGTCATGGTATGGTATGCTGCTGCAACAAGGGCTAGCTGCACCTTTCCCATGTGAACTACCAGTGGCCCCACTTTTAAGTCAATACAACATATAAACACTTTAACTATCTGCCTTTCAACGTGCTACCTCAACTACTAATGTACAGTTTTAGCCCTCTAACTATCCCACTATTGCCAATGGTACTACTGCACTTTCAATAAAGCAATCGTACTATCACATTCACAAACACTCTGTCTGAATACATTGCTCTTCTTAATGGGTTCAGTTGACTATTTAACCTGCAATTTCCTAAAACACACCATGTGAAACTGTACGTGGGCAACTGTGCACTCAGTGGGTATGGACTAGTAAAAAATAATGATTAGAGAACTTAAAAAAATTGTCCCAGCATGTATTTATTTTTCTACCTGTTCTTATGTCATCAACACAAAGGGAAAAAATGACCAGACTTAGACAAAGGATTACCAGAATGTTTTTTCTCCCTTGCCTCTCGGGGCTTCCATATTCTGGGACTGGTATCAGTCTTTCCATTTGAATCAAGAAAGAGTCTCAAAGTGTATTTCCCAAAATGTTGAGCTATTTCGTAATTCAAATTCACTGTTTTTTGCTGGTGCTTGAAAAAAATGAGGATTTCTTTTTAACAAGTAAACCATTCTGAAATGAAAGGTAAAAGTCGTGAAGGGTAGAACTTGACCTCTTTGTGTATTAACAAAAAACAGAGTGAGGATCAATAACAGCAGATGGAAGATTCGGGGACCTATTGATTGATTGCAGTTGAAAGGATTGCTGGTATCCGGCTATGCCAAGCTGCTGGATCTGGCATGGAAATGGGCACGACAACAGACGGGGAGAGAGAAGGCCGAGCTTTAGATGGCAGTTACCACCTCGATAAATTCTTCCTGCCGACAGACGGACAGAGAGAGGAGAGGAGAGGTCACGACGCTGTGTCGAAGCCAAACTGATGACAGATTCCTTCAGTTTATCAGCCGCTTGTCAGTTTCTCAGTGAACATGTCAAACTGTGAAGCCAGTTGTTCAGATGGAGGAGTCAGCTTTTACTGCGCTTGTTGAAATGCCTGTTATTTATTGTGATGAGTCGTTACAGACTCTCTCAGTGTTTCAAGATAAATCATCTCGTCTAATTTGTCGGAAACACCAGCACAGAGAGAGAAAGGGTGAGCGAGGACAAAAAGGGCAGAGACAGAGACGGGGGACAGAAACTTTATCTCTCCTGATCTTTCTGTGTTTAACCCTTGTCACATTCTCACCTGTTGACGCTTCATCAATCTCCCTGCGTCCCCCCTGCCAGGAAGGTGTCAGCACACACCCACTGCGTATGTCCGTCCCTGAGTGGTGGTTTAATATCAGGACAATGGCAGCTCAGAGGAACAATTTATAGCCAGTGTGCATTGTGTCTCTGTGTTTGTCCAACGTGATTAATCACAGGAGAATAGAAGCTGTGGTCACCTGTGATTTAGAGATGATGACTCACTCACATACTTATGAACAGCCGGGCCTCCAAGCCTGCATTTACCAGCACCTGATATGGCTTTAAATCAGCACATTCTCACTCTGACCTCGTTACATATCAACGTTTGGCTGTGGACTTCCATATACGACGTGCAAGGTACCCTGGGTGTGTGGACGTTCTTGGACACCGTGTCAAATTCTCTTCTTTCAAGATACACTTCCATTTTCACAGGAAATTTAGGGTTTACATACAGTCTCTTTCAAAATAAATGCACTATGACGGTACAACACCGTGAATTGACATGGTTAGGTTTAGGAAAAAAGAACAGGGTTTGGCTTTAGAATCTTACGGGAAGGAAACACCAGCCTCCTGGGTCAAAGTTGTTGGACCCATCCACCACCCCTCCTACCCGCCTCAATTGAACTTCTGCGGCCTTAACTTTTGTTGTTGTCCAGCAGCCTTTCTTCATGACATAAACAAGTGGCAACTGGCCGTGTACCACGCTGACGTGAAAGTACAGCTTTTTCATCGGGGTCTGACGCCGTAAGTCAGTGCCTAAGCGACTTCAGAGTGATACCGGGTTGTTAAATATGTTTAATCCAGGCAGTCAGTATCTTTTCTTTATATAATAATTACCGGCCAGGTGTAAACTTCATCGGATCGTGCGGTTGCCTCTGTGTGTATAGGTGTGTGAGAGTTGCCTATCTGTCCACACCTAATCTTGCAAACTACTGGACCAATAAGCCTAATATTTTGTGTAGACATTTATAACTATGCTCAGGGACACGGTTTTAAAATCACTGCATTGGCTCCCCGTGTGTTTCAGGATCGATTTTAAGGTTCTTTTTATTAGTTTTTAAATGTTGTAACAGTCTTGGGCCATCTTATTTAGCTGACCTGCTTTTATCATATCAACCCTCGCGGACCCTGAGGTCCTCCGGCACCGGCCTTTTAATCATTCCAAAAGTCAGAACAAAAGCCCACGGGGAGGCTGCATTCAGCCATTATGGCCCTCACTTATGGAACAGCCTGCCGGAGAACATCAGGACTGCAGAGACTGTTGATGTTTTTAAAAGGAGGCTCAAGACTCACCTCTTTATTCTTCTATTATATGTTATTTTAATCTCTAATGCTTTTAAATTATTTATTTTTAAATCTTTGTGCATTTTATTATTATATTTCTAAATCTTCATTTTTTTAATTTAATTAATTCATTAATTATTATTATTTTTAATCTTGCATCAATGCATGTTATCATTATTTTATCTCATACTTGTTTTATCTTATCATATTGGCTTTTAGTCTTATAGTTTTTAGTTTTTAGCTCCAGTGTTTCCTCATGGGGGGCCTCCGCACTGAGAGGCGTGTCTGGTCTGCCCGCGGGGACGTCGTCCTGGACATCCCTCAGGCCCAGAGGACTGGGAGGCTCTGCACCATGTGTGGAGTCTACCCCGGTCTATCTGGGTCGGGGGTCGCTCCCTGTGGCCGTCGGCTATGGCGCCTCTCAGTGTGGATGAGCTCCCCATACAGAAGGTAGTTTTTCCTCACCTGGTTCCTCAGTGCCCAGCCATGTTACTGTATTGACTATACTGACTGAGTGTGTGTGTGTGTGTGTGTGTGTGTGTGTTTATATGTGGGGGTGTGAGGGGCCGGTTTTCAAAATGTATGTAGTGTTTTTGTTGTATGTTTTTATTTTGTGAAGCACTTTGTGCTATATTTTTAATGTATGGAAAGTGCTATATAAATAAAGTTTTATTTGATTTGATTTGATTTGTGGTTTAAGGGACTAACAATCATTGAAAAACCTGTTTTATTGACTGTTTTATTCCGTCACTGACTGCTGACACCTTACTCCTCTTAACTGGCCGGTGTGGGCCGCAAGTTTTCTGGAAATCAGCTAAAACAACAAATCTTAGCGTCAGTTTAAGGCCAAGTTTTGGCTTTTGTCGTGGCTCAAACGCTGACATCTATCAAAAAGTTCAGTCTCATTTTGGACAGGGCTCTAGCTAACGTTAGCTTCATAAATGTGAGCTTAAAGCTGCAGCCGTGGGTTAGCAGAAGGCTAAAGTATTAGCAACATTTTCTGGTCGATATTGACATGTTTTATAAAGTTTATTGTCAGACACTTTTTTTTTTGATCAGTTAATCTTCCTTTGTTTAGGTTGCTTTGCAGTGAATGCAGTTGTTGCCAATGCAGGATCAATAGAATTAAGAACTCCCAATAGGAGCACTCTCTCTCTGAAATGACCTGTGATTGGTCATGATTTTTTAGAGTCTGCAAACAGAGACAAGAGGAGGTGCAGAAGTCTAGTCTTCTCCCAGAACACTTTAATCATAATGTGCTCAAATTTTTTATGGGAGTTTTGCACAATGCTGCCAAAATTAAACTGCCTGCCTCAGCTTTAAATGACTAATCGGTTCATCACTACTTCAAACTGTGATCATGCCTGACGATTTTTCAACCACGTACGCAATTTGCCCAGTTAATCTAAAAACTTAATTATTACAGTATTTTATTATTTTGTTACTGATTTTTTTTCTCCTCCTGACAGGGTTTTTGTACATGTTCATATTCTGCTGAATGTTCTTGATCTGACTGTCATGTGTTTCTCTTTATTGCAGCCATGTCAGACGTAGAAGAGGAGTATGAGTGAGTGAAGCATCATCTCTCACTGCTCGTCATTTGACATCTGCTTGTTTCAGTGTAAATCAGCAGTGATGTTAACTGATAAATATGTTTCTCTCTACCTTTGGCTCGTCTCTCCAGGCAGCAGGGTGAGATCGGAAGCATGTGTCCACATTTGTGTCTCTTACAAACACAATAAACATCTATGAAACATACATGAAACTTTATTAATTTCTCTGGGTCTTTCTCCTCCCAGAAGCTGAAGAGGAGCAGGAGGAAGCTCCCGAGGAGCAGGAGGAGACTGAGCAGGCAGAGGAGGATGGAGTAGGTAAGGTCAGGAGGACGTACAGGACAGCTGCCTGATGTATGGAGATAAAATTGGTTTGGTGTTGAAAAGATTATACAAAAGATATTAAGAGCAAGAAATTGAAAAGGTTGTGACTGTGATTAAGTGTTCATCTTTCCTTGTTGACCAAAGCTCTCGAAGCAACCTAGTCTCACTCTGAAGTCGTCAAAAACTTCCAGCATCAGACATTGACGAAAAAGCCATCCTTTCATGTCGGCATGCTGCACAGCTGGTCACCGTTGTTTAACGGCATCCGGCAGCATCACGGGGGAAACATGGTGGGACAACAATCAATCAATCAATCAATCAATCAATCAATCAATTTTATTTATAAAGCCCAATACCACAAATCACAATTTGCCTCACAGGGCTTTACAGCATATGACATCCCTCTGTCCTTTGGACCCTCACAGCTGATCAGGAAAAACTCCCCAAAAAAAACCCTTAAACGGGGGAAAAAAATGGTAGAAACCTCAGGAAGAGCAACTGAGGAGGGATCCCTCTTCCAGGACGGACAGATGTGCAATAGATGTCGTACAGAACAGATCAGCATAATAAATTAACAGTAATCCGCATGACACAATGAGACAGAGAGAGAGAGAGAGAGAGAGAGAGAGAGAGAGATGCAGGTAATGACAGTAGCTTACAACAACATTGTTGAAAGTAATAATATTACAATTATAGTTCTGGTTACTGTGATACAATATGTTGAAAGTATGTATTAATATCTGACAGTATACATGTGTGACAATAGTCATATGTGTAAAATAACAGTAGAAGTATGACTAATGACTAATGATGGCAGCAGCAGCAGCAGGAGGCATCTGGCAGGACCACGGCAGCAGCACAACCACACACGTCACGCTGTCCAGGCACCGCTGTGATATGAGTTAATCTGAGAGACAGTGGAGCACAAAGGCTCCGGAGAAGAAGCCGAGTTAGTGACATCCAGAATGGCCGAGTTAGCAAGATGCAGTAATAGAATACGAGAGAGAGAGAGAGAGAGAGAGAGAGAGAGAGAGAGAGAGAGAAGGAGAGAAGGTGCCCGGTGTATTATAGGGGGGTCCTCCGGCAGACTAGGCCTAAGTCAGCCTAACTAGGGGCTGGTACAGGGCAAGGCTGAGCCAGCCCTAACTATAAGCTTTATCAAAGAGGAAAGTCTTAAGTCTAGTCTTAAATGTGGAGACGGTGTCTGCCTCCCGGACCGTAACAGGAAGATGATTCCACAGGAGAGGAGCCTGATAGCTGAAGGCTCTGGCTCCTGATCTACTTTTGGAGACTTTAGGGACCACGAGTAACCCTGCATTCTCAGAGCGCAGAGTTCTGGTGAGGTAATATGGCACTATGAGCTCTCTAAGATATGACGGAGCTTGACCATTTAGAGCTTTATAAGTTAACAGTAGGATTTTAAATTCAATTCTGGATTTTACAGGGAGCCAGTGCAGAGAAGCTAAAACAGGAGAAATATGATCTCGCTTCTTAGTTCCTGTTAGTACATGTGCTGCTGCATTCTGAATTAGCTGGAGGCCAGAAGCTGCACATCTATCACGTCTTCATATGCTTTAGTTTGGTTATCATAGTGAAATGGTCACAGTTTGGTTGGATTTTGGAAAAGATCATGGTTTCAGTTTAAAAAACATGTTTGTCATGTAATTTAAGTTATGTATGCATGTGACTTAAGTTCAGTACGTTACACACACAAGCAATAAGGATTGACCGATTGTCCAGGGGGAGTAAAATTCCATGTCGGGTTAGTTAATTTAGTCTGTTGAGAGTTCCACCTGCGTGCTACCAATTGGGCACTTGAAAGAAAATGGTGGCAGGTAAAGACAAAGTTTATCAGCTGAAGTGCAAGCAAGCATTTTATTTATCCTGGAAACAGGAGTTTTATGTGGTTGCATTAAAGGATGTGGGGGAAACTCCAACTATGTATTTTACAAATTGCTGCAACTTTTGAGAGCAAGGCAAACAAAATGGCGTCAATTTTTAAAGGTACGTCAAATTTCTGAAAAATGTTGCTAGAGTGCCATGATGAGAGCCAACAGCATCTCGCTGAAGAACAGCAGCTAAAGAACGCTGCCGACAACCCCATTTTTGATTACCAGTAATATTAATTTTAGGTAAGGCTGTACTAACTCTGACCTGTCAACTTCCTCTTTATCCTGCTTTCCCATTGGCTGACGCTGTGCTGGTTGGTGGTATCAGAGCACCACGAGTACCAAGGTAAGGCGACAGTCACATCATTCACACGTTTACATACCTTTTATGACCAGCCCTAAACCCCAGTGCAGGTGAAAGATGTATCTTATTCTAGATAAAGAAAATAACCTGAGGCATATTTTATTTTAAATCACACCTGGACCACTATGAGACAATCTCAATATACCTTTTACCTTCACAGTATTTTAATACCAAATGTAAGTGATGAATTAAGTTGCCTTTACTTGTTAACTACTGTTTCACACTAATGATAAAACCATGAGGGTAGTTTCATTGCCTCAGTGTTGTAAACATTTCACTGCTTTTCTCACTGACTAATGTTGCAGCCAGTGTTTTAAAGGTATAAACATCTGATATGTGATATTTCTATAGTCCTCTTTGCTTTAGAAGAAGTGTCTCATTCTATTTTGAATTATTTTCAAAGGATTTAAATCTGCAATTAACTTTTTTTAAATACTAACAGTGAATCAAATGATCTTATGTAATGTAAAACAGATTTCTTGTGGTGATGAACCCACAGAGAGTTAGGCTGTCAACCAACTGCAATTCTCCTCAATAACATGGGGTGTTTTAGCTTCTTTTAGCTCACTGTTTTGATTTTGATAAACTCTACTTTCATGTTAGGAACAGACAAAGTTAGCATCAAAGTTAGCAACAGACTAGCATCAAACAGAGTTAGTGACAGACAGATGTAGCAACGAAGTTAGTGACAAGACAAAGTCAGTATCAAACACATCGACAGACAAAGTTTGCAACAAAGTTAAAACCAGAGCACACATGGGTAAAATATATCTACAAATAATTGACTTGCAGTGGTTTTCTGTGCATTCAGGACCATTAAGTTCTTGGTCTTGAAGGAGAGAAGGTGTGCCAGATGGCTAGATTGTGACTCTTTGGCCGTAACATTGAGGTTCAACCAATGAGATAAACTTTACCACTGAGAAATGTTTCTATCAGTAAAACTCATTCTGCATGTACAAAAGTATCCAGATGTGCATTGTGAATACGTGCATATGATTATGAGCACTCGCAGAATGTTCCACAAAACTACGTTTCCCACAGCCAATGGTTTGGCTCACATTGCATGATGGGAAATTAAGTTTAAAAGCAGTAGTTCAACATTTTGTGAAATATGCTTCTTAGAGAGAGTTATACGAAAAGATTGACCCCACTCTCATGACTGGGTGCTTTCACACCTGCCCTGTTTGATTTGGTCCAGTCGAACTCAGGTTCGTTTGCCCCTTTTGATTCAGACCAAAGGAGACGACTCTAGGTCTGAAAGCAGCCTACACTGTAAATATGAAGCCACAGCTAGTAGCTGGTTAGCGTAGCACAAATGCTGTAAACAGAGGAACACAGCTTGCTAGCTACCAGCACCTAAATTAATGAGCTTTAGCTGCTGGTAGACAGAAGTTTTCACCTTTGGACAGAGCCAGGCCAGCTGTTTCCAGTCTTTGTGCTAAGCTAAGCTAACCAGCTGCTGGCGGTTGCCTCGTATTAGGCCTAACTGTAGGAGTGGCTTCAATCTTCTGATCTAACTCTCAGCAAGAAGACGAATCAGCATATTTTCCAAAATGTCTAACTATTTCTTTAAGCTTGCTGCCTGAGCAGTATCTGATATTAACTTGGGACTTCTTTTGATCATTCCCCCTCTTCCCTTCTTTTCTCCACATGTTTTTTTTTCTCTATCTTTGATTTGTCACTTTGTTTTCACTTTTTTATCTTTTCATTTTTGCCTTTCGATCATGTGGCGTGTAATTCCCTCCTTCCTTCCTTTGGTTCCTTACATCTTCATGTCTTCTTGATGTATTTCATTCTCATCTCAACTCTCTTTGCTACCTTCCTCCCTTCCCTCTTTCGTTCCTACATTTTCACTTCGTTTTTCCTGTTTTGCATTCCTCATGTACTTTTCCACTCATCATTATTGACTCTTACGTTGCTCCATGTGTTATTTTTGTCACCCTCCTTCCATCTTTCATCCTGTCTTCATGTGACTGGTCCATCAGATCAAGACGCCCAGGAGGAAGGTGAGAAATAGTAGATGTGTGGTTCCCTGAAGGTTCCCAAAAAGGCCCCTCAGTCCTGATTTTTTTCCTCTTCTCAGCACCATGATGGCAAACAACGATGTTTATGTTTTACCTCAAATAATGAGCTAACATATTAAAATGATCAAAGTTGGGGACAGAAAAGGGAGCAGCAAACTGGTGAAGAGTGGTGCATTAAATATGAATAAGAAACAAACATATTTCTCAGGAATTATCTCACATCTCCAATAAATACTAATGTTGCTCTGTGTCTGCTTGCTGATATTTGGAGACACTTGTTCATGATCTCTAAATGTAAGATATAAATATTACAGTCAACTGTTGTGCAGCTTTGTTTTAAGATCATGTTTCAACTTTAAACGTTAAGTACAATTTTGACCCATTTCCACAGCTGCAACCGTGGTCAGTATTCTGACGTGTGATTATGCATATGCTCAGATGTGAGTTTTGGTTCTTATAATACTTTCCAGAAGATCTAGGGCTGACAGCAGCCTAAATTATAAATACGAAGCCACAGCTAGCAGCTGGTTAGCATTCCTTCCATACTCCCTTCCTTTCTTCCTTGCTCCCTCTCCTCTTCCTTACCTTTTTCTATTCCCTTGCATTCCTCATGTACTTCTTCGCCCATCATTATTGACTCTTATGTTGCTCCATGTGTTATTTTTGTCACCCTCCTTCCATCTTTCATTCTGTCTTCATGTGACTGGTCCATCAGATCAAGACGCCCAGGAGGAAGGTGAGAAATAGTAGATGTGTGGTTCCCTGAAGGTTCCCAAAAAGGCCCTGCAGTCCTGATTTTTTCCTCATCTCAGCACCCCGTTGGCAAATGAAGACGTTTATGTTTTACCTCAAATAATGAGCTAACATATTAAAATGATCGACAGCCACTGGACTCGACATTTAACAGCAAAGCTTACACGTCCTCAGTCCCACGCTTGCTGTGCTTTCAGTCACATTAATAGCTTCATTAATGACCTTAAGATTTGTCCTTTCACATGTTTGGGGGAAACATTTTTACCAATATGATCATTTATATATTTTTTACTTGTCTTTCTCTTTTTCGTCATTAGAGGAGGAGCGCCCCAAACCCAAGTATGTTCTTCCTTTTTTATCGTGTTTGCATCCAGTAGTTATTTTTCTTAAAAATACTTTTCTTAATGTTATTTTTGATATTTCTAAATATTCTCTCAAAATTCTTCCTTTTGTTCTACAGACCTCTGATGCCTCAGCTGGCCCCTCCAAAGATTCCTGAGGGCGAGAGGGTGGATTTTGATGTGAGTAAGATCCATTTAATTTTCTAACTTTTTATTTACTTTGCAGCTGTGTCATAAATATAATCGAAACCACGACTGATAATGTTGTAGCTTGATAAAATACAGCTCAGTTATAAACCGAACAAAGTATTAATTCGAGATATCTATTTTGTTAGTTTGCCTGGTTCTGCTCATATCAGAGTGATTGAACACAAAGTGATTGAACGCACAGTAGTTTCTTCCTGCTCCATGGTCAAATCTGGTGTTCCACAGGGAACACTACTTGGACCATTTTTGTTTTGTGTCCTCCATTTGGTCACATATTCAAAAAAATAGGACTGTCACATTCTGGTTGGTCCATATGTTGGTCACTATGCTTTTCCCTTCTACACTGTGATTGGACAGCTAATGGCAGAGACAAGTTTTATTTAATTTTACTAAGTCCCCCAAAAGACACTGCAGTTCAAGGCTGGATTACATATACCGATCTGCCATAACATGAAAACCACTGACGGGTGAAGCGAATTACATCAGCCATTTCATTACAATGCAATGTTTTTCTGGGAAACCTTTGGTCTTGGCATTCATGTGGATGCCCCTTTAGGCACTCCACCCACCTAAACATTGTCATAGACCAAGTACCCCTACTGATTGCAACGGTAGCTCTTCAGCAAGGCAGTGCATCATGCCACACTGCAAAAACTGCTCAGGAATGGTCCAAGGAACACGACAAGGAGCTCAAGGCATCGATCTAGCTTTCAAATTCCCCAGATCCCAATCTGATCAAGCATTTGTGGGACAAACTGGTGGTCTGGAGGTCCTTTGTCCGGGCCTTGACAGGTCAAAGCCAAGTCCGATCTACGGTGGGGCCCCTGACCATGGGTGCAGATCTGATGACAGGTTTGGGGGGGACACAATCAGTTGTGATTTTTTTTTTTTTTTTTTTTTAATTGCACACGTGCAAATCATGCCCACAGAGCACTTGAGATTGCCAGCATATTTCATGATTTCATAGACGCTCATCACCATCACCAAGTCATTAAAAAAAAACACTACACAGAGAATTATATGCTTACCTTTACTGTTTATTTCTCTTAAACAGCCAGTAGTACATGGAGCCAACCATCCCCCTCCTTTTCACTGCTTCGCTGTTAGTTAATGCTACTTCTAGTTTCAGGGTCTCAGGCATGTTATGTCCACTCACGTTCTCATCTCTCGCCTCTCACAGATTCCCAATTCTTCTCATCATCTTCCCTTTTTTTCCTAGTATATGGGACTACTGTATACATTTGTTCAATTTCAATCATTTAGGTTATTTAGAATTGGGGGGGACAATTTGTGTTTTTCAGACACACCCATGCCCCTGACCTGTCGAGGCAAGGAGACAGGACCTCTGTGGGTGTCCTGTGTTGTCTGGCACCAAGGCATGGTCAAAGGATTCTTTGAGTCATGTGGGTTGGGACGTAAGGTGGATGTTCGATCAGATTGGGATCAAGGGAATTGGAGGCCAGGTTGGCGCCTTGCACTCTTGGTCAAGTCCCTCAGGCCATTACATTTGTGTACTGTCATTTCTGGTACATTGAGAGCAAGTCTACCGGAGTCAGATTCCTCGTATGTATACACGTACTTGGCAAATAAAGCTGATACTGACTCTGATTCTGATTCCTGAGCAGTTTTTGTGGGGTGGCATGGTTCATTGTGCTGCCTGGGGGGCGCACTGCGATCAGGGAGTGCAGTTGCCATTAGGGGTTGTATTGGTCTTATTGGTGTTCGGGTGGTGCATGTCAAGTGGCATCCACATGAATGCCAGGACCCAAGATTTCTCAGAAGAGCATTGCACTGTAACAAAATGATCAATGATGTTCACTTCACCAGCCAGTGGTTTTAATGTTTTGGCTGATCAGTGTAGCTTCTTCTAGGGATACAATTACACTGGAGCCTTTGCTGGAGCGGCATGATAGCTAACGTTAGCTTCTGGGCTAAAAATAGTAAGTCTCTCTCTTGCATGCAGCGTTACAGAGATATTAAAAGTTAGTAACGTTATGTTGAATCAGTCCTGTTCAGAGCTTGGTGGTGAGGCAGACTCGGTGTATTTCCAGATAATATTACAGTAGACATCACATATATTTCACACCTGAGGCATTTTGCTTGCATGAACACAGGGTTAATTTGCTCTGGGCAAGTGTTAATGTCGAGTTCTGTGACAGGAAAAACATGCTACCAGGTAGAATTCATTCAGTATGCTGGGGCTCTAAAAAATCTAGAGATAATGTGCAGATTTTTTTTTTACACATCCATGAATCAGTTGGTTGAGGAGATGGTACAATTTCAGTTGACCAATCTTTTTCGTTGATTGCAGCCCTATTAAAATACCACATGGATTATCACTGCTATGCTGACAACGCACAAATCTATCTTCCTGTAACAGCCACAGCATTGCTAATAATTTCTATCCAAGAACTTGAATTAATTACAGGAACTGGGAGGCAATTAATTCTGTAAATTCAAACAATCTCACGCAGGTATTTTTAACTGGACTTGTTCCAGACCTCCATCAGTTTTATATGAAGGCAGGGAACACACATAGAATCCAAAGGGTGTATCAGTAGTGAAATAATCAGACTCATTTGAGCCATAAATTCCCATTTTTTTCCCAACCAGGACATCCACAGGAAGCGTATGGAGAAGGACTTACTGGAGCTGCATACTCTGATTGACGTCCATTTTGAGCAGAGAAAGAAGGACGAGGAGGAACTCATCGGCCTTAAGGACCGAATCGTAAGTTCTCTCTGATACTTTCTGGTGAATGTGGAAATATGAATGGAACATTAAAGACATGATCAAGTGGAAACAGAAACTGAACAGCGAAAGGAGAACATGGTTTACTGCAGTGTCAAAAGTCTGATTGTTTCTTCACAGCAGTGGCAGAAAGTTTAAGTTGTTCCTAAATAATTGAACGTATTTGTCAGTTATCTTTGAAAGAGATAAGAAATAAGGAGATACAAAATCCCCTCTGTAATATGGTCTATTTTTTAAATCCAAATGTTGCTACATGTTTAATATATTGGATAATTTCATGGTTTCTTTGCTTTGGTGTCCTTCAGGAGCGCCGTCGGTCAGAGAGAGCAGAGATCCAGAGGGTTCGAGCAGAGAAGGAGAAGGACAGGCAGAACAGGATTGCGGTAACACACACACACATTTATTACTCTGTCCACACTGTGATATACACTCACTGGGCCACTGTATTAGGTACACCTTGCTGGTACCAGGTTGGACCCCCTTTTTAATTCTTGGTGTCACAGACTCAACAAGGAGCTGGAAACATTCCTCAGAGATGTTGGTCCATATTGACATGATGACATCACACAGTTGATCCATGATGAGAATCTGCCGTTCCAGCACATCCCAAAGGTGCTCTATTGGACTGAGATCTGGTGACTGTGGAGGCCATTGGAGTACAGTGAACTCATTGTCATGTTTGAGATGATGTGAGCTTTGTGACATGGTGCGTTATCCTGCTGGAAGTAGCCATCAGAAGATGGGTACACTGTGGTCATAAAGGGATGGACACGCTCAGTAACAATACTCAGGTAGGCTGTGGTGTTTAAACCATGCTCAGTTGGTACTAAGAAAATCTCCCCCACACCATTACACCACCAGCAGCAGCAGCAGCAGCAGCCTGAAGCGTTGATACAAGGCAGGATGGATCCATGCTTCCATCTGAATGTGGTTTTTCCAATCTTCTATTGTCCAGTTTTGGTGAGAAAACCCGTGTGAATTGTAGCCTCAGTTTGCTGTTGTTAGCTGACAGGAGTGGCACCTGGTGTGGTCTTCTGCTGCTGTAGCCCATCTGCTTCAAGGTTGGACAAGGTGTTGTTGCTTCAGAGATGCTCTTCTGCACACCTTGGTTGGAACCAGTGCTTATTTGACTTCCTGTTGCCTTTCTATCATCTTGAAGCAGTCTGGCCATTTTCCTCTGACCTCTGGCATTAACAACCATGCCACGTTCAAAGTCACTTCAATCACCTTTCTTCATCATTCTGATGCTCCGTTTGAACTTCAGCAGCTCATCTTCACCATGTCTACTTGACTAAATGTTAATGAGCTGCTGCCACGTGATTGGCTGATTAGCTATTGCGTTAACAAGCAGTTGAACAGGTGTACCTAATAAACTGGCTGGTGAGTGTCTAAGTAAAAGGTATATAAATCTGCTAAGTACAACACAGCGGAAAATCTCCCCTTCAGTTCAACATGCAACATTGCTCCTTCATCACCTCATTCTTCTTCATCTGGCAGGAGGAGCGTCACAGGAAAGAGGAGGAGGAAGCCAAGAGGAAGGCCGATGACGACCTCAAGAAGAAGAAAGTGCTGTCTGGCATGGGAGCGAACTTTGGAGGCTTCCTGGCGAAGGTCAGACAGCTGCTATTACTCTCAGCAGAGATCATAATAATAATAATAATGATGATGATGATGATGATTATACAGAGGATGACTGTGTGTGTTGTGTCCCAGGCTGAGTCGAGGAAAGGCAAGCGTATGACAGGCAGAGAGATCAAGAAGAAGACGCTGATGGACAGACGGCAACCGCTAGGCATCGACAACATGAGGGAGGACGCCCTCAAGTGAGTCTCATCTACCTGTTCTTCAGAAAGCTTCGCCACAGTCATAGAAACACAGAGTAGCTATCATGAGCATACCTTCTGAGATTTCAGCCCGCTGTTCCTTGGCTCAGTGGGTTCACCCTGAACGACAGTCAGGAGCATCTGCTCTCTGAAGTTAACCTGCCGTTTATACACAACTGTGCAAACAACAGAATGATTAATTCACAGATCTCACATCATAAACTGAGTATGAACAACCTGGAACCTGATTTAACTAATTCATTTATAGATTTAACTAATTAGGCTTAGTGTGGCGTCAGAGGCAAAGTCCGTCCCCCTCCAGTGTTTCCCCCATGGGACCTTATTTCTGACAAACAATTTGCACAGTAGTTAGTAGTTGGCAAGAGACAAATAATTTTTGCTGATAATTTTTTCGGCAGCACAGTGGAGCAGTGGTCAGCACTGTCGCCTCACAGCAAGCGAGTCCCTGGTTCAGACCTCTGTGTGGATTTTGCATGTTCTCCCCGTGTCAGTGTGGGTTTCCTCCAGGTGCTCCAGCTTCCTCCCACAGTCCAAAGACATGCAGGTTAATTGGTGACTCTAAATTGTCCGTAGGTGTGAATGTGAGTGTGAATGGTTGTCTGTCTCTATGTGTCAGCCCTGTGATAGTCTGGTGACCTGTCCAGGGTGAACCCTGCCTCTCACCCAGTGTCAGCTGGGATAGGCTCCAGCCCCCCCGCGACCCCTAACAGGATAAGCAGTTACAGAAAGTCACGTTTGTCAATTAAAAGATAATTTTGTAAGTCAAAATAGTCAGAGTTTGTCATAAAGAAAGTACGCACCGAAAGTCGTGTCACTGGCGCCATAACTCTCTCTCTCTTGCAATGATAAGATACGATGTGTGTGTGTGTTTCGTACTGGGATTTACTCACACAAGCAAAAACAGGTCTTACTCTCTTTTTCATTTCCCGGCTGATGAAAACACCAGGAGTCCCTGAACAAAACACGTCTAAAGAAGAAGTGAAATGTGAAAGTAAAAGGCCGTTTTGGTGTTTGTGACTTATATTTTGCTGGGGTCCATGTCATTGGTCCGACAACCCATTAGTCCAATGGCCCGTTGTTCCGATATGTGATCATTAGTGTATTTGTGTACCATAGAGGATCAGCAACGCAACAAAAATAGGCTACTGGTCGAGATACAAGTGTCATTGAGAGGAGAGAGTGAAACACCATAACCTCCTGTTATTAACTCTGGTGTCGGGGTTGTGTGAGGAGTTCTCCGCGGTGCTGAACGACTCGCGGCGGGCGTATGGTGCGCCGCGACCAGCTTGAGGTGGAGCAGGCTCACGGCTTATGTGTTTGTCACTTTCTTTTTCATTTTAACCCACACCATGATCTTTTCCTGACCCTAACCAAGTGGTTTTTGTGCCTAAACCTAACCAGACCTTAACCACAGGGCATCATGATGATTTTGGAACAATGGGACTTTGGAACAATGAGTTTAATATGGTCGGACCAATGGGCAGTTCCCATTTTGCTGGACGAGATTGGTACAACAAACCTGCATAAACTGCAACTACTCTGACTCCCAGAATCATCTTGTTTTTAAAAGATCTTTAAATCATTTCAAACAACACCCAATAGCCAATCATATTACCCAATTATAAACTAAACAACCTGACTTAGTAGCAGTTGCAGCTAAATTAACAAATAAAAGCTAAAATGATTTCAAGCTTTTGTCTTTGTGTTTCTAAGGCAACGAGCACAGGAGATGTGGAACGTGATCTACCAGCTGGAGTCTGAGAAGTTTGATTACATGGAGCACATGAAGCACCAGAAATATGAGGTACGTTTTGTTTTGCTATGGAAGCGAATGTTAGCTAATGTGCTAAAACGTCAGCGTTCCAGAGAAATCCAATATTCCTCTTAATCCCTCCCCAGTTTCTGATGAGGTGGCAGGGCCGGACTGGGAGAAAAATTCAGGCCGGGAGTCATACATCCACCCAGGCCACCCAATCCACACATTACATGCTCACACACGTGCACGTGCACACGGACACACATATGGGCTAAGTAATCACCAAAGCTCATTATTCCAGACTGACAGTCACACAACAACTCTATTAAACACAACTGTAACAGCAACCCTACTCATAGTCCTCCAGTCCAGAGCTTTTCTCTTCCCTACCCTCACCAAATGTGCCTCTCAATAAACCAGGACTCCTATATGAATGAATTATGCTGAACTAAACAACATGATTGTATTATTTTGTCAGCAAATCATTTTGATGTCAGCTTATCATAATCAATATGGCAACACATATTCAATGCAACTGTAAAACAAGTAAAGGTGTAAGTCAGCAGCAACTTCGGCTTATCTGATCTCATTTCAGTAATATTAGATAGATACTGAAAACTTTTGAACTGACAGATAAGAGCCTGTCCTTAAGAAGGGTCCCCAAACTGTTTCAGCCCGCGCTGCAACCCACCTGTGGATGTATTATTGACCCAGGAAGACCTACCAAATATTTTGTGCAGTGTGCAAAGGTGAAATAAGTAAAATGTTTCTATGTATTGGTCAGTTGTCATCAATATAGTATTCCCTTTTTCAGTCTTCAAAGATACTGCAGTGATCAAATGAAAGACAAAGGCAGGTCAAAATCACACAAATCTTAGTGAGATTTTCATTGAAACAATAAAACAATCACACAGTTCTATTTCAATTTGTGTTTCAAAGTTATAGCTGTAACCTACAGGCACATTATAATATAGAAAATAAAGTGCTGTGACTTTTATTTAAAATAAAATAAACATAGCTGTAGCTAAACATGGCCTTAAAATAGTATCAAGTATGCGTGTATGCATGTATCTTTTTCTCCATAAAAAGTGTTAAGTGTGGCGCCTGGACCTCTGCTGTTGCCCACTCATGGGTTGGGACCCAAAAAATCACTGCCTTAGAAGGTCAGCAGGTTGTGCATTTCAGCTGTGTAACTCTACATGAAAATGAAAATACAGAAAACAGTGTTGTGACTGTTCTCACTTTGTGAAATACAACAAATGAACTTAAAGGCCCAGTGTGTCAATGTAGTTTGTTGCACATTAGTTACTGTTGCCATGGTCACACACCATAGTTACTGTTGCCATGGTCTCACACACACCATGGTTACTGTTGCCATGGTCACACACACCGTGGTTACTGTTGCCATGGTCACACACCGTAGTTACTGTTGCCATGGTCACACACACCATAGTTACTATTGCCATGGTCACACACACCATGGTTACTGTTGCCATGGTCACACACCGTGGTTACTGTTGCCATGGTCACACACCGTAGTTACTGTTGCCATGGTTACACACCGTAGTTACTGTTGCCATGGTCACACACACCGTAGTTACTGTTGCCATGGTCACACACCATAGTTACTATTGCCATGGTCACACACACCATGGTTACTGTTGCCATGGTCACACACCGTAGTTACTGTTGCCATGGTTACACACCGTAGTCACTGTTGCCATGGTCACACACACCGTAGTTACTATTGCCATGGTCACACACACCATGGTTACTGTTGCCATGGTCACACACCATAGTTACTGTTGCCATGGTCTCACACACACCATGGTTACTGTTGCCATGGTCACACACACCGTAGTTACTGTTGCCATGGTCACACACCATAGTTACTATTGCCATGGTCACACACACCATGGTTACTGTTGCCATGGTCACTCACACCGTAGTTACTGTTGCCATGGTTACACACCGTAGTCACTGTTGCCATGGTCACACACACCGTAGTTACTGTTGCCATGGTCACACACCATAGTTACTATTGCCATGGTCACACACACCGTAGTTACTGTTGCCATGGTTACACACCATGGTTACTATTGCCATGGTCACACACACCATGGTTACTGTTGCCATGGTCACACACCGTAGTTACTGTTGCCATGGTCACATACCGTAGTCACTAGTCACTGTTGCCATGGTCACACACACCATAGTTACTATTGCCATGGTTACACACCATGGTTACTGTTGCCATGGTCACACACACAGTAGTTACTGTTGCCATGGTCACACACCGTAGTTACTGTTGCCATGGTTACACACCGTAGTCACTGTTGCCATGGTCACACACACCGTAGTTACTATTGCCATGGTCACACACACCATGGTTACTGTTGCCATGGTCACACACCATAGTTACTGTTGCCATGGTCTCACACACACCATGGTTACTGTTGCCATGGTCACACACACCGTAGTTACTGTTGCCATGGTCACACACCATAGTTACTATTGCCATGGTCACACACACCATGGTTACTGTTGCCATGGTCACTCACACCGTAGTTACTGTTGCCATGGTTACACACCGTAGTCACTGTTGCCATGGTCACACACACCGTAGTTACTGTTGCCATGGTCACACACCATAGTTACTATTGCCATGGTCACACACACCGTAGTTACTGTTGCCATGGTTACACACCATGGTTACTATTGCCATGGTCACACACACCATGGTTACTGTTGCCATGGTCACACACCGTAGTTACTGTTGCCATGGTCACATACCGTAGTCACTAGTCACTGTTGCCATGGTCACACACACCATAGTTACTATTGCCATGGTTACACACACCGTAGTTACTATTGCCATGGTCACACACACCATGGTTACTGTTGCCATGGTCACACACCGTAGTTACTGTTGCCATGGTCACATACCGTAGTCACTAGTCACTGTTGCCATGGTCACACACACCATAGTTACTATTGCCATGGTCACATACCGTAGTTACTGTTGCCATGGTTACACACCGTAGTCACTGTTGCCATGGTCTCACACACACCATGGTTACTGTTGCCATGGTCACACACCGTAGTTACTGTTGCCATGGTCACATACCGTAGTCACTAGTCACTGTTGCCATGGTCACACACACCATAGTTACTGTTGCCATGGTCACATACCGTAGTTACTGTTGCCATGGTTACACACCGTAGTCACTGTTGCCATGGTCTCACACACACCATGGTTACTGTTGCCATGGTCACATACCGTAGTTACTGTTGCCATGGTCTCACACACACCATGGTTACTGTTGCCATGGTCACACACACCGTAGTCACTGTTGCCATGGTCACACACACCATGGTCACTGTTGCCATGGTCACACACACAGTAGTTACTGTTGCCATGGTCACACACCATAGTTACTGTTGCCAAGGACACACACACCATGGTTACTGTTGCCATGGTCACACACACCATAGTTACTATTGCCATGGTCACACACACCATGGTTACTGTTGCCATGGTCACACACACCATAGTTACTATTGCCATGGTCACACACACCATGGTTACTGTTGCCATGGTCACACACACAGTAGTTACTGTTGCCATGGTCACACACACCATGGTTACTGTTGCCATGGTCACACACACCATGGTTACTGTTGCCAAGGACACACACACCATGGTTACTGTTGCCATGGTTACACACCGTAGTTACTGTTGCCATGGTCACACACACCGTAGTTACTGTTGCCATGGTCACACACCATAGTTACTGTTGCCATGGTCACACACACCATGGTTACTGTTGCCATGGTCACACACCGTGGTTACTGTTGCCATGGTCATACACACCATGGTTACTGTTGCCATGGTCACACACACCGTAGTTACTGTTGCCATGGTCACACACCATAGTTACTATTGCCATGGTCACACACACCATCGTTACTGTTGCCATGGTCACACCCCGTAGTTACTGTTGCCATGGTTACACACCGTAGTCACTGTTGCCATGGTCACACACACCGTAGTTACTGTTGCCATGGTCACACACCGTAGTTACTGTTGCCATGGACACACACACCATGGTTACTGTTGCCATGGTCACACACACAGTAGTTACTGTTGCCATGGTCACACACACAGTAGTTACTGTTGCCATGGTCACACACACAGTAGTTACTGTTGCCATGGTCACACACCGTAGTTACTGTTGCCAAGGACACACACACCATGGTTACTGTTGCCATGGTCACACACACAGTAGTTACTGTTGCCATGGTCACACACCGTAGTTACTGTTGCCATGGTCACACACACCGTAGTTACTGTTGCCATGGTCACACACACCATGGTTACTGTTGCCATGGTCACACACACCGTAGTTACTGTTGCCATGGTCACACACACCGTAGTTACTGTTGCCATGGTCACACACCATGGTTACTGTTGCCATGGTTACACACCGTAGTTACTGTTGCCATGGTCACACACACCGTAGTTACTGTTGCCATGGTCACACACCATAGTTACTATTGCCATGGTCACACACACCATGGTTACTGTTGCCATGGTCACACACCGTAGTTACTGTTGCCATGGTCACACACACCATGGTTACTGTTGCCAAGGACACACACACCATGGTTACTGTTGCCGTGGTCACACACACAAACACACACCATGGTTACTGTTGCCATGGTTACACACCGTAGTTACTGTTGCCATGGTCACACACACCATAGTTACTGTTGCCATGGTCACACTCCATAGTTACTGTTGCCATGGTCACACACACCATGGTTACTGTTGCCATGGTCACACACCGTGGTTACTGTTGCCATGGTCACACACACCGTAGTTACTGTTGCCATGGTCACACACCATAGTTACTATTGCCATGGTCACACACACCATCGTTACTGTTGCCATGGTCACACACCGTAGTTACTGTTGCCATGGTTACACACCGTAGTCACTGTTGCCATGGTCACACACACCGTAGTTACTGTTGCCATGGTCACACACCATAGTTACTATTGCCATGGTCACACACACCGTAGTTACTGTTGCCATGGTCACACACACAGTAGTTACTGTTGCCATGGTCACACACCGTAGTTACTGTTGCCAAGGACACACACACCATGGTTACTGTTGCCATGGTCACACACACAGTAGTTACTGTTGCCATGGTCACACACCATAGTTACTGTTGCCATGGTCACACACACCGTAGTTACTGTTGCCATGGTCACACACACCATAGTTACTATTGTCATGGTCACACACACCATGGTTACTGTTGCCATGGTCACACACACCGTAGTTACTGTTGCCATGGTCACACACACCGTAGTTACTGTTGCCATGGTCACACACACCATGGTTACTGTTGCCATGGTTACACACCGTAGTTACTGTTGCCATGGTCACACACACCGTAGTTACTGTTGCCATGGTCACACACCATAGTTACTATTGCCATGGTCACACACACCATGGTTACTGTTGCCATGGTCACACACCGTGGTTACTGTTGCCATGGTTACACACCGTAGTTACTGTTGCCATGGTCACACACACCATGGTTACTGTTGCCATGGTCACACACACCGTAGTTACTGTTGCCATGGTTACACACCGTAGTCACCGTTGCCATGGTCACACACACCGTAGTTACTGTTGCCATGGTCACACACCGTAGTTACTATTGCCATGGTCTCACACACACCATGGTTACTGTTGCCATGGTCACACACACCATGGTTACTGTTGCCATGGTCACACACCGTGGTTACTGTTGCCATGGTTACACACCATGGTTACTGTTGCCATGGTCACACACACCGTAGTTACTGTTGCCATGGTCACACACCATAGTTACTATTGCCATGGTCACACACACCATGGTTACTGTTGCCATGGTCACACACCGTGGTTACTGTTGCCATGGTTACACACCGCAGTTACTGTTGCCATGGTCACACACACCGTAGTTACTGTTGCCATGGTCACACACCATAGTTACTATTGCCATGGTCACACACACCATGGTTACTGTTGCCATGGTCACACACACAGTAGTTACTGTTGCCATGGTCACACACCGTAGTTACTGTTGCCAAGGACACACACACCATGGTTACTGTTGCCATGGTCACACACACAGTAGTTACTGTTGCCATGGTCACACACCATAGTTACTGTTGCCATGGTCACACACACCGTAGTTACTGTTGCCATGGTCACACACCATAGTTACTATTGCCATGGTCACACACACCATGGTTACTGTTGCCATGGTCACACACCGTAGTTACTGTTGCCATGGTCACACACACCATGGTTACTGTTGCCAAGGACACACACACCATGGTTACTGTTGCTATGGTCTCTCTCTCTCTCACACACATACACACACACACACACACACAGACACACACACACACACACACACACACACCAGTGTTTACTGTAATGGAAGCAATTAATTTGTCTTCAATCATAATTAAAGTGCATATAAAATAAGTCACTCCTCTCTGCTGGCACAGTGATAATAATAAAAAACGTTTTCATTTCAAGGAGCCCTCAGACCCAGTTTGACATCATGCAGCATTCAATTATAGACCTGACTCTGTCCAAAATGGAACCAACTGGACCCTTACGGGTTAATTTGGCTCTTATAGCTCACCATCAATCATTTATCTGGCCTCGGGTCAGTCCCCATCCTCCCCGGACCTCACGTTGACAATAACCAGTTTTCTTACTTTTTTGTGTTCACTTACTTGTTGCAGCATCATCATTTGATGACGTCACGCTGCTGCTGGGGGCTGGGGGGGGGGGGGCTCTGAACATATCTGTAAGTTTATGACATTTGGCTGCCTCCTCCTCAGTGGCCCTTTTTTTTAATCTCTCTCCCGCTCAGCTCCACCTTTCCTCTTTTTGCAGTCCATTGTAACGCTGCAGAGCTCCTGCTGCACAGTCTGCACACACAGGCACACGAACACACCCTCTGCTCTCTGCTCCACCTGACTCTCCACTACCAAGCTGATTTCACTTTACAGGCGCAATGATCTTGAATCTAAAAAACCTTTTTGACCAATCGTTGTGACAAATGCTGACAAGCACCTATCATTTCTGCCAGCCAGCATGGCCACCTGCGCTGTGCAGTTCTCCCGTGGGCCAGTCCAGGCCTGTGAGGTGGACATGATAACCCTTAATACACATAATGTTATTCATCCCTACAACAGGAAATACTTTTTCCCTAACCTGATATGAAGTGTGCGCTGCACTTGAAATCTGGATCTTTTTCATCACGAGTTTTAATTTTGTATCTCTGAGTTTGTTTGTTTCCCTCCTGCAGATCATTGTGCTGCTGAACAGAATCCAACACGCTCAGAAATTGTGAGTCTTTATTTTTATACTACTATTTTTATATGACTATGAATCTGCTGTTCATCTGTTTCTCCAGTCCTTGTTACATCCTTCCTTACTTCCCTCCTCTCTCCTTCCTGCAGTAAAAAGATCCATGGCAAAGGGAAGGTGGGCGGTCGCTGGAAATAAAGGAGGGAAAACCTCCAAACAACACGTTGATAATAAGAAGTGGAGGCAGTATATGAACAGAGGAATCACATATTTCCTCTCCATGGTTTCTTAGTGCCAGAGCCGCTCTGTTGGCGTTTCCTGTGTTTGTGACAGATATTGACTCTTTCTTGATAAGATGTATTGATAATAAAACGACATGCACTCAGTTTGGAGTTCTCACTGTTACATTGTTATTGGATTATTTTGAAGTTGTGAACTTACAACCTTAAAAGCAAGGTCAACTAAATATTTTTTTATCTTAATCAAAGTTGTCCCTAACGCAGTTGTCAGTCATGTCAGTCACTGCCTGTGAGCTGCAATCAAACTGTCAGACAGCGCTGATTCTGGTTTGATGTAAATGTCGGGTTCACACTACATGATATCAGCCCGATTATAGTCCGATGTGCCGTCATATAACGTCAGCTTGGATCGTTAATGACAGCGAGTGTCATACATGATTTGAGCCAACACTGTATTCTCGTGTGGTGTTAGACATTGTCTTGCCATTGAATTTTGGTCACCTGATGTCACAACCTACATTCAACCAAATATCAGTGTCTGGGTGTGCTCACCTTTATTTCTCAGATAACTTAAGATCCAGACATTAGGAGGTTTTTACCAGGAGCCAAATTATCCACAGACGTCTCTTCCTCTCCAAACAAACAGACCAGCTGTTTGAAACTGGTAAAAACACTGAATGTTTCATATTAAAAATCTGTTTTTCCAACACTGCCTGTCACGGAGGGGCCGCTTAATATAGTGGCCAAAATGCAAAAATGTGAAAATGCAAATGTCCCTATCTTGAGCCAGTGTTTGGTTTGTCCGTTCTGGGCTACTGTAGAAACATGGCGGTGTTAGTAGACGAGGACCTGCTCCCTATGTAAATATAAACAGCTCATTCTAACATAACAAAAACACAACCGTTCTTCAGGTGATTATACACTGAAGAAAACATACTTATTATATTATATTCCATTTCTGCTAATCTCTCCCTCTGAATCCTTCACACTGGAGCTCTAACGTAACGTCCACATCAGATAGAAAAATGGGCAAATGTGTGAAATAATGACAAATTAGACCTCATTTTGAAACATAACTTCCATCTTGTGACTTTACTGGATTGTTTTTCCAGTAGTTTATTGTGCTTTCAGTGTCGCTGGTGAACACGGTGTGTTTTTCCTTCTGTTTCTTCTTCTCTCCTGTCTGTGGTAATTATGTTTCCTGTCCGACCCCTCTAATTCCTGCCTCACATGTTTGGCTCACTGCGTGAGACAAGGACTAAAGAGGACACACTGTTAATCTGGTCTTTGACTCACTGCATCAAATCAGCACACACACACACACACACACACACACACACACACACACTGACCTCGGTGAAATCAGATGTATCAGTAAGCGTTACGCTCCCTTTGAACAGTGAGGACCTCAGTTTGTCCACAAAAAGCCTCCATGTTAATTACTGGATTAGTGGGACAAACAGTAACAGTGATCAGAGGCTGAAGGATTAGTTACTCTCCGAAAATTACTGTCAACGGTTCAGTTCCTCTGACGACTTGTGTCACAGCACCACTGATCGTATTAAAACCCACCTGAAGCAGCAGAAATATTTTATGATCAAGAGTTTTCTAAAGAAAATGGTGCATCCAACTGGTTCTATTGGTGTGTGTGCGTGTGTGTGACTTTGTGCTTGTGTGCAAAGAAGGAATATCATGTTCGCACATGAGGGTATTATAGCGTGTGTGAGTTCACATGTAAATCCATCCATCCGTCGAACCATCTGTCATCGTTTGGAAACGCTTTATTCATTCAGCTACTATTTACAATCACTTTGTGTGTATCGAAAGTGAAACACTCACACACACATAAACACACTCACACACAAACACCACAACCCAGTCACCAGAGTGAAATGTTGGCACTCTACATTTCTGCAAACCACAGATACGTTGCATTTGTCTGTTTCATATGTGTCACATGAATGTTTGTAAAGTGACGTAGTTCAGATTACATGTGTGTGAGCTGAGTGTCTCATCAGGAGGTGGAGGGGCTGGTGGATGCAGACATGTCCAGGTGTTTTTTGTGCCTAAACCTAACCACATGTTAACCACAGTGTTGCCACAACATAAAATTCTAGAATCTAGAATTACCGCCCCGTGGTTGTATGACTCCGACACCAATTCAGTATCTGACATGATGATGTCACAGTCAAGCTGACTTTTGACCTTTTGACCTTCATTATTTTATCCTGTTAGACATTTGTGTCAAGTTTGGTCATAATTAGTGTATGAATTCTTGAGTAATGGCCAAAAACATGTTTTGTGAGGTCACAGTAAGTTTGACCTTTGACCACCAAATTCTTAGCAGTTCATTGTTGTGCCAAATTTGAGGAAAATCCCAGAAGGTGTTCTTGAGATATCACGTTCATGAGAATGGGACAGATGGACGAACATATTGCCTCCAGCTATGGCATATACAACATAAAGACACATAAAGCTCAACATATCTGCTCCACATGAAGCACAAAATGTGACTTATCGGTGGTTTCAAGAAGCAAACAGTACCAGCATTCATTGTGGTGACTGGGCTGAACATCAGTGTTGGTTCTCACCAGACAAACAGCATCAACACTCACTCAAACACAAGCACAGAAGGAGCCACAGAGACACAGAGCGAAACATGAAACTAAATCATTTCACAGGAAAATCAAGTTTAAATTGTTTGGAAGAAAAAGAGAGTGATCGGGTTTGACAAGAGGAAACATGAAGAAAAAAAACATACAGACGAAGACACACTGCAGCTCTGCAGCAGCAGGTTCAAGTTACTCCAACACGAAGAATAGATTTTATACTTTTCATACAACAGTATCAAAATTACTGTGAAAGCACGACAGTTGATCTGTGCTGGAGAAAAAGATCCTTTTAACCTCGAGACAGTCAGGACACTGATTACATGAGAGGGAGATGACCACCTTGTCTGCAAGATAAAGGTGGTCAATGAAATACATATTAAAGAAGTTAAGTTTACTCCTCAGGAGGAGATCAACTGACTCAGCCCAAGAAAACAATTAATAATGTCTCCTGTGAATGTGGAGGAGGTTTTTACGCCCCCCTCCTTTTAAAAAAAAATCTGTAAGTGTTGTATTTACACAAAGTTGTAAAACTTTATGTAACTGCAACACTGATTTGCTGGAGTATCTCTTTAATGTATTTAAAGGTGATTTATTTGTTTAGAAAGTCATAAATGAATTTAAAGCTGGAGTGCGGAACTTTTGTATATCGATGAACGTCCATTACATCAAAGACCTGGCCGCAGCAGTACGCACAATGCTCACTGAAGGATAAATACAATAAATTAACAGTACACTGATTACAAAGGAAGGTTACTGTAAGGTGGTGATGGGGTGGTTGCTTGGCAACAAAAAGACGCAGCAAGTGGTTTTTAATAGTGGCATAAAAAAAAGGCAGGCAGTGGAGTGCGCCTTGCAACCTGCAGAACACTAACTGTGTGATCAGGGCCTAATTATTATTGCCAGTGTTAGCTTTTGAATTGCCAGAAAGACGTAGACGCACGGCAGGAAATGCTAAGAGGCATCCAAGGAAGGTTTCAGGAGTGAATGTTCCAGATAAATAATTAAACTTTTAAGGGAGGATTGAACGCAATAAAGCTGTGAAGTGAGCGATCCTGCAGGGATAGATTATAAACACACAGTGACAATATTTGTGTAATAACCCTCACTGCCCGAGGGGGGAGACAAAAGTTCCACACTGCAGTTTTAAACAACAGAAAAGCACACATGCAGTAATATAAATAGACCCCCAAATGAAATACAGAAATTATGTAGATAAATATAAATAAAAGTTAGAGGTCATTTCATTAAACCAACAGCTGTTTGGTTTCAGATGAACGATACCCCTTCTATGCAGATGATGGTGTGCTGTGTATGTGTGAGGGTGTTTAGCGGATGGGGGCCTTCAGAGCAGCGTCCACCTCCTCCTCTGGCAGCAGCGTGTGCCACTGCGCCACCGGACGCCTGGGATTGGCCAACATGTCTGACCAGTGGCGTAGCCCGACGCCTGAGGCGCCGTAGCCAATCCAGCACTTGCCGATGGGGTCATTGCTGCCCAGCTTGTCGTAGTCGTACACAGTGATCAGCACCTGGACTTTCTGTAGAGACAGCGGAGGAGGAGAAGCTACCGTTAGACCAGATTCTCCAGTGTGTTTATATTTCAGTCAGGCTGATAAGTGGAGGAACAAACCTGGATCTGAGAGAAGGGGATCTCGAAGCTGAAGCTCTCATTGAAGTACGGATTCAGAGTGTTCTGTTTGACCGACGTCTTCTTCTTCTTCAGTCGCTTCCCGTTGTGCTGCAGCACCACCTTTACAAAGGGATCTGAAAGAGAGAGGTTGTGTTCGATATTCTCATTGTGCGTCATTTTAAAGGACAGGGTCATAAAATTCTGTCATAATCTGGTATTACTTGCCATTTTAAATTTAGCTCCACCTGGCAGATAAACATTACAATTATTACATGCATGTCCTTCATCCTTAACCACATTACTCCTCTTTTTTTTCTATCTGTTGGGTTCCAGGTCTTCGGTAACATTAATAATCAACAGGAAATTTTCAACACTTCAGCTGTGGAGCTGCTGCTGCTGAACATGGCTTCTCAATTTTTTACTATCTAAAATGGATCAAATCTTATTTCAATGAAGCTTTACATTGAAATAAATGGTGGTTGCCAGTGCTGCATTGTCTGTGTTTGACCAAATAACATACATTTTCTTCACTCTCGCACAATTGTAGTTCTTAGAATACCTATTCTAGGGACTTTTTTAGGTCCTATTTCAGAGAAGATACTCCCTTATATTGGCCTTCTAAGAACTATGACAGTTCCTAGTTCTTAAAGTGAGGACACAATGAAAATGGGCGTTCTTAGACTCAATACCAAAACACCCCTTGGTCCTACCACTTAGTTCTTACCCCTCTGTTTTGTGCGGGAATGTCTTAGGGTAGATTTTTCCCAATTGTTGTTGGAATAGAAAGGTAAGTGTCAGGGCTACATGGCCTTTCAAACAGAGGTTTTTTAGAGGCACACTCCAAACCGAGTGTTATAAGAGATCACTGGCAAGATGACGACAAAAAAATAAAGCAATAAAAGAAACTGCTGGATTTAAAAATTAGGATATAATGCTGGCAAGGACAGCCATCATGGTGAAATGGGTCAGGGACAACCCTGTCTCTGTTTCTTTGTGGAAATCTGAGGTCTCTGAGGTTGTGACTCTGGAAAAATAGGACATTATATTTGTGGAAGGACTTATCTTTTTTTCTGCAGAAGTGGAAGGAACTGTTGCTATCTCTCGGTCTTAAATGTAATCTGGATTTACATGGATAAAAAGTGGATAAATGTCTGAATTGGGGACACACACAATAATTACTTTAATTCACCTTATTGTGCCTCCTATTTTGCAAATGCAATTTGTTATTTCCTTTGGGCCAGTCTTGTAAGGATTTGTAAGCTTGATTCTTGGGAAGAAAATGTATTTTTAAAAAAATACAATAACCCTTCTTTTTTCTTAGTTTCATGTTGTTTTAACGTATTATGGTCCCATTTTTTTTTATAACAAGCGTAACAAAAGAAATTGCTAGTATGCTGATGTCTCAGTAGCTCACTAGCTAGCTAACTAACATTAAATTATTGCTTATTTGTCCCTGACAGTTCTGCATTTAACATATTTCCATGCCACCTGGCTGAGGGCATATGAGGCCTAAAATTCTACCAAAATCAGCAGAGACGTTGCTGCACTTGCCGCTCCTCTAATATCAGAGCAGACTGGCAGGGTGGGAGCACTGGTTGCTAACATTAGCCTACTTAGCGGTGCTAGCGGCCTGTTAATGAAGCAGCGTTCTTTTTTATTTGATTACTTGTTTGATTTATTGATAATGTAAAACTTAAGAACAACAGGCGAGTGTTCTGACAACTGTGTAGGCCACCCAAGAGAAATCACCACTGTGGAATTCACAATGTCCGGCAACAATTGCTGCGTCTGTCCACGTAAACATTACCATCGACAACTACTGATGACCTATCAGGATCTTGAGGGATTAGTAAATGAACTGAATGAAATAACCTAGATAATTAGTTTAATGCTGTCTACCTGCAGCACACAGTGCATATGGTCCGTCTGAAATCAGTTGCAGAGATTAAATGTTTCAACGCACTTTCTGATCTGAACTTTCTGAATGGAAACAAGGTGTTGCGTCATTGAGAATGTATTTGTGTGTTTACCTGACAGTCCTCCGACGTCCATCTTCTTCAGGTTCTTAGCCTCCATGATGTTAACCGTTAGCTTACCAGCCGTGGGGACGTAACGAAGGGAAATGCAGATGTCACCGAGCTTCTCTTGCTGACAGGGACATAACGTATACAGGGGTGAGTCGTCCTTCTGCACAGTTCTGTCTTTGCTTGCCTTAAATTCAATATATGCTTCAGTCGACGTCCAATGAAGTCTCTTACCTCCTCTTTCTCTCCTCCAACCAGATCCCTCCACTCATGTAACGGCTGTCCGAGGTCTATACTGTTCATGGGGATCTTGATCTCGCCGATGACATCATGTTTACCAAATCGATCAAAGTCAAACACCTGCAGCACCAGAGTCTGACCGCCCAGCTCATTGTAGGGGATCTGGAGAGGGATGGGATTAAAAAAAAGGTTAACTCAAACATGCTTTAGATGCTTTGATGTTTATGAAGGACAGTTCCTAATAATATGATCAAACAATCTGATGTTCAACATAGTCTCCAGTATCGATCACACCTTAAAGGTGAAGGTCTCATTGAAGACAGGACAGAGGTTCTTGCGCTGGACTTTGGTCTCAAACTTCTTCTTCTTGTCCGGCAGCATGTAGACTTTGACGTAAGGATCTGAGGTCCCTCCCATGTCCATGGCTGCCAGGTCCTGAGCCTGAAGGATGCCGACTATCAGCTAGAAGAAGAAGGAAGGAAAGAAGTCAGAAAAAGAAGCTAGCCTTTCAGAATAAAAGCATCATGTTTGCTGAGTCCATCTGTCGTTAAGATGATTTATTTCCACCTCTCTGTGTTTGGGAGGTTGGATCCTGCTCTGTGTGTGTGTGTGTGTGTGTGTGTGTGTGTGTGTGTGTGTGTGGTGTGTATACCTGGTTATCAGTAAAGTTGTAGTCCAGTGTGAACTCCAGTTTTCCAAAGTTCTCCTTCTCCTCTTCTTCCTTCCCTTCTTCTCCCTCCTGGAAAACACACGGCATGGTTAGCCGTTAACAGACAGCTCACACACTTTGTGGAGCCTGCAGCACATCACAGGATCTTGAACACAGAGCGCTGTGATTCCTGCTCTGAGGCACATATGTTTAGTTTAAGGAGTGAAAGTGACACGACACAGAGTCAAGGTTTTAAATATTTTGCTGAGGCCTCTCTTTGTCTCTTTGCAGCTGTTGATCTTGAGCCTCCTTCTGGTCGGCACGTTTAAATGTGAGTGACATTTTGCAGGTGAAAGCCAGGTGGGCCCCCTGACACTTTGGGCCCCTGGGCCTGTGCCTAGCAGAGTGACGCTGCCACGACAAGCACGTGTTCCCAAGTTTTTCAGGGTGCGACAGCTGCACCCCCAAGCAAACCCCCAAGAGTTTAGAAACCTTGAAGGGTCTTTATAGAACCATTTATTCTAAGAGCGTGTGTCCTCAGTTACATATTTTGCATTCTTTTCTTGCCGAGAGTTAGATTAGAAGATCGATACAGTCATATCTGTATATCTTATCTGACTCTGCAAGAAAGAGAACAAGGGTTAGGGTTCATACTCACCATGATTTTCTTCAGTTTACACTATTAAACTTTAATTAAATTATTCACATCTTCAGCTGTTAATTTTAGATTATCTGAATAAGTGAAACTATACAAACTCTGCTTCCTGAGGTAAATCTGTGTAGTTGTAAATATTCAGCCACACTGGGTGCAGAACTATTGTGTGTCCTGATCCTCACCTTCTTTTCATCTCCTTCCTCTCCTTCCTTCTCCTTCTTCCTGCGTCCTCGTCCTGCCTTTCTCTCGCGGGCCTTCTTCGGCTTCTTGCCTTTGTTGAAGCACTTCTTGTAGATGCAGAATCCCATGCAGGCCACGAGGGCAAGGACCACGACCACGATGGCTCCCACCGCCCACATGGGCACTGGAGAGAGGAGGCAGAAGAAGGAGAGAGGAAGGTTGGTGCTGATGGGAAACAGCGGAGACACTGCCGGGTGACGGGTTAAATTCTTACTTCTGTGTCCACCCGTTGGCAGTGTCACTGTGTCAGAGTACATACATATATATATATATATATATATATATATATATATATATATATATATATATTTATTTTTAAACTGGTGAAGTTGTCTCCATAATACTTTCACAATTCTACACTCCTGTGTTGAACCTTTCTTGCAGGAGGCATTAAACCTGAACCATCAGTACAGAGCTGTTTTTGTTTTCTGCACCAGGCTTTACGCATGTTTTTCTTTCAAACAGTGAATGAACGAATGTTGTAAAACAAGAGATGAACTTACTCTTGAGTTTATGATCTTGGAGCGCAGAGCAGAGTGGTCACATGAAGAAATGAGAGAGAGGACAGAATGAAGACATGAAAAACATGAGATGACAGGATGGTGAGATGATGCTATGTGGGTAATAGACTGATGTGTGTGTCAGTGGGTCTAAAAATAATACAGCCTATTAAGTCTAAATGAGCATTCATTAATATGTCACAAGATGGCGACTCTGCAGGGCACTAATAGTGATTATCTGTGACTGAAGCTTTGTAGAGCTGCAGTGAAAGCAAACAAATCTGTCCAGGCATGACTAAATTTTATTCTATTTTATTCCAAGACTTTTGCTCTTTTGGATTTGGCATCCATAGCGAACCAGCTGGACCAGGGGTCGGCAACCTGTGGCTCCAGCGCCATATGTGGCCCTTTAGCTCCTCTCCAGTTGCCTTGATAAAGAAAAATATATTTATACTAGAATACAAGAATTTTCACATAATTGTTTGCCTTTACAAACCAGTCAAGCTGCAGTTACAGTTTACATCCATGTCTGTCCAGACTGATAATGTTTCATACTAGAAGATCTATACAATCAGTACAGTCTCGAGGTGGACACCCAAGATTAGTGTCACAAATTCAGAATCAGACGAAATGTCTGCCCTTCTGTTCCCATTAGTTTTTTTAAACATTTCAATTTGTACAGTGTCACGGGCCTGAAGAAATTCTGACATTCTCCAATTGTAACAATGTGAAACCTACAAAAACCCTGAGAAACATCCACCTGCAGAGCCACAAAGCTCCCATTTTATACGTGCGCATGGGCACGGATATATTTTAGATCATTGTTGTAAAAATTATGCAATTGTGTTCACATTTGTTTGTTCTGCAAAATTTCAAGGAGGAGGTGTCAGGCAGTAGATTTATTATGCACATTTTAATTGCTGAAATGTGAAAATATATTTATACTAGTCCGTACCCATTGAGTACAGCATACCATACCATGACTTAGTCATACCAAACATTAGAAAACAACACCAACATTGGTCCACAGGGGGAGCCACAGCGATCGGTTGCATTTTAGCCATTTTGAAGCATTTTTCTGTTGTTATAGCGCCACCCAGTTGCCAATTAGAGTTACATTCCTCCAGTCACCTTGAGGCGTCCTGTTCTACATATCTACCAAGTTTAGTAAAAATCCATATGGCGGTTAGGCCTAGATAAGAAATGAGCTCTCTAGCGCCCCAATTTTGTTTGATGGGGTCAATAATGGAGGGGTCCCCTCAGATTATGTGTGCTCATATGCCTACAAAGTTGCGTGGTGATGGGTGAAACCCTTGAGATGTTCTACACCTTTATGTGATGAGCCACGCCCTCCACAATATTCATTGCCTTATAGAAGCTCAGTTTTAGGAAGTTTTCAACTTTTGCCAAGAGGGAACTTTAGATATTGCTCCCTAGATTATGTTCACCCAGTTTCATGCAGATCGCTCAAACTTCCTAGGAAGAGATCCATTTGAAGTGTTTTTCAAAAAATTCAAAATGGTGGAAAATCTATATAAGCAGAAGTTATGGGTTCTTGAGGCAAATGTGTTCCTCATGAGGAGAGGCATCTCTGTGCAAAGTTTCATGTCTCTACGACATACGGGACATGAGATATGCCCATTCATGACATTTCAATGGGTTGCTATAGCGCCCCCCTTTGGCCAATTGATGTAATATTGCTTCATTGGCATCCTCCCATGACCCTCTACCACTGTGCCAAATTTCACATGGATTGACCAAGTCAGTGAGGAGAAAAACATGGAACACACACACACAGACAGAGTTTTCATCATTATATAGTCAGATATATTCATATATTTTCAGGGTCCAACCTGTTTTAGTCTTTGAGAACACATGAAATCAAACTTAATGTGGTGTGCAGGTGCATCAACAGATATGGGTTTAAGTATTTTGTGTATATTTTGTTTGTGTACTTGTGTATGTCCTCACTCGGCAGGTGTGTGAGCTCATTGAAGAACTTGTTCTTCATGCTGGAGAACTGGTGGTTGGAGTGGTGCGATGGTGGTGGTGGAGGTTCCCTCTCCCTCTCCCCCTCCTCCTCCGCCGCCCTGCGGAGCCGTCCCCCGGCCACGCTGACCAATCGCATCGCTGCTCTGTGAAATCAAAGCAGAGCAGACGACAAACAAAATCAATTTAAAGACATTTAAACCACCTTAAAACACTGAGGCTCCAGAGCAGCGACACATTTCCTCTCCTCAGATGTGTCCTTTGTTCAAACTTGATGCTGTTTGACCTTTCACCTGGTTTTAGTCTCTTTAATTCTCTCACTCGCTTCGACCTCTCATCATTCATTCACTCTTCAGTCTCAAACACCTCACGGAGACAAAACTGTCTCCATCAATTACAAATGAGTTTGTTTCATTAAGGTTTTCCTGACGGAGAAGTAGAATCATGAGGTGAAAAAATACTAAGATCCTTTCGTTAAACCACAGAGTAAAAATACTCCATCAAATACAACTCTTTCATTTTAACAAATTTAACATTCATGCAGCATCTAAATCTCATCACTTGCTGACACAGTGGAGCTAATTTGTAAATGCAGCACAACTTCACAGGCTGGTTTATAAGCAAACTCTATCAAACAGTCACTCACTAGTCGGATAGCTTTTCGGCTAATGTGAACAGCCAGAGGAGCAGCGCTGGCAGATGGGAAATGTTGAAGTTTTGTACCAGAGGCTAAAAAAATATTCATATTTTGAGGAAAATGATGGAACAGGAGTGCACATGTGCACATCTATTTTTTTTTACCACAAATATTGAGATGAAATGTATTTTTTTTTCACGACAGTAGTTTCTCTAATGCAACATATGACTACAAATCATAAGGAAATTATAATATTTCTTTTTTAAAAGATATTTCCTGGAGATTATTGCCTTTATTTGATAGGACAGCTGTTAGAATCGAACCCGCGGCCGCTGTGGTGAGGAGACAGCTTTTATTCATGAGGTGCCAGCTCTACCAGATGAGCTAGTGGGCGCCCCAGTTAATGAGATTTCTGTTCTAAATAAACACAAAAATTGCATTTTCAGCCTTTCTTCCTCTCCTTCATCCTTTCTCCAGTTGTCCTCCTCTTCCTATGTTCACCCCTGTTTCCCTTGTTGCCTCCTTCCTCCTCTCTTCCCTTTCCTTCCTCCCTGCTTCCCTTCTGCAGCTCATTGCTTGCACATAATAATCTGGCTGACTTAATGACATTAAGGCTGGTGAGTGCACACACATATAGACATGCACGTACCCTCATCACTGGCCCTCGTAGACCATGTCCACAGAGGACATTTTGACTGCTCATAGCAGGAGAGGCACACAGGAGAGGAATAACACCAGGACCTTTAAAACTGAAGCAGCTAAATGGAATAAGACCTCCAGTTATTTTATTAAGTTTATATTAAATATATAGTTTATTTTTTATAACGTTCAGATAGAGAGCTGAGTGTACCTGCAGCCAAATCCCTGCCTGTGGCCCTGGGCAGGAGAGGTAAAATAAAACAATATATATCAGTGTCTGCTCATCATGACAGTCTTATTCAAGAGTTCAGGCTGTCAGTGGCTGCACTTTAAACACACATACAGATGCCCCGCCCACAGTAGACGTCCCTCTGTCGCTGCGCAGCCATGTAACAAGATTAATTGCCAAAGGTAATCCAAAAATCCCTCGGCTTAAACAAATTAAGGACAGTTTGCCTCTCTGCGTCTCCACCCCTTCCTCCGCCCATCGTCTCTCCATCACTCCTCCCTTCTGTCTGTTATCCATCCTCCCTGCTGACAGCTGGAGTTCAGATGCACACATTCAGACGTACGTACACATCATATTTCTATAACGAGATGTGATTCAGGGGCTGCTGTGTTACATTAACCCTTTAATCTCCCCAGACTGCAGAACAGAGGATTAGATAGATAGATAGATAGATAGATAGATAGATAGATAGATAGATAGATAGATAGATAGATAGATAGATAGATAGATAGATAGACAGATATGTGAGTGTCCTAATGGATGGATGGATGGGCAGACGGATAGGTAGGTAGGTAGATGGATGGATGGATGGATGAATAGGTCGGTAGGTAGGTGGGTGGTTGGATGGATGGATGGATGGATGATGGATGGATGGATGGATGGATGGATGGATGGATGGATGGGTCGGTAGGTAGGTGGGTGGTTGGATGGATGGATGGATGGATGGATGGATGGACGGGTGGGTGGATGGATGGGTGGATGGATGAATAGGTCGGTAGGTAGGTGGGTGGTTGGATGGATGGATGGATGGATGATGGATGGATGGATGGATGGATGGATGGATGGGTCGGTAGGTAGGTGGGTGGTTGGATGGATGGATGGATGGATGGATGGATGGATGGATGGACGGGTGGGTGGATGGATGGGTGGATGGATGAATAGGTCGGTAGGTAGGTGGGTGGTTGGATGGATGGATGGATGGATGGATGGATGGATGGATGGGTGGATGGATGGATGGATGGATGGGTGGTTGGATGGATGGATGGATGGATGGATGGATGGATGGATGGATGGATGGATGGATGGATGGATGGGTGGTTGGATGGATGGGTGGATGGATGGATGGATGGATGGATGGATGGATGGATGGATGGGTGGTTGGATGGATGGGTGGATGGATGAATAGGTCGGTAGGTAGGTGGGTGGTTGGATGGATGGATGGATGATGGATGGATGGATGGGTGGTTGGGTGGATGGATGGATGGATGGATGGGTGGTTGGATGGATGGATGGATGGATGGATGGATGGATGGATGGGTGGGTGGTTGGATGGATGGATGGGTGGTTGGATGGATGGATGGATGGATGGATGGATGGATGGATGGATGGATGGATGGATGGATGGATGGGTGGATGGGTGGTTGGATGGGTGGATGGATGGATGGATGGATGGATGGATGGATGGATGGATGGATGGATGGGTGGATGGATGGATGGATGGATGGATGGATGGATGGGTGGATGGGTGGTTGGATGGATGGGTGGATGGATGGATGGATGGATGGGTGGATGGATGGATGGGTGGATGGGTGGTTGGATGGATGGATGGATGGATGGATGGGTGGATGGATGGATGGATGGATGGGTGGATGGATGGATGGGTGGTTGGATGAATAGGTCAGTAGGTAGGTGGGTGGTTGGATGGATGGATGGATGGATGGATGGATGGATGGATGGGTGAAACATGGGGGTGAGCAGGAGTTGTGGTGCATTGGTCCAACAACCACAGACTTTCACCCTGGAGGTCGATGTTTTATCCACTACGATATATAGTTTCATATCAGTATAACATATAATACAGTTCCCTCCCCTGATGGTTACAGTGATCAGTCAGTGATTGTTTCTCATTATGTAGCTTCTTTTTCTTTATGCAGTATTGTTGGGAAAATCTGACTAATATGTCCATATTTGGAGTCAAATATTGTTTACTCAAATCAGTGATTACCCACTGTTGTCCATCCAAATCTGTCTGAGTGTGAAAGTCCCTGTATCTTCTTTATTTAGATACTAAAACTCAATTTAAAACCCATCATGAGATTTATCAGGTTTCTGAAGCAGCAGCACAATAAAATACAATTTATGAATCGAAAGAAAAGCTGATGGGACCTCAATCATATCCGAGGTAAATGAAAGTGACAGAATATTTGATGATATCAGTCTAAGCCTAAAAGCACCCACTGAATTCTGCCAGGACTGTTTGTTGCATAATGACATTTGAGTTGAGAACACCCCGAAATCAGGATGATGACCACAGTCGTTATCTGGGTCACTGCAGATTTAGGCTGGACCGCTGCCAGAGTCTGATGTCAGTGAGTCAGAAACCTGGACAGGTTGATGTAGGAACACTGTCTCTGTCTGGATATTTCAGGAGCTGAAGTCGTGATGCTGATATGAGAAAACTTACAACAAATACTTAACCTCACCTCCTGGTTCACTGTGCGGGAAACGAGAGATAAGACCACTGAAATGCAGTGAGGCCGCCCGGGGTAAATACACTGCTCCACAAATAGAAACTGAATTAGAAGAATTTTTAGATTCTAAAAAGCAAAATGTAAAATATATGAAGTGATTAACAGCTGACGACAAAAAGATCTATAGACGTCTCATCAACAGAGACACGGTTAGTCAAAATATGACAACAGCTTTTTAACACACTGCAGGAAAGAACAATGTCTGACACACTGAACAAAACTCACTTCGTGAACAATCAAACGTCCGTCACTGTGCGGCTAAAACCACCAACGCTGGTGATGTAATGGCACAAAGAGCTCTGTATGAAAATCACATGCTACAAACAGATCTGTGAGGGAGTCAGAGGACAAAAGGAACACGTGACAGTCGTTTTATTTTATCTTCCAACCTTGAAGGCTTCAGGGGTTCGAATATAAGACGTGAGGCTACACAAGGCGGGACGGTCACACCGTTATTCTGCCTCGCTGTTCTTTAAGGTACCAGAGTTGTCTCGCCTTGAAGCCGGTAATGGAGATCCTAACAGCGCCAAATTAACACATCCTCACTCCGACATCGTCACATATCTTCCCACGTCCACATATGACGTCCAAGGTACCCTGGGTGTGTTGGTTGTTGACGTTCTGGGACGCCGTGTCAACTTCAGCCTGTTACATGCATTGTCTGTTTTCAAAATACACTTCTGTTTTCACAGGAAATGTACAGTTTGATACAGTCTCTTTCAAAATAAAAGTACAAACTACAATTGACGTGGCTGGGTTTAGGAAAAAAGAGCAGGGTTTGGCGTCACAATCTTACAGGAAGTGAACATCGGCCTTCCAGGTGAAAGTTGGCGGTTGTTGGACACATCCACCACCACCAGATTTCTGCCACCTTAACTTTCCTTGTTGTCTCGCCACGTTTCCCCCTGACGCAGCTGCTCTTTGTCTCAGGTGTGTTGCCTCGACACACACATTTATATTACGAGTTTGTTTGCATAATATTATGACTTTTTCTAAGAACGACTTTATTCTCGTAATATTATGACGTTTTCTCGGGACAGCTTTATTCTCGTAATATTGCAACTTTATTCTCGTAATATTATGACGTTTTCTCGGGACGACTTTATTCTCGTAATATTGCAACTTTATTCTCGTAATATTATGACGTTTTCTCGGGACGACTTTATTCTCGTAATATTGCGACTTTATTCTCGTAATATTATGACGTTTTCTCGGGACGACTTTATTCTCGTAATATTATGACGTTTTCTCGGAACGACTTTATTCTCGTAATATTGCGACTTTATTCCCGTAATATTATGACGTTTTCTCGGAACGACTTTATTCTCGTAATATTATGACGTTTTCTCGGAATGGCTTTATTCTCGTAATATTGCGACTTTATTCTCGTAATATTATGACGTTTTCTCGGGACGACTTTATTCTCGTAATATTGTGACTTTATTCTCGTAATATTATGACGTTTTCTCGGAACGACTTTATTCTCGTAATATTGCGACTTTATTCCCGTAATATTATGACGTTTTCTCGGAACGACTTTATTCTCGTAATATTATGACGTTTTCTCGGAATGGCTTTATTCTCGTAATATTGCGACTTTATTCTCGTAATATTATGACGTTTTCTCGGGACGACTTTATTCTCGTAATATTGCGACTTTATTCTCGTAATATTATGACGTTTTCTCGGGACGACTTTATTCTCGTAATATTATGACGTTTTCTCGGAACGACTTTATTCTCGTAATATTGCGACTTTATTCCCGTAATATTATGACGTTTTCTCGGAACGACTTTATTCTCGTAATATTATGACGTTTTCTCGGAATGGCTTTATTCTCGTAATATTGCGACTTTATTCTCGTAATATTATGACGTTTTCTCGGGACGACTTTATTCTCGTAATATTGTGACTTTATTCTCGTAATATTATGACGTTTTCTCGGGACGACTTTATTCTCATAATATTATGACGTTTTCTCGGGACGACTTTATTCTCATAATATTATGACGTTTTCTCGGGATGACTTTATTCTCGTAATATTATGACGTTTTCTCGGAACGACTTTATTCTCGTAATATTGCGACTTTATTCCCGTAATATTATGACGTTTTCTAGGAACGACTTTATTCTCGTAATATTATGACTTTATTCTCGTAATATTATGACGTTTTCTCGGAACGACTTTATTCTCGTAATATTGCGACTTTATTCCCGTAATATTATGACGTTTTCTCGGAACGACTTTATTCTCGTAATATTATGACGTTTTCTCGGAATGGCTTTATTCTCGTAATATTGCGACTTTATTCTCGTAATATTATGACGTTTTCTCGGGACGACTTTATTCTCGTAATATTGTGACTTTATTCTCGTAATATTATGACGTTTTCTCGGGACGACTTTATTCTCATAATATTATGACGTTTTCTCGGAACGACTTTATTCTCGTAATATTATGACTTTATTCTCGTAATATTATGACGTTTTCTCGGGACGACTTTATTCTCATAATATTATGACGTTTTCTCGGGATGACTTTATTCTCGTAATATTATGACGTTTTCTCGGAACGACTTTATTCTCGTAATATTGCGACTTTATTCCCGTAATATTATGACATTTTCTCGGAACGACTTTATTCTCGTAATATTATGACGTTTTCTCGGAATGGCTTTATTCTCGTAATATTGCGACTTTATTCTCGTAATATTATGACGTTTTCTCGGGACGACTTTATTCTCGTAATATTGTGACTTTATTCTCGTAATATTATGACGTTTTCTCGGGACGACTTTATTCTCGTAATATTGCGACTTTATTCCCGTAATATTATGACGTTTTCTCGGAACGACTTTATTCTCGTAATATTATGACTTTATTCTCGTAATATTATGACGTTTTCTTGGGACGACTTTATTCTCGTAATATTATGACTTTATTCTCATAATATTATGACTTTTTCTTGGGACGACTTTATTTTCGTAATTTTATGACTTTATTCTTGAAATCTCCAAAAACAAATTTCTTCAATATGGCCCTCATACTCCGTCGTATCATGCTGACATGATAGGACTTTTTTTCACGGTTGCTGACACCTAAAGTCACTGACTAACGCCGGATTTCCACTGGATGCATGTCTGTTGCAGAATGGCAGCGCTGGTTATCTGCTGCGTGCTCTGCCGTCCGTCAATATCCACCGGCTGCGTTTGCTGTGTGGTGCGGTGCAGCTTCACCGGAAGACATCTGGGTGCACTGCCATGATTAACATTTCCTCGTCCATGGTGTCAGAGGGGTGAAATGACGTCTGAAACCCTCTGACCTGTTGACTTCAGGCCTGCCTCCGCCCATTATGTAGTTTTCAAGGTGTAGTGCAGGGAAATATGATCCGCCGTGAACACTGTGTATTTTATTTTGAAAATTAACCGGATGTTTTATTGTGTTTCTGTGCACGACTTCCTGCCCCGCACGATCTGCTCTGTGCTGAATTGCTGCGTTGTGCTCCGGCGTCCGGCAAAAATAGAAGTCCTGCGTATCTGTTGCGGAGGGCTCCGGAGCGCCGCAGCTGTGACGGAGACAGAACGCAGCACAGCCGCAGCTGGTGGAAACACACACATTATTACACACATTACACATTATTGACTAGAATGGAATCCTATCAGCTCCGCTGCCGTGCCGGAGCGGAGACGCAACCAACACGCATCTGGTGGAAATTGGCCTTAAATGCCAAATTTCAATGACTTCGGAGTGAGACCAGGTTGTTTCAACAAATGTGACACAAAGTTTTTTCATAAACGTTACCAACTGTGGCTTTAATGCTATAAATAAAAACTGATTTTAAAAAGTTATTAAAATTTGACTATTTTAAATTCCCAGATTTTTTTTTAAGGTTTAGAGCTCAGAGATCATTCAATCAACAAAAGGTGTTTTTTTAAAAAGCCAAATATCAAAAATTAACTAGTGTCAGTTTGTCAGATGTGCTGCTTTATATGGAAAACTCTGGGTTTTCTCTGTCTTTGACTGAGAGTTGTACAAAAAGACTTGTCAGTGCCATTTTTTACCTTTTCCTGTCATTTCATGAACCAAACTATTAATAGTGAATCAATAGAAATAATCAACAGATTAATCAATAATAAAAACATGACAGCTGCAGCCCTGATTTGACAGTTTTATACTAATGCATGCTGCAGTTTGATTTACTGTGATCAGATGTTGAAATATGTTTCTGAAATACACTGAGTTGAGTCTTAACCAGATCTTATATTGTTGTGTCTTTTAAAGGCTCTGTGCTGATCTGATCTGTGTTCAGACAGATTTGACAGCCGGTGGAAGGATTTTGTCTAAAAGCTCACAGCTCACAGCTGAACCTGAGGCTCCATTAGGCCCCTGACACTCTGCACCACTACTGCATGTGTTTGCATGCACATGTTCGTCACAACTTGAAAGCAAAAATACTTTTACTGTGATATCGCTGACATTGCTGTAATGTTGCTGTGAGAATGTTGTTGCCTGAATCACAACACTCTATTGCAGCAGGTCTGAGAGACACATTTCTACATTAGAAAGGTTGAAAAGGGCAAACATTGAAAAAATAAGCTTTTATTTTGTTGTTGTTGTTGTTGTTTAATTTCCAGCTGAAAGGGAATTTTTCTCTTTTTAAATCTATTCTAATATTGTAACTTTGGTTTAAATCATCTGTTCTTTTCTTTTCTAATTTGTAAAGCACTCTGAGCTGCACTTTGTCAGTGGATTTAAGTTCATTTTGAATTTCTGTGAACCCGGTCTCCTGCGCTTGGTCAGTGACTTGTGGTGTTAGACACTGACGAAAAAAGTCGTTCTTTGACTTTGGCATGATACATGGCGGCCAGCAGCGTCAGGGAAATATGCAACGCGACAAGAATGAAAGCTAAGGCGGGTGGGAGGGATGGACAACCACCACCTTTCACCTGGGAAGCCAGTGTTTGCTTCTCATGAGATTGTAAAGCCGAACCCTGTTCTTTTTTCCCAAACGTAACCACATGTGTGTTTGTTGTTAAAGGAAAAAGAAACTCCATCCATCCATACATCAGTTGTACTGACATAGTGCTTTTATTTTGAAAGAGACTGTATGCAAACTGTACATTTCCTGTGAAAACAGAAGTGTATTCTGAAAACGTCAACAACCAACACACCCAGGGTACCTTGGACGTCAGATGTGGACGTGAAAAGTCCATGAGCAAACGTGGACATGTGACGAGGTCACAGTGAGGATGATGAAGAGTGACATCACTCTCATGTTTGTACCGTACCTGGAACCAGCAGCTGGTTAGCTTAGCTTAGCTTGAAGACTGAGAACAGAGGGAAACAGCTTGTCTGGCCTTTGTTGAAAGTAAACAAAATCCAACTACAAACACATGAAAGGCCGCTAATAATACGTTATACCTAATACAAAAACGTGACTGTAAAAACATCAGTTTGCTATTTTACAGTAGAGTATATCCCCGACTATACACAGAGTCACTGTGATGTCATCAATCACTTCAATTCACTCCCCTTTTCTGTTGTCGCTTTCAACCGTAACTGTAACTTTCAAAGACACATAGTTAAACACCAGTGGTCCCACCCATCTGACATTTCGGCTGTAGTTATTTTACCTACTGTTTTGCTTTTTTATCATCTTTGATAAACCAAATTTACCAGCGCAGAAGCTAAACAATGTCCTGCTGTGAATGGTGGTCGCAGCAAAAGCCACCTAAAAAAAATAGGTATCAGTTTGAGTGTTTGTTATATTTAGGAAATTTTCTCCGCTAGTGGAGTCTGGTGGCTTGAATATAACAGCTTCAATTCACTGTTGAAAAAGTCCTTAAAATATTCTAAATATAACGTGCACTTAAAATGATACTGATTTTTTTTTTAGGTACCTAAATGCGAGCCAATTGAGGCAGCATTAGCCCAGCGCCATTTCATTTAGTGTATATAACGTGAGAGTTTTCTCCACTTAAGTTCTTGTAAGCAAACATTGTTATTCGATTTATTTTTTGGCTCAAGTGACGAGGAAGACTCCAGCTGTGCCGGGCCAGGAATACTTGTAAACAGAGCCAGGCCAGCTATCTCCTACAGTTTAAAGTCCATTTCCCAAAATGTCAAACTTTTCCTTCAAGCTTCCTTTTTTCTTTACAGAGGACCTGGGAAACACATTTTTACACTTGAGAGGTTGGAAATGGACTGATTTAAAAGGATAATGTGATTTTATTTGCATGCACTGAAACCTTGACAGAAAGGAGCATTTGTTCATTTTGAACCATTTATTCAGTGTTTCTACAAACATGCCTGTGATGCAGAATTCGACCTGTGGTGATCTGTGTCAGAGCACGCTGCTTGGATAGTGTTCTTCGTAAAGTTAGGATAAGATCATTGCAGTTAAAATATAAACCTTTTACTGTTCACTGTAGATCTGCAGCTTTGTGCTGAGAGCCTCAGGCGCCAAGAAACTCCATCTGCATCACAGACTGCAAATAATCATCCAGTGTAGACTGAAGCTGCAGGATTTAAAGGTTATAACACCAGATACAACCTCAGAAACTTCACACAGGCTGAAGAGGGAAGCGTCAGTATTGTGTAGATGTATTGCGGGTGAGTGCACGTGAACACAGACTCTGTAAATAGACGTGCATTAGCCTCCAATAATCCACTTAAACTAATCTTTGCCAGGTTTGGGAAGCATCTTCCACTATGAGTAAAATCAAATGTTTTCACCATGAGATTCAGCAAAAGACAAAGAATGACAAAAACATATGACATCAAAGTTAACGTATAAAATCCAATGAATGAACATTAACCCTTTGCTCCCCGTGAGCGGATTCTTTGCAGATTTACCGCACGACTGAAATACATGGAAACAGATAAAGTCAGGGAAACAAACTGCAGATAAAATTAGTTATTAAAGAAAATATTTGTTTCTCCAGCCAGTTAAAAGCAATAGTTTGTTTCCAGTTATTATAAATCAAGTAATTTAGGTTTTTTTTTGTTTGTCTGGATTAAAACATTTTAAACACATTTGAACAAACTAATAACTGCAAAATAAACAATAATACAAAGTATAAAACAGACTATAACTCACCTTGTATGGTGTCGGTCCTTTTTGGGTCTTTGTTTCTTGTTTTTATTTATTTTCCTGCATCCAAATGTCCCTCAGATAAATCCTCTGCCGACTGATGAGGAGTGCTGCACACAGCTCCCCTCTCTCTGTCTCCCCCTCCCCCCTCTGTGTTAATCTCACAATATCCCTCACTGCCAACTACTTACTGTCCACCTACACTGCTGAAACACAGTCACTCTGTAGCAGACACGTCATCAAGTAAAACTGGCTTTACATCTTGTTACTTCACACTTGACACCTGACATTTTTTTACTTGAAACTTCAGATTTGTAAACTCTCTAAAATGTGAAGGTGTCTGTGTTTTACAGTGTATGACCAGCGCTCTCCCCCTCCCTCATCTGCTGAGACAGTGAAGACACGCTGTGTTGTTGTTTGTTAAAAGCACACATAGGGATGAACTTACACTGCTTAGTGGTTCAAACGGTTTCATTTATATTCCAGAAAATAAACTGAATTTTAAAAAAAAAAGCACAAGTTGAAATCTTCTGTGATCGAAGCTCGTGGAAACTGATAGGTGTTGAAAGTCTTTCAAAGGAACTGTAGTCTTTTAGTTAAGTTACACTGAAATCCTGGACAGCAAGCAACCAATCAGAGGTGTCAGTCAGAAAAGGTCATGACCTTTGAAGAAAAGTCATTGGCAGCACAGCCTGAGGGGATACAACTATATGATACACTCCCACACACACACACACACACACTAACTAACCGTTTTAGAAACCAAAGAGCCAAACCTTTTGTGGCTGACTATACTGTGACATTTTGTGAATTGATTTTTTTTAAATGACATATTGAACAATTACGTTAAAATTTATGATACAATACTATCACTTTTTAAAAAGATTTTTTTATGAAATACTATGACTTTTTATGAATTTTTTCACTTGCTATAGTATGGCCTTTTCGCTGACTTTTTTGAAATACCAAACAATGCTGTTTTCTTTTTTACATATTATACTGAGACTTTTTAATGATTTTTTATGACATACTTTGAAATTTATATTGATTTTTTTTTTTACATAAAATACTAATACTGTTTCCTGATTTTTTTCAAACATACAATACTATAACAATATATATAACAATACAATACTATTTTTCACACTATATGATTACTTTTTAATAATTTTTTTACATAAAAAAAACTGACTCTTTTTCTGACATTTAAAACTGAAACCATGATAAACTGTACCATGATATTTTAATGATTTAGATAAAAAAAAAAAAAAACAATATTTCTTGGCATAATATATCATTACTTTTTTGATAAAACTATACTGTGATTTTGTTCTGATATTAAAGTTTTTTGACCAGCGCCACTACATTTTTGTTTTTTTTACTTTACTTTGACCTTTTTACCTTACTTTCACTTTTTTTTTTACAATTAATACCAGGACTTCTCTTCTTCTCTTCTATATACTATTCTATGACTTCCTGAAAGAAAATTAATTTGGCATACTTCCTTTTTTTGACGTACTATAAGACTCTTAATGTGCCAACATGTCCTATTGCTGCACATCACTAACTCCTCCTCTCCAGAGCTTGTGTGCCTCCTTCTCTCACATGTTCTCTCAGATCGCGGTTACGCCTGGATGATGGGTTGTTTCATGACATCCTATGACATACTATACCATGACATTTGTATGACGTTTTGGACGACATAAAAATGTCATAGTATAGTATGTCGTCCAAAACGTCATACCAATGTCATAGTATAGTGACATTTGTATGACGACCCTTTTAAATGATGTTTTCAGTGATTTAAACATCATCTATTACCTTTATTTTTTGTTGACATGCTGTAACATCTTTCTTTTGTTTACCCACCATGATTTGACTTTCTCATGAGAATACTTTGACATACAATACTGATGTTTTTCAGTCAGTTTTGAACAGCACTGTATTTTATGAAGTGTCATTTTGTTCCAACATAGTTTAGTTTGTTGTTTTTCTTTCCACTTTCACCCAGAAATGCCTTTCTGTCAGAAAGCCCTATGGAAAACGTCTCAGTAGCTATTTAAGGTGGAAGTGACTCTGAGTGCAGTTCCAAGGATCTCCAGAAGATGGCCACAGTGCATCACAATACAATACAATAACACACTCAAGAGCTTTTCTTAAGTTGCAACGCCACTGAACATGTTTGCAAATAAATATATACACACATAATGTTGACTACCATTAATGATAATAGTTCAATCATTCTATTTATTGCTATCATTATGCTCTAAAATCAGATGGTGAGTATTCTGTACAGATTGAGAAGTCTTTTTAGGCAACTGTGTGCTTTGTGATGTCGGGGTATATAAATAAAGTTGACTCAAATATCATGTCTCCGTAGTCCAGTAGTGACAGTACATTTACTGTGTTCTGCCAAAGTGTTCTTACCTCCAGTGTTAACATTTTCATGCCACTTTAGACTTTAACTCCACCTTCATTTATGATTTTCCCTTCTCATTAACTTGAAGATTTAGATTAATGACATAAAATATAATCAGTAAGTTAATGAGGTATCGCACAAGACTTTGACCTGTGAGCACAAATGTACGAGCTAACCAGCTCTGACTGGATTCACTGTGTCAATATTACCCACATGTTTTGGGTCGATATGAACAGGTCATGTGACAGATGCAGACAGACACCAGAGTCCAGCTCAAAATGTTTATTCAGATTAAGAACAGATCAGAAACATTTAGTCACAATTACAATGTCACACCAACAGAGGCTTATCAGTTATGAGTGTAAAGCCATAACCTGATAGATACCCATCTCTACATGACATTTAAACAGCGACACCACCAGAACGTCCAAGAACTTAACATTACAGGTGAAGCAGATTAGATGTCAAATCACGCTCAGTGAATTCGCAGCTGGAGCAGAAAGGTGACGTTTAGATTAAAGCCTTTGCGTCGTTAACGATTACACGCAGCGTTTAGCTGCTGCCCCCCAGGGTGTGCTTGTCAAACAGGTACTCCGCCATCTTGTTGTTGTGGGCGTCCATGCGGGACAGGTTGGTGATGTAATCGCCCAGCTTCTTGATGGCCTCCACCTGCTCGTTCAGGTAGTGGGTCTCCAGGAAGTCACACAGCTGAGGACAGGAGGAGAGAACAGTTATCATTAATGAATCCAACATCAGAGGAGTGTGTCGCTAACCCAGGACACTTTGAGTATCAACAGACTCTTCATACTTACATGAGGGTCGACATGATCAGAAGCCAGCTTGTGGAGATCCAGCAGAGCCTGGTTGACGTTCTTCTCCAGCTGCAGGGCTGACTGCATGGCCTCCAGCCCGCTCCCCCACTCATCACGGTCCGGTTTCTACGCAACAAAAAAAAACACCACAACATTCAATTATAGTGGACTGAAGGGTCATTACATTAAGCCTCGTGAACACAGAGCACAATGATCTGAGTCAACAGTGTCTGCACCTGCATCACTGCACCCCCAACAAGCTCAGAGGATTAACTCTGGCATTTCACACTTTATTACTGAGCAAATTATTTAATTCAGGCCTGATTTAGACACGCATGATGCTGAGACAACTGATTATCATACAGAGTGGATCCTAAACCGCACAGTTGGCAACAAGTGTTGCAACACAGCATGTTAATCCTAAAATATCTGTACGTGCACAGACAGGGTGTGGCGAGACACACAACAACAGGACCAGTTCTTTAGCCTGCACTGACCTTGACGTCTTGGAGGAAGATGCGTCCTCCTCTCTTGTTCTGGAAGGACAGCAGCTTCTCGGCGTGCTCCCTCTCCTCGTCGCTGTTCTCCTTGAAGAAGTGGGAGAAGCCTTTCAGGGCCACATCGTCACGGGAGAAGTAGAAGGCCTGAGAGGGACGAGAGAGGAAGAGGACAGAGGTTAAAAACAGTGATTATGAGACCCGTCATTATTTGACAAACAGTAGTTATGCAGCCAGGTGGCGGTCAGGCAGGTGAGTCACGACTCTGGGAAGTCTGGTCAGTTTAGACGCAGAGCAGCACTCAGTTTGAGGAGCGTGAGTGGAAAAAACAAACAAAAAAACAAGCAAAAAAGGAGCACTGTAAGCATGACACAACAGTTTTTGATCATCGAGGTGGGCTGGGCTATAAAGCTCCTTTTATGGCCGACTGCCCATCAGTGACAAACAACTGACAAACATACCAAGGTGCTGTTGTTTACTTATCAGAGGAGAGGGGTGGCTGAGGTGCAACTCATTTTTTTTTACTCTCCCAAGCTTAAATTATTTTTCCTTGCGCCTCCCTGAGTGACTGGAAATGCACAATCCTCCTTCAGTTAAATATTAGATTTTAAAAAAGTAAAACAACTAATTGTGCCCGCTCTTGTGCATAATGGTCATGATATGGTATTTTTGGCAAGCTTTTAAATGTAGAATAAAGTGATGTTGGTGGATCACAACTTTAAGCTCAGATGTGGTGATGTTTTTTCCCTGAGGAAGTGTTTGTCATGATGGAAATTTAAATATCTAATAATTATTCCCGTTTTGCTATTTCCGGCTTTGATAAGTGACAGCTTTTGAATGTTTTCTTTAAAAAAAACTTTCATTAAAAAAGTAATGCTATAGTATGTCAAATATTTCATTTAGAAAAACAAATCATATTATACTATGAGTGTTGTATGTCAACAAAATCCATAAAGTAATATAGTACATTAAAAAAAAACAAAAAAAAACAAAGTGTAGTACATAAAACAATTTTAAAAATAAAGTATCAGTGTAGCAGCTCAAGCTCAGCTAAAGAAATAATAATAATAATAATATGCCGCTGCTCCAAGACTAGATAACACACACACAAGTCCCTTCCTACTAGTGCTTAAAAAATCTAACAAACCTCCCCCTTTATGCATTTATTATTAATATTAACAATAATAATGATGATGATGATAACCATATACAGAGAAAATAACATCACTTTAAAGTTATATTTATGATTCTTCCTTCTTGCATTTAGTCTGCCAGTGAGCCAGTGTGGGCGGAGAGTAAACAACCAAAACACCGCACAGCAGACACGTTTCATTAGCACATATTAATACGAGCTATTGAAAAATAAAGCCATATATTAATTGTCTTTACCATGGAGGTGTATGTGTAGGAGGCGAACAGCTCCATGTTCACCAGCCGGTTGACGGCGGCCTCACAGTCGCGGTGGTAGTTCTGACGCACCTGGGACTCCATTTTGGCTGGCCTTTGATTTTCTTAACAAAAACGGTACAAAAATAGAGTTTTCGTCGACTTGGTCTGCAGAGCTCGAGCAGCGAAGGTTCTCCGTGTCCGGGAGGAGTCTCAGTTTGGAGACGACAAGCGGGACGAAAGAAGAAGCTCCGTTCAAACACTGTTGAAGCAAGAACTCCTCACTGTTTCCTCCCCGGCCTGAAATGGCTGCCCCCTCGCTCCCCGTATTTATACCCCACCGGCCAGCAGCCCTCGTGACAGACGTTACGTCGTTCTGCTTCAGCCAATCAGAGAGCTCGGACAGCACATGACTGCGCAGAGGGGAAATATGACCCAAAGAATGAGTCTGCACTTTTATTCCTTAGTCATGAAAATCCAGATTAGAGTTCATTTGAGTTATTGTGACCTGCAGCATGACGAAGCAGTTTTTACAATATCAAAATCCAATAATCTGCTTTATTTTTCAATTTAAATTCAAACAGAATAAGTTTAAGCACATTTACACAATTAAAAACAGTGTCTATAGTCATCTTACTGTTAATGCATTAACGAGGCAACAGAGCAACAAATTAAAAGTGTTTATCTCAAAACTGTCCATTTTTTTCTTTTGGGCACACGACACCACTGATTTTTTAAAATCATTTTCTTGCACATACAATAACATGACATGTTTATAAATGGTTTTGACAGACTGCACAATGACTTTTTAGTATTTTTTTCCACATACTATGCTATGACTTTTTAAGTTTTTGGGTTTTTTTTTTAGAAATACCCTATATTTTTTTTTATTAATTTTCTTAAACTTTTAATGATATATTTTTTAAAATACTAGCCTATGCTATGATTTTTTATTTTTTTGATACATTATACAATGAATTTATTTTTAACATACTGTAGGATTACTTTATGAGTTATTATAAATATGAATAATATATAAATGTTACATTTTATATATATTTTTTAAATACTACACCGACTTTTTTCTTATTTTTTATGACATTTTATTTTAATTTCTATGAACTATTTGAGATACTATACTATGACTTTTTTTTATTTTTTTTTATTTTTTTTTTAAAATATCAATCAATCAATTTCATTTATAAAGCCCAATATCACAAATCACAATTTGCCTCACAGGGCTTTACAGCATACGACATCCCTCTGTCCTTATGACCCTCACAGCTGATCAGGAAAAAACTCCCCAAAAAACCCTTTAACGGAGAAAAAAAACAGTAGAAACCTCAGGAAGAGCAGCTGAGGAGGGATCCCTCTTCCAGGACGGACAGACGTGCAATAGATGTCGTACAGAACAGATCAACATGATAAATTAACAGTAATCCGTAATACTATACTATCACTTTTTAAAATTACTTTAGGACATACTACACTGACTTTTTATAATTTTTTTGACACACTTTCCCATAACCTTTTATGACATACTATAAGATTACATTTTATGGAAATTTCGAAAAAATACTGTCTATTTTATTATGTTTCATGACATACTATACTTTGACTTTTTTATCATTTATTTGGGCACTGCCGTAATACTTGTTTTCATAAACTGTTTTGACATACTCCATGATTTATTTATTTTTTGGGGGATTAAAATGTTTTTATGACATACTATGGTGTTTCTTTTTTAAAGATATTTTTGTGGCTATTGCCTTTATTCGACAGGACAGCTGTAGCATGAAAGGGGGGAGAGGGAGAAGGGGGATGACATGAAGCAGGGGGCCATGGGCAGGAAGTGGGCCCGTGGCTGCCACGGCAGGGACTCAGCCCCTGCACATGGGACCTGCTCTACCAGGTGAGCCAGTGGGGCCCCACTATTTTTTTAATGGAGTTTCATGGAGTCTGTTACACTGCAAAATAACTTCCAATGATCTCGTCCTTTACAGTTTAATTTGCTTCTCTGCAGTTTTAGGGTCTGTTGGAGTTACAGTGCTCTCAGAGCTCTGGTCTGGTCTATTTACCCCTAAAAGCTGACCTTGCATATCGGCCTGAACTCCCTGTACAACCTATAGAACATGGTTAGTGTAGTTGTAGTCTCACAGCTGCTGTAAAATGAGCTCGCTTTACCTCAAATGCACCACGACGCCTAAAAACTGCTGATAGTGTCTTTAACCAAGGTGGTTTTTACTGCATCACTCCACACCACAGCAGCGTTACGAAATAACACTGAGTCTGAAAAGCCTGTAAAGTCTTATCAGAGCTGAAACAACACAGGAGCCAAGAAACTGTGATCAAAGTGGCTTTTTAATCATTAAACAGTGCTTAGAGAAACTGCTGTCCTGCTGCAATTAGACTTTTATCATGAACCAAAAAGGGTCTATAAAAGTAAAACTGATGGTGAGAAGCAGTTAACAAGCAGCCAAACTGAACCCATCTGGATCTAAAATGAACTCAGACTGAGATTTGTGTTGAGGTTTGTCCTGATGTAACCTTGATCATTATGCTTCAGTGTCCCTGCCCTGCCTTTGACCTTAATGTAAAGTACAAAACAGCATCATTTCTGCTTTTATGAGGTCATAATAAAGTGATAGAGCGCTGAGAGTCAGTAGTTTTCCCCTCACATGGTGCCAGGGATGAGTGGACTTTAACAGACCTCTCAGTCTGGGTAAATGTTGCGTTCAGCTCGGTGCTTATCTCAAGGACACTGCCTCTATTTACATGACTCCATGTTTTCATCACACCACCTCCTGATACTTTATTGTCCAATGATTACATTTAATCCAACCTGAACTGTTTTAACTCTGCTGCTGGAGGGAGCCTGTGATGTGACATTTTTCTCCACCAGAATAAAGGTATAGTAGTCATGTGTCAGCTGAAACTACAGTCCTGTAATAATAATGATATTCTGCTGGTTAACGAGAGCTGACGTGTGAACACTGAGCTGGCAAACTTCATCATCTCACAGAGTAGTTGTGTCCTCTAGCTTTAGTGTCTCATGAAGCACACAATAACTGATGGCTCCATAATGAGGAATAGAAATATCTCACACTTAGGCAGGATATTTTTAAATAATATTTTCATGGTAGGCTAGAAACTACGACTTTTTATGATGTGCTATACTATGAAGATTTTTTGGACATACTATACCATGATTTTTTTATATTCATTTTATATTTTTTTCATATTAATTTTTTTGTCACAATACACTGTAGTTTTTTTATGAATTTATTTTAAAATTTATAACATATTACTTTTTTAATGAAATTTTGCTGACACATTACACTTTTTTTACTTGCTATCATGACTGCATTAATGAATTTTTTTGTATGACATACTTTCGTAAGACTATATTTTTTTTTTGACGTACTCCCTGTTTTTTTTTTTTTTACAACTTTTTATGAACACTGTAGTAAGATTTCTTTTCATGGATTTCTTTTAAATGTTATGCTATACTAATACTTTTTAACAAAATTTTGCTTCTTTGACTTTACGTTTTAATCAACTTTAAAGAAAATACTATGATTTTGTTTTCCTAAATTTCTTGTTATACTATACTAATATTTTTTAATGCAATTGTGCTATGAAATATAACACTATGACTTTTAAAATATTTTTCATATTTTATGACTTCCATGACTTTTTTTAAATTAAAACATTGTTATGATTTTTTTGACACACTACACTGATTCTTTTCATACACTATTCCATGACTTTTAAACCCTTTTTTTCCATGTCATGCATTACTGACTTTATGATTTTTTAAAAAAATGTTTTACTATACTAAGATTTGTTATTAGTAAAATTTAAAGGCATATTACACTGATACTACACTGTAACATTATGATTTTCATGACATAGTATAGTGGGATTTATCTACTGCCAGATCTACTGTCAGTGCACACTTTGTCCTAGAGTCTGAGAGAAGCACCTCTAAGCTGCTGTATATTTACTGTATTGTCCATAAACCAGGGAACAATAAACTGAATCTATAAAATGCATGACATCTCTCTGTGTTATGGAGCATGACTAGGCAGTCCTGTAAAACTAGCTAACAGGTTCAGCTGAGGATTGTGCCGAGTCATTGCTGTGACTCAGCATTCCACATTTTCGGGGCGGAGTCTCGTGACCAAGCAAACTCGTGAGAAGTTAACCTCAGTGCTCTGCTGGCTGGAACCAGTTTGAGAAATAAAAAGGAAGATGAAACTTTAAATAAGGAACCAGCGACTGGACGAGATTCACTGACATCTGTACGTTTGGGCCAAAGTGTGTCCGGTCCCATAACAGTCTCTGTGCTGGACGGACACTGGACTCAACAGCAGAGTCATGTGTTCATATTTTACATGTTAGTGACGTGTTTCCTGGACAGACATCAGTCAGCTGACCAACAGGCCGCCGCTGCTCTCCATAAAAACAAAGACAACAGAGTGTATAAATTCATTTAATTATATTCTTTTAATTATGGCTTTAGTTTTTCTCCACACACACAGACTGGAAAAACTTTTATTAACAATGTGAACTTGGACATGGAAACAAATGACATTTCATTAGGAATGTTTGCACCAACTGAACCTGTGTGGCGAACAGACACAGTGTTACTGTACAGTAATAAAGACACACAGCACAGTGTATTTGTGTGTTCAGACTGCGATGACACAACGTTGAACACGTTTGCTCTGTCATCAACAGAACTTGAAGGCAGATCAGGCTTGAAGCTGAAGACAGAAAAAGGATGGATTGTAGAAAACTTTTACTACAACTGAGACATTTGATTCAAACTATTTACAGAGGCTCTGAGAGACAAGCGAGACAAAGAAACTATGGTGATCATTTTCCAAGTCTGATCTAAATTGTTTTCTCTGCTGTGTTTCTGACTGAAGAACAGGTGAAAATAAAGGTTTTAGAAGGACATTTTTTAAAGTCCCTTAATTCTTTATTCCATCTGTTAAACAGTTGACATTTGGTTTTGTCCTCGTCATTTTTCTATGTTTTTTTAATTTGTGAAAAGAGGTGAAAAATGTGAATTTGTTTTTGTAAGGATCAAACAAACAAATAAAAATAAATATATATATATGTATATATATATATATATATATATATATACATATATATATATGTTTAAAAAAAATTCCCCACCAGTTGACCAGTAAAAACAAAGGAACTCTGAAAGATTATCTTGGCAAAACATTTTTTCTCCACCTGGCAAAAATTCTTCACAGATGAAAAAAACTGATGGGGAAAATATATACATATATATACATATATACATATATATATATATATATATATATATATTTTTTTTTTTTTTTTTACAGAATTTCTAAAAAATGATCCTGTGAAAAACTTTCTGTTCCCTGCACCTGGTTTTACAAATGGAAAAAAGAAGAAATTAAGGAATTTAGACAAATAATTCTGTCAAAGCTTTTTTCTCCACCAGTTTTACAGATGAAAAAAGAAGGAACTTTAAAAGATCATAAAAAGATTTTTTTTCCTACTTAAGGAATTCAGAAAAATGATCCTGGCAAAACATTTCTCCCCAGCAGACAATTATTTTACACCTGATTGAGAGATAAAAAAAAAAACTAAGGAATTTAGAAAAATTACCCCGACAATACGGAATACTAGATATGGAATTTTGGCAATATGGAATTTATAAAAATGTTCCTGGAAAACCTGTTTCTCCCCTCCAGGCATTTCACGAAAAAAAAGAAAAAGAACAAGGAAATGAAAGAAGATTTAGGGAAATGATCCTGGCACCTGGCAATTGTTTTCCCAACCAAAAAGAAAAAAAAAAAAGGGAATTTTGACAAAAAGGATCCCGGAAAACCTTTTTCCCCACCAGGTTTCACAAAAAAGGAAAAAAGTTTTTGACCAGCTGGATCTGGATGAGCCATTTGAATTTGATGAGTGTCCGTATTTATTTGAACACGGAGTACACAGACGTACACGGACGCAGAGCTCATTGAAACTGAAGAGCGGACGAGGAGAGAGAGGGAGCAGCAACAGGCAGAGGAACATGTCAGAATCCAGCTAAAGGTAAACACACACGTTCATTTCTCCTTTCCGTTATGTTGTCGGATAATTATACTAACAATCTGAGCCTATCTGTGTGAAAAAAATGCACTTTTAGTGGACGTATTTTGACACTGTTTGATGCTGTCTGAGTGCCCTATTATTTAATATAGCGCACGCTCACGGGCTGCAGGCAGGTCAGCCCTAGCTTCATACTGGAGACATGTCACATATTGAACATCCTATCACTCATTTAGACAAAAGGAGATCTGAACATAGGGCCCAGGTTGAAAACAACATTAGTTCCCCTTTAAGGAATTTAGAAAAATGATCCTGGCAAAGCTTTTTTCAATCTGGCAAATAATATTTTTCCACCTGATTCAAAGATTGTCTTTATCATTTTATCCAGCCAAACCCTTTTCTCACCTGTTTTTAAGTCATTAAAACAGAAAACTATTTTGTTCACTAGAATTTTTTTCTCCACTTGCCCTCAGGGCTTCCGTATATATTCTACCATGTCTCTCACATACTTTATGTCACTTCCAAATATCTGGTCCAAGTCTGCCTGTATAAAACAAACACTGACCTCGGAGACTAAACGAAGCAGACATTGGTGACTGACAGAGAGAAGATGCAGAGCAGCAGAAGACAGAGGTAGAAAGTCATCAGGTGTTCATCAAGAGTCTGTGCTGTAGCATCGACCCAACAGCAGACAGCACATCACAAGTGTTGTTGTGATGTGCTGTCTGAACAGTGACTGAAGATATTTGGCAAAGCAGTTCCTAATGTGTCTCCTGCCACGACCTCAAACTTAAATCTGTTAGTATATTTAATCTCTTGTTATCTCATTTGGCTCACTGACTCATAACCTGCTACATAAACCCCAGTTGTTTGACTCGAAGCTGTCATGTCCTGCTGCCCCTGAACGCACCTTTGTTCATGATCTGATTCTAAACATATTTCACTTTCACTTTATTTCAAAGCTGCATGTTCCTTGTCGGGGCCGATGAAACCCTTAAAAAGCTTTTGGACTATAACTGAAATATGTCCGGCTACATCTCACACCATCATATCAACATGTCCTCGTCTATAACATTGCCGTTAACTTCACTGATTTTTCTATGTTGGCTGATTGGCGCCACATTTCTTAAGACTATAAACTTACAGTAGATCCAAAAAGACTTGATATTAAAACGTGAAACCAAAAGGAGCGTTCCTTATTGATCATTCACATAAGTGGGGGAAATGCATTTAATTCTGGGGGCGGCAGGCTGGAGACAGGACAGTGGTGTGAAGTGTCACGGGGCGCCGCGTCTAGGCACGCCTGGTGTGAGGTTGTACATAGAAAACAGGGGGTGTGTTTTTTGGACACTTGTCACTCACCGCTGGTGTGTTTTGGCCTTGAGTGAGGCATGTGGGGTTTAGCTAACAGTCAGTCACTGGGGGGCGTCTTATGATTTCATGATCACGCTTCATTCTTAATCCTTCTTGTTAAACACAGATCCTTCAGGTCACAGTTCTACTCTACAGCTGATACCTGACCCTCCAACTTTGTCTGCTTATGCAGTGGGAATCCAAACACTCTTCCACTGGACGGCGTTCCTCCACATCTCCTCCAGGAGCGAGGGACGACACTGAGTCCAGTCTGTCCCTCCAGCTTCCTTCTGACAGATCAGACGGAGGGTCTTCAGAGGGCTGCTGCAGGTGTGCTGGAGGTACTGACAGCCCTGTGGCAGAGTGTCAGAGAGCACGAGTGAAGATGATGATGATGATATATGGGTATGATGTGGGTGTTTTAGGTGAACACTGGTGTATGTGTCAGTGTTGAGGTCTCACCTCAGCACTGCCCCAGTACCAGATGGCCCTGATGACGCTGTGATTGGCCAGAGCGGCTGTCAGCTGGTCTCTGCTTCCTGTGATGACATTTACCAATCCTGCTGGCAGGTCTGAAGACTGAAGCACCTGAGGAGGAAAATCACTGTTTACAGACACATGTACGTCACCTGATGTCAGACAGAACCGTCAACTCGTTACACTCCGTGCCCATTTTCAAATTGCGTCCACTTTAACTAATTTCCATGGCGGAGGAAGAATCGATTTTCCCTAACGAATCACCAGAGAACGACATATCTGCCTGAATCTGATCTCATTTTAACTCCACGCTGATGCAAAGCCATGTGAACACACGTGTCTTACTGGTCTTTTAACCCTTTGAAACCTGCAGCGACTTCAGTTGTCTGAAGCTGCGTTCAGACGTCTTTAAAGTATTTAAACCTTTGAACTCTCCCTGAGCAAACTGATGCCATTTCATTCTTTTTCTTTTTATATTACTGCAAGACAAAATAAACACACACATAACAACAAAAACAATAGATATCAAAGTGAATACAGGTCAGTAAATTAACTGTTGTCAGGGGACAAGGTTGTGTTGGCTGTCATGTGTGTGTGTGCGCTACACTCTACAGGTCTGACAGGTGAAAGGATGGGGGAAGAGGGGAAAACAAGAAAAGATAAATTACAAAAAAGAAAATAAATAACAAAATAAAGAAAAAAAAATCAAATAATAATAATAAAAAATAAAGGTGAGGAAGTATATCAAATCTAATCCTTACCTTGTTACCACCAATACCAATAATTAAAATAAATAATAATAAAGTCAGGGTCCCCTGTCTGCTGACAGCGAGGCAGCACCAAGGCATCATTAGAAAACTGAACCTGCAGGATCAACCAGGTTAAAGTTGCATCTTATGGTTACTGATATTAAGTTTGGGCTCAGATTTTATATTGTTATCACTACGTTTTTCATATTGTTTTGTCTACAAATTATTTCTGTTTAATATAATAATTATTAATATTATTGCAGGTGGATTGTGTTTTTTTATTTTGACACTAATTGGTGTGATTTCTCTCAAAAATATGAAAAAAAGTCAGTGAGCAACTTCATAAGAAATGTCCCACAATTTTAAAAATAATAGATTTAGAAGATTAGTTTTTAAAAAGCTAGGAAAACAAGTGGCAACCTCCAGGGATGACGAGTGAAGCCAACACGAAGTGCCAAAAACTGCAGTTCATTGAATGGCCACTTGAGGCAGGCTCCAAGAGTGAGTCAATCCCCATAGACCTCCATGTTAAAATGCTCAACTTTACAACAGAAATAAACATGTTTACAGCCTGGTACACAAAACAGTTTTGGTCTCTGTAGCTAATTTCCCCTCTTCATGACAACTGTATGTGGGGTCAATTTTTTTATAACTCATCCGTTTAAATTGTATTAAGGCTTAAAGTTGCACATAATTAAGGGCGTGGTCACTTTGAGTGACAGGTGGCGCCATCACGAGTGGCTACCTAGCCACTGGCTGTCTGCTAGGCGTCATCGCAGCTAATTCGCAAATCACTGAACCTGACCTCTCAGCCGTGTTTGTGCCTTTTGGATATTTTGTTTTGTGAGGGAGCTGGTACCAAGCAGGAGCAGCCAACACCACAGGGCTAGCCAAAGTAGCGTAGCTTGTTAGCCTAGTAGCTTGCTAGCCTTAGCTAACTTAGCAGCTTTGAGCGAGGTGGGCGTGTTTAAGCAACCAGGCTTCATTTGGCCCGCCTCTTTGCCCATTTTTGATTGGCCGGGAGTTAGGCAGAGTCAGGCAATGCCAAGATGGCGACGGCCTAAGCCGCCTACTTTGGGCTTCAAACCCGCTCCTCAGAAACTAATGGGTGATGTCAGGGTGACTGTGTCCATATTTTTATACAGTCTATGTCGGAAAAACTATATTTATAATAATAATAATAATAATAATAATAATAATAATAATAATAAAATAATATGTTACAGAATTATTATAATTGTATGCTCTCTTTCCAGGTCATTTCCTTGTTCATCATTAATGAATGGGTAATAATTGTAACGGGTTGGAGGAGCACAGCTTTGGAAAGTTGAGTGATCCAACCCCAGTCAGTCACAATCATAGATTCACTTCTGGTAAAATAAAAAGTGCAAAATGAGGCGCTCATCATTAAGAGTGTCCATCAGATTCTCCCAGTCGTGAACAGTCTTCTCAGGATGCCTTAATTTGACATTTATCTCCATAAACTCAACCATGTTGCAGTGAAGATGGAGTCAGAGGTACTTAATGTTTTTGTCTTTACTTTGGTTACTAAGGTTCTTTAAGCGATCCCTTAAGTATGAGACCACGATAAGGAGAAAATTAATTAAAGAAAAACAAAAGGCAGAGCGCCTCTCGTTTTGAAACCTGCAAACGCTCCTTGTGATCAGGCGAACATTTACCTGAATGAAAGCCAAGGCTGAAAGTGGATACTTCTGACTGGGGACCATGATGACGGCGTTGCCATTGGCGATGGCTGCCCCAAGAAGTGTCACCATAGAGAGGAGGGGATTCCTGTCAGGGAGGACGACCCCCACGACTCCCAGGGCTTCAGGGAGGGAGAGAGCAGAGCCGGACTGTGGCAGAGGCTGAAGAGGAGGAGGGACACGACGAGATGTTGACACAGTGCAGAGATCAAAAGTTTTCCAATAAACTTTTTATATTAAAAAAAAAAGGCTCACTGGAGTTCCGCCTTGGACTTTGTCACAGTAAGCCGCCCAATCACTGAGCCTGTTGATGCTGAGCTCCACCTCCTGATCAGCCTCGTCCATTGAGAGACCAGTCTGAGCATTGACTGACGCGGCTATGTCCCGCCTCTTTGCCTCCAGGCCCTTAGCCAGAGAGTGGAGCAACTGAGCGCGTGCAGACGGTGTCTTTTTCATCCAGCTAGAGGAAGGAAAGGATATCAAAGAGACATGTCAGTTTTTTTCAAAGTGGACTCTGTTTTCTCATGTTTTAGTGTCTAAGTGACGAATGGTTCAATATTGAGAGAGAACACTGCAGCCAGCAGCAGTGAAACATGCTGCAATGTAACAAGTGGGACAATTATGCAACGTCAATTTGTGTCCACTACAGCAGGATTTGTACTTGTGTGGCAGGTCTATGGAAACCCTACGCACGTGGCCTATGCTGCTGTGAGCATTTATACTGTGCTACAAGAACGGGAGTGATGGTTAAAAACTGAAACAGTATGCGTTTCCTGAAGGAGAACCACACTGAGCATGTGCTGAACCTTTAATGGTGCTTATGTACCGACAGGTGTAATCAAACTCTGTTGATATACTGTTTGTGTGTGACTCAGCAAATTTGTCAAGTTGAACTTTAACTGGTAATAAACCAGTTCAATAAACACAAAGAGCCCACTGGGTTGTGAAACACCGGCTGCTTATCTGGATTGTACAGGTGTGTGTCCTTTGTCAATGTCTGAATAAATCACATTTCACCTATAAAAGTTTGATTTTGACCATAAATTACAGATTTAAAGATCTATGTAGCATAAAGAGTAGGTTTTACATTTGACTAGTCAAAGTGTTTCTGCCTGAGTCATCGTCTTGTTTTCCTCATGGGAAAAAGGTAATTGACGGAAAACTATTGGCCTTGATATGGTGCTTGTTGAGGTTGTGAAACAACCACAGACGCAACCTGCCACCGCGTTACTGAAAGCTGGCACAGAAAAGGAAGTAGCGCCCGACCTTGTGTTTTCCAGGTGGTTAAAGACGCGGCATGTGTACGGCCCCTTATAGTTAGATAAAGGTCCATTTTTAAAGTCATCATTTTTCTTATAAATGCAATAATAATAAACTCTTGATATTGATATTATAAATAAAGTAATAATAAATTCTATTGATACTGATATTATAAATACAGTAATAATAAACTCTGTTGATACTGATATTATAAATATAGTAATAGTAATCTCTATTGATAGTGACATTATAAAAATAGTAATAATAAACTATTGATAATATTATAAATACAGTAATAAACTATTGATATTATAAATATAGTAATAATAAAGTCTATTGATAATGATATTATAAATACAGTAATAAACTCTATTGATATTGATATCATATAGTAACTAGAGAAGCAATTTCTGAAGAAATTGCGGGTGTGAATGCTGCGAGCTGAAGCCACGCTGCAATGCTGCCTTGAATACAATAAAGTTTGAATGATCTGAATGTTTGAAAGTTTGTTGAAAAGCTGACGCCACACTGAATAGCTGCCTATTATAAAATAAAGTTTGAATGATTTGAATGTTTGAATGTTTTACTGAGATTTATGAAATCCAATATGGCCGCCGCCTAGTGACGCGACAATATGCAAATTAGATGAGTTAATTTACTCCCATCACAAACTTTGGGTCATGATGAATAGTTTTCTCATTTACAGTATGTCTTTATCTCTCACCACTTTCATGCGAAAGCCTTTTGAAATGTTGAAATAAATATTTTCCTCAAATAACTCTGGCAACCAAAGGGTTAAAATGGAGACTGTGCCCCTGTCATGTCTGCATGTAACATGTAGACACACACACACACACACACACACACACACACACACACACACACAGATTTAACTCCTCCAACAAGTTCTTCCCACACCCAAACCGTTGGTCCCATCATGAAAATAAAGTGATGGTGAGAGACAGCCACTTCTCGTTAACGTACGTGTCGTGTTTTATATTTCTCGAGTCCAAAATGTGTTGCACCTCAGCTGTTTCCAGAAATTTCTCCTCTCAGATTACATGGGAGTGAATGAGAAAAAAATCGGCGCTCCCTTCGCTTTGGAGCCACTCAGCAAAAATGTGTATGTGTGACAGGACATGAGCAGGACAAATTTTCCTACGTTTTGTGGTATAAATTGTGTATGTACAGTGAAAATTGTGGCCGTATGAGCGAGTTGAAGAGAAAATTTCTTAATGAATTTTCAGCTGCTCTTCACTCTAGTGATGACATCACTCACTCTAGCTCACGCAATACACACCCATTATAAAGTCTGAGAAGGGCTGAAAACTTCATGTATTTTAAACTGACTTTGGAGAAAAACTAAAAGAGACATTGAAAATTTGAATTAGTTCCTGAAAGTCGACAACAGCGTCAACGTTTGAGAGTTGGAATGGAGTTTCTACGTCAATGTATGAATTCGTGATGTGTGGGTGAAGATGAGTGAGTTTGAAGGATTTTCTCATTGACTTCCATTATAACAAAGTTTAAGAAAACGCTGAATATTTTTGAAAGTTTGAATGGCATTGAAAAGTTGAATCATATGTAAAATGTCAGCAAAATGATGAATATTTTCCATTTTGAATGGAGTTTCTAGCTGAAAGTATGAATGGGTAGTGACAGTTTGAAAAAAGGTGAAATTTTTAGACTGGAGGATTCCGTAATGCATTCCCAATGGGAAAAGTATTTGGGAAAAATGGGAAATATCTCAGAAAGTATGAATTTTAGGAAAAAAGTGAATACATCCGTGAATGTCCTAATTCAGCTGAACGTTTTCATGTTTGAACGGTTTTAATCGGTTGAAGTTTGTAGAACTAGTAGCGGTCCAACCGTTTTTGCTCCATCCGCTTTAAGAGAAGTGGGAATTTTAACGTTGAATTCCCGGGAAAATATGAAGGTTATGGAAAAATTCTAAAGTTTACGATAATGTCCTAATGAAGCTGAATCTGAAGAAGTTTGAATGGTTTGAATCGGTTGAAGTATGTTGAAGATAATTGATGTTGAAAAACGCGGTGGAAGAATAATAATAAGAAAAATAAAGAATTTTGGTAGTAGAAGAACATAGGAATGCTTGCAGCATTCACAACCTATAATAAACTATATTGATATTGCACCTTTCCAAACACAGTTCCAAAGTGCTGCACAATAAAACACAAGGGGAATGAAATGAAAATGAATTCTCTGAAACACTGATCAGTTTCATTGATCAGTTTCAGAGGTGTTTAAACCATAACTTCAACAGATACCAGTTCTTACACTTTTTACCTTCCATAATGTCATAACATTGTATTTTTGCAGTTTGTTTTCATTCAAAGACACAGAAACATTGAACTCCAATTTGATGTCATTTTATTAGGACAAATGATGGTTTAGTCTAATATGATTGACGTTGGCGGGAAAAACCTGAGTACCAGGAAAAAACCCATGAGTAGATAATAATAATCTACAGAAGCTGTCAGTGCTATATCGTAGGCAAATGAATTTGCCTGTGTCCCTTTGCCTACGATATAGCACTTATGAGTACCATAACCTTGATGACTGGGACACAGACATCTCTGGGAGGCAACAATTGCCTCCTCCTCTACCTCCTTCTTCTCATCTCCTCTAGTTCGTTCTTCTTTCTAGAGCATTTTTTTTTTCCAATGTGACTGACATTGGCGGGAAAAACCTGAGTACCAGTAAAAAACCCGAGGAGATGTAATCATCTCTGTCAGTGCTATATCGTAGGCAAATGAATTTGCTGTGTCCCTTTGCCTACGATATAGCACTTATGAGTACCATAACCTTGATGACTGGGACACAGACATCTCTGGGAGGCAACAATTGCCTCCTCCTCTACCTCCTTCTTCTCGTCTCCTCTAGTTCGTTCTTCTTTCTAGAGCATTTTTTTTTCCAATGTGACTGACATTGGTGGGAAAAACCTGAGTACCAGTAAAAAACCCGAGGAGATGTAATCATCTCTGTCAGTGCTATATCGTAGGCAAATGAATTTGCCTGTGTCCCTTTGCCTACGATATAGCACTTATGAGTACCATAACCTTGATGACTGGGACACAGACATCTCTGGGAGGCAACAATTGCCTCCTCCTCTACCTCCTTCTTCTCATCTCCTCTAGTTCGTTCTTCTTTCTAGAGCATTTTTTTTTTCCAATGTGACTGACATTGGCGGGAAAAACCTGAGTACCAGTAAAAAACCCGAGGAGATGTAATCATCTCTGTCAGTGCTATATCGTAGGCAAATGAATTTGCCTGTGTCCCTTTGCCTACGATATAGCACTTATGAGTACCATAACCTTGATGATAGGGACACAGACATCTCTGGGAGGCAACAATTGCCTCCTCCTCTACCTCCTTCTTCTCGTCTCCTCTAGTTCGTTCTTCTTTCTAGAGCATTTTTTTTTCCAATGTGACTGACATTGGCGGGAAAAACCTGAGTACCAGTAAAAAACCCGAGGAGATGTAATCATCTCTGTCAGTGCTACATCGTAGGCAAATGAATTTGCCTGTGTCCCTTTGCCTACGATATAGCACTTATGAGTACCATAACCTTGATGACTGGGACACAGACATCTCTGGGAGGCAACAATTGCCTCCTCCTCTACCTCCTTCTTCTCATCTCCTCTAGTTCGTTCTTCTTTCTAGAGCATTTTTTTTTCCAATGTGACTGACATTGGCGGGAAAAACCTGAGTACCAGTAAAAAACCCGAGGAGATGTAATCATCTCTGTCAGTGCTATATCGTAGGCAAATGAATTTGCCTGTGTCCCTTTGCCTACGATATAGCACTTATGAGTACCATAACCTTGATGACTGGGACACAGACATCTCTGGGAGGCAACAATTGCCTCCTCCTCTACCTCCTTCTTCTCATCTCCTCTAGTTCGTTCTTCTTTCTAGAGCATTTTTTTTTTCCAATGTGACTGACATTGGCGGGAAAAACCTGAGTACCAGTAAAAAACCCGAGGAGATGTAATCATCTCTGTCAGTGCTATATCGTAGGCAAATGAATTTGCCTGTGTCCCTTTGCCTACGATATAGCACTTATGAGTACCATAACCTTGATGACTGGGACACAGACATCTCTGGGAGGCAACAATTGCCTCCTCCTCTACCTCCTTCTTCTCATCTCCTCTAGTTCGTTCTTCTTTCTAGAGCATTTTTTTTTTCCAATGTGACTGACATTGGCGGGAAAAACCTGAGTACCAGTAAAAAACCCGAGGAGATGTAATCATCTCTGTCAGTGCTATATCGTAGGCAAATGAATTTGCCTGTGTCCCTTTGCCTACGATATAGCACTTATGAGTACCATAACCTTGATGACTGGGACACAGACATCTCTGGGAGGCAACAATTGCCTCCTCCTCTACCTCCTTCTTCTCATCTCCTCTAGTTCGTTCTTCTTTCTAGAGCATTTTTTTTTTCCAATGTGACTGACATTGGCGGGAAAAACCTGAGTACCAGTAAAAAACCCGAGGAGATGTAATCATCTCTGTCAGTGCTATATCGTAGGCAAATGAATTTGCCTGTGTCCCTTTGCCTACGATATAGCACTTATGAGTACCATAACCTTGATGACTGGGACACAGACATCTCTGGGAGGCAACAATTGCCTCCTCCTCTACCTCCTTCTTCTCATCTCCTCTAGTTCGTTCTTCTTTCTAGAGCATTTTTTTTTTCCAATGTGACTGACATTGGCGGGAAAAACCTGAGTACCAGTAAAAAACCCGAGGAGATGTAATCATCTCTGTCAGTGCTATATCGTAGGCAAATGAATTTGCCTGTGTCCCTTTGCCTACGATATAGCACTTATGAGTACCATAACCTTGATGATAGGGACACAGACATCTCTGGGAGGCAACAATTGCCTCCTCCTCTACCTCCTTCTTCTCGTCTCCTCTAGTTCGTTCTTCTTTCTAGAGCATTTTCTTTTTCCAATGTGATTGACATTGGCGGGAAAAACCTGAGTACCAGTAAAAAACCCAAGATGTAATCATCTCTGTCAGTGCTATATCGTAGGCAAATGAATTTGCCTGTGTCCCTTTGCCTACGATATAGCACTTATGAGTACCATAACCTTGATGACTGGGACACAGACATCTCTGGGAGGCAACAATTGCCTCCTCCTCTACCTCCTTCTTCTCATCTCCTCTAGTTCGTTCTTCTTTCTAGAGCATTTTTTTTTTCCAATGTGACTGACATTGGCGGGAAAAACCTGAGTACCAGTAAAAAACCCGAGGAGATGTAATCATCTCTGTCAGTGCTACATCGTAGGCAAATGAATTTGCCTGTGTCCCTTTGCCTACGATATAGCACTTATGAGTACCATAACCTTGATGACTGGGACACAGACATCTCTGGGAGGCAACAATTGCCTCCTCTACCTCCTTCTTCTCATCTCCTCTAGTTCGTTCTTCTTTCTAGAGCATTTTTTTTTTCCAATGTGACTGACATTGGCGGGAAAAACCTGAGTACCAGTAAAAAACCCGAGGAGATGTAATCATCTCTGTCAGTGCTATATCGTAGGCAAATGAATTTGCCTGTGTCCCTTTGCCTACGATATAGCACTTATGAGTACCATAACCTTGATGACTGGGACACAGACATCTCTGGGAGGCAACAATTGCCTCCTCCTCTACCTCCTTCTTCTCATCTCCTCTAGTTCGTTCTTCTTTCTAGAGCATTTTTTTTTCCAATGTGACTGACATTGGCGGGAAAAACCTGAGTACCAGTAAAAAACCCGAGGAGATGTAATCATCTCTGTCAGTGCTATATCGTAGGCAAATGAATTTGCCTGTGTCCCTTTGCCTACGATATAGCACTTATGAGTACCATAACCTTGATGATAGGGACACAGACATCTCTGGGAGGCAACAATTGCCTCCTCCTCTACCTCCTTCTTCTCGTCTCCTCTAGTTCGTTCTTCTTTCTAGAGCATTTTTTTTTTCCAATGTGACTGACATTGGCGGGAAAAACCTGAGTACCAGTAAAAAACCCGAGGAGATGTAATCATCTCTGTCAGTGCTACATCGTAGGCAAATGGATTTGCCTGTGTCCCTTTTGCCTACGATATAGCACTTATGAGTACCATAACCTTGATGACTGGGACACAGACATCTCTGGGAGGCAACAATTGCCTCCTCCTCTACCTCCTTCTTCTCATCTCCTCTAGTTCGTTCTTCTTTCTAGAGCATTTTTTTTTTCCAATGTGACTGACATTGGCGGGAAAAACCTGAGTACCAGTAAAAAACCCGAGGAGATGTAATCATCTCTGTCAGTGCTAACCTCCTTCTTCTCATCTCCTCTAGTTCGTTCTTCTTTCTAGAGCATTTTTTTTTTCCAATGTGACTGACATTGGCGGGAAAAACCTGAGTACCAGTAAAAAACCCGAGGAGATGTAATCATCTCTGTCAGTGCTATATCGTAGGCAAATGAATTTGCCTGTGTCCCTTTGCCTACGATATAGCACTTATGAGTACCATAACCTTGATGACTGGGACACAGACATCTCTGGGAGGCAATTGTTGCCCAGCTCAGGCTGAGCTGGGTAACAGTTGCCTCCTCCTCTACCTCCTTCTTCTCGTCTCCTCTAGTTCGTTCTTCTTTCTAGAGCATTTTTTTTTCCAATGTGACTGACATTGGCGGGAAAAACCTGAGTACCAGTAAAAAACCCGAGGAGATGTAATCATCTCTGTCAGTGCTATATCGTAGGCAAATGGATTTGCCTGTGTCCCTTTGCCTACGATATAGCACTTATGAGTACCATAACCTTGATGACTGGGACACAGACATCTCTGGGAGGCAACTGTTGCCCAGCTCAGGCTGAGCTGTGCAAGAATTGCCTCCTCCTTCTCGTCTCCTCTAGTTCGTTCTTTCTAGAGCATTTTTTTTTCCCAATGTGACTGACATTGGCGGGAAAAACCTGAGTACCAGTAAAAAACCCGAGGAGATGTAATCATCTCTGTCAGTGCTATATCGTAGGCAAATGGATTTGCCTACGATATAGCACTTATGAGTACCATGACCTTGATGACACAGACATCCCTGGGAGGCAATTGTTGCCCAGCTCAGCCTGAGCTGGGCAACAATTGCCTCCTCCTCTACCTCCTTCTTCTCGTCTGCTCTTATAAGAGCATTTTTTTTTAAATGTGATTGACACTTACGGGCGAACCTGAGCACCAGGAGAAAACCCCACATAAATGGAAGAAGCTATGGGAGCTAGTGATGCCCAGCCTGAGCTGAACAATCAGCAGCCTCCATGTCTTCCTCCATCTTCTCAGCTCCTCCTGCTTTTGCTGCCTTCAGCTGCATTTTGTTCTTTATCTTCTGCAGCTGGGTCTCTCTGTCGTCTGAAGACCTCCTTGGAAACAGCAAGAAGCGTTTCCTCTTCTTATTGACATATAAGCAGAGGTCCTCCAGTTCCACCTTCTCATCCATCAGCTGTTTCACTTCTGCCTGATGTTTCTCAGCAAGCTCCTCTGTAATGTTGGTTTCCAGAGTGTTGCACTTGTCCTCCCAGGCTCTCTGGCTCTGGAGGAGTTCATCATCTTTACGGGAGAGCTCCTCTGTTTTCTCCGAGAGCTGTTTGATGAGACCGTTGTTGTTCTCGGTGAGACGCAGGATCTCAGCGTCTCTCTGTTGGATCTCTGCCTCGACCTTGACTCTAATTTGAGTCTGCTGTGACTCCCAGCTCTGTTGACTTTCTTCAGCCTCTTTGTAGAGGCTGTCCTTGACAGTCTGGACTTTCTCCTCCCAGGCTGTCTGGCTCTGGAGGAGTTCAGCAGCTCTGGAGGTCAGCTCTTGTGCTGTCTCTGCAAGTTTGTTAGCGAGACAGCTGTTGTCCTCTGTGAGACGCAGGATCTCAAGGTCTCTCTGATGGATTTGCTCTTCCATCAGAGAGGCCTTGATGGTGAATTCATTCACCTGTGTCTCACATCTCCTGGTGTTGTCCTCCATTTTCTCAGTCAGAGCGTCATATTTAGCCTGCCAGGCTTCCTCGCTCTGCTGGAGAGCAGCATCTTTGCTGGTCATCGCTGTATGCGCGTCTGCCAGTGTCAGAAGGAGACTATGAGTCTCCTCACGGATTTTCTGGAGTTCAGCGCCCATCTGATGGATCTGTTTTTCCATCTGGGCTTCCTTCTGCTGGTACTCACGCCGTACCTGGCTCTCGACCTCCTGCCTCAAAACCTGCTTGATGTGGTTTGATGCAGTTTGTCTTTCGGCCTCATACTTTGCGACCATCTCCTCAAACTGCTGCTTGCTGTTCTTCTCTTGGCGTTGGAGAGACAATGTGAGGTCGTAGTTCTGTGTTTCGAGCTCACAGACTCTCTCAGCGCTTTTTTTTAACTCAGAGCTGAACCCCCTGTCTCTGGCCTCGAGCAGCTCCTCCAGACGCTTGATCTGGTCCTTCTTTTTCTTGATGATGTGGCATAACTTCTGGTTTTCCTCATCAACAAGGTTTCCCCAAGAGGCGTTGTTGTGCTGATGGTGGTGATGTTGTGGAGGTCCACGACGGCCCGCAGCATCACCAGATGGTCTCTGTCTGTTGTTTGTTCTTCTGTCCATCGTTATGTGTATTGATGGCCAACAGATTGCTTGATTCAGAAATACTCACTGTGTGTGTAAAATCGTCTGTGAAATAGACTAAGTACGCGACACGAGTGTGTGACTGAAATTATGTGATATCCTGGGGCTACTTACCAATTTCAATTCCTTTGATCTTTTGATGTGTTCCGTGCGCCCAAGTGTCACAAAGGATTTGGAACCCTGATGACTCCGCCCCCCCATCCACTCCACATAGAATTTAGAAGTGGGCGGGGCTATTCCAGAGATGGCCCCGCCCCTGCCACATAGAATTTTAAAGTGGGCGGGGCTATTCCAGAGAGGGTTCCCACAGGTCCTGACAGTTCTTTCAAGTTTTTTAATTTGTGGAGAAAGAAATTAAGGTCTTGAAAGGTTTATAAAAATAAACACAAACAGACATTTGGTTATTGAAAGTGCTTGAATTCATATATTTATGCAAAAATACAAATTGTTTTAATATTGTCAGCCATCACTGTGACACACTGATAATCGTTGTCTGTGAGCTCCTGTAAAGCTGCTAGTCCTCATTATAAAAGTTCCCAGATGTTGTTTTTGAGGCTAAATGCCAACAAAATGGACTGAAGCTGAATATTGTTCAATAAAAGCATTACATCCATCTTGTTTTAACAACTTTTGAATTTTGGACTTAACAATAATTAAATGAGTTAAATGTTTCAATCAATCAATCAATTTCATTTATAAAGCCCAATATCACAAATCACAATTTGCCTAACAGGGCTTTACAGCATACGACATCCCTCTGTCTCTGATGTGTTGAATGCTCATTTCCTCCATTATATGTTGAAGAGTATTTGCAAATCATTTAGTTATGTTTTTGTGTTCGTTTTAAACAGCGTCACGACTTCTTTGGAATCAGGATTGTACTGATAATATTAGTGTGACGTGATGTTCAACTGCAACTGTGCAGAAATACTGGGTTGAAACAGCATGAATAGGTTTGAAAAAATACAAAAAAGCTGTGCAGGATCTGAATGCTGATTCAGAATTCAAATGTCAACGGTATAAATGAAGCTTTGAAGCTTCTAACTGTTCCTCACAGCCTTGAAATGTTGCTGATCTGTTGCTTTTCTATTATTTAATTATTACTTAGTTTATTATGTGCAGCACGGTGATGCAGTGTTTAGCACTGTCGCCTCACAGCAAGTGAGTCCCTGGTTCAAACCTCGGGGTGGGGGAGCCCTTCAGTGTGCAGAGTTTGCATGTTCTCCCTGTGTCAGCGTGGGTTTCCTCCAGGTGCTCCAGCTTCCTCCCACAGTCCAAAGACATGCAGGTTAACTGGTGACTCTAAATTGTCCGTAGGTGTGAATGTGAGTGTGAATGGTTGTCTGTCTCTATGTGTCAGCCCTGTGATAGTCTGGCGACCTGTCCAGGGTGAACCCTGCCTCTCACCCAGTGTCAGCTGGGATAGGCTCCAGCACCTGTGACCCCTAACAGAATAAGTGGTTACAGAGAATGAACCAGTGATGATTTTATCATTGTCCTTTGTTGCAACTGTTTTTAAAAAGGCGCAGAGAGTCAAGGCTACCAAACACACATCCAAACACAGACAGAATTTCAAAAGTGTGTCTCCTACTAGCTCAGTCCATGTCTGACCTGGACACGTGTCCAAAACACAACAAGCACCTGTCTGTGTTCTTTGGCCCAGTTTGCATGTGTATGTGTGTGTTGAAGCTCTCACCCAGGCTGGACTTTGGCAGCAGCCTCCACAGCATTGCGGACGTCCTTCCGACCTCCATCTGGACAGTAGGCTAACACGCTGCCGCCCCCTGGTGACTGCACCGCCACACTGCAGCCAGACACTGATTTACATGCTTTACCAGCAACAAACTGCAGGTAGGACTTCGGAGCACTGAGGGGGAGGACGGAGGGAGAGGTATGAGGCAGACGTGCAAAATCCCATTTATCCTGCACAGCATGCTGTTATTCAAGTACTTACAGTTCATACACAATGTGCTTATAACTTTTTTTTCTTTGACCTTCATTTGGCCAGGAGTAAAAGACTCACTGAGACCTTTTTTTTCACGAGGTCAAGACAAGCAGCAGCACAAATAATGCAGCTGCAGACAAAAGACAAACATTAAACAATTTAAAATGAGAACAACTCACAGACATATAGATTAATTTGGAGCGGATTATGTGAAGGTCATATATTCTAATCCTCACTTCCTGTGGGCTCCAGCAACACTAAACCCCTGAGCTTGCCTGAGAAGGACTAAATTCACAAAGCTGCTATTTTTAAATATCCCATGGAGAGAGACTCTCACTGCAGCCTGTTCTATTTTGTTCTGAAAATGTGGGCGTGCAGCCTCGTTCTGTGGACGATAAACCAGGTGCAGACTGATAAAGGAGGAAATACAGTGAGTGCTGGACGGAGCAGTGAGTGACAACAACCCCGCCCACATTTAAGAGGACTGTCTGAACAGACCGAGGGTCTAGGTACCATGTCTGAAGGCTTACTGCTGGTTCCAGAGGTGCTGGACTGAAAGGGTTTGGTGGAGATGTGGCGTTAGTCTACGAGTAGAGGAGGCAGACCATCCAACTTGAATTTACAGACAGCGATGGTGACTAAAGATTTGTCATAAATCTAAGTGCTCTATGGGTAACAGTATCCAGGGTGTGTAGACGTAAGATCACCACAGTCCAGCACAGACATAAAGGTGGCAGCAACAAGTCTCCTTTTGGTCTTGAAGGAAAACGCTTGTTTCAAAAATAAAAATTCAATTCAAACTTCAGTTTTTTCTGATGTGAGGCTTTAAAGAAAGACAATCATAAATCAAAATTCCAAGATACTTGTAAGACTTCATCTCAGAAAAAAGTATTAAAAAACCCACCTGGCAGCGTCACAGTCTTCAGGAATGATTGCTGGAGACGCTGCTGTTCCAAACTTTGAGTAGTCCATAGAGACGGGCGAGGAGCGAGGAAGAGGAGGAGGGGACGAGGACGGACGTAGGAACTGGTACAGACCCTGTAAGAGAGCAGAGAGGACATCAACATTCAGGACAAGACTGATATGTTTGTGTCTGGTGTGTGTACAGAGAGCCAAAATAAAAGTGGTAAAGGGCCGAGTCCAAACTGGGACTGAAACCTCAAATTAGGTGTGTGATAATCTGTGAAACCCACCTCCTGTCCTCCGTCAGTGCAGGTGCCACTGTCTTTGTGACCGGAGACAGGCAGACAGGGGTCGGACACAGAGTGGGAATTCACCCACACAGAGCCAACTGACAGACTGAGGACAGAAGAAGAAGAAGAGCGAAACTTGAGTCGGAGTAAAAAATCCTTCAGAGCAGATGTTTTCCAACAGCACAGGTGTAAATAATAACATGAACAATGGCTCCATTACACAGGCATCCCTGTAAACCATGTCACTGACTGTGTTTACACCAACAAAATGTTCAGTTTCACAAAAAAGACAATATTCCTACTCAACGTGTCATAGTGAATATCTAAACTAAATATGCTGTATAAATGATCAGCGTCTAAATCAGACATGGATTTTGAATAATAGCAGATAAAAGATCAAATAGAAGATAAAAAGAAGTGTGTGAGTGTGTGAACCTCTTGGCTGTCTCCAGAGCCAGTGTGAGGTCTTCAGTCCAGATGGAGGCTGCCTGACCATGAGGGCTGTGGTTTCCTGTGAAGAACACACACTGTTAAGCAGGATTTATACTTCTGCATAGAATCGACAGTGTCCCCTACGCCGTAGCTTGATGTGTACCTGTCCAGAAACTACACGTCACGGTGACGCAGACCTCCTGTCTGTCTCTGTGAGCTGAAATCATTTCCCTCAGTGGAAACAAAGCTTTGATTTACTTTAATTTCGCAGATATGAAACAATAAATTGTGAAGACAATATTAGCATTTCAAGTCTTGTGTGTGATTTATCCTGGCTTCATATGAGCAGAGGAAATCTCTGCTAGCTGCTAGGCTAATTTATACAATGTAAAATGCCATAGGCTTGTGCTAATAATGTTAGCATGTTGTATTTGTTTGGAAAACGTGTTTAGTATCAGACAGTTGTTTTGTCAGTGAACCTTGTGAGCTGTAATGGAGCTGAATTTTGTAACGTTACCTTTGTTAAATGTTGTTGTTGATCCTGGCTTCATATGAGTAGAGGAAAAGTCTGCTAGCTGCTAGGCTAATTTATACAATGTAAAATGCCATAGGCTTGTGCTAATAATGTTAGCATGTTGTATTTGTGGGGAAAATGTGTCCAGATAAAGACAAGTGTTTGTCTGTGTATGCTGCGAGTTATAGTGAAGCTGATTTGTGTTTGAAACTGACTCTATTAAGCCATGTTTAATGTGTGTTTAATGTGTGTTTAATGTGTCTTTAATGTGTGTTTAATGTTTGTTTTGAATCAACTAAACTTTACAGCACTTCACGGAAACCCTGCTGCCAACTAGTGTTTTGGAGGTGTAACTGCAGTGAGTGACACAGACACGCCACCGCACAGGTATAAATGCTCACAATGATGTAGGCTCTGCATCGAGCTGACACACAACTATAAATCCACCTTTACTGTGGTACTTGTGGAAACTGAGTGTAGGTGTGACTTTGGTCTTTTAACAAAGGTCGTTTGGATTCAACTAAGTCACACAATAACACAAACTAACGGACTGATCAAGGCAGTGACAGACCAGCAGCTCCTGTGTTCAGCAAGTTAAAATTACTGTTTTTCTCAATGGAGTTTGACTCTCGGTTCAGTTCCCTGTCAGGATGGGCTGTTTGGGAAGTACTGAGGATACAACTGGATAAATGAGACTTAGATTACACCGCACAAGGTGTGTGGGTTTGTGAATGGATGTTTTGATGTAGTTTAGCTGCTGTTAAATGTGGACCCCTATGACTTCACTACATCAAGAGTTTTTTCCCTTTTTCACCTTGGAGGCTTTCAAGATCTAGAATTACCACCCCACCATTATCTTCATGAATACAACATAAGATGGGGTCAGTAGTCAATTTACAAACTGTAATTTGGGGGTTGCAGTATTCCTTTAACTGTCAAAAACTTTTCACTCATTCATCTCCATCACTCTTAGAGGCTATCTTACCGAGCGTCACTGCCTCTGTGTTGCTTCTGAAGGTCATGAGCGGCAGCAGCGGTCCAGGAGGAGGGCTGACCACGAATGGAGAGGAGGGGGCTGCCCCGCAGAGCACTGTGGGAGGGTACTGAGCACCTGAGGGGGGGGCAGCACAGGACTGAACCAACTGGGGACCAGAGAGAGAAAAATAACTGTTTTTTATTTACCAAGTTAGAAAAAACACCTGTTCCTTACAGCTCCCTCAGTTTCCTACATCTTGGCGTACATTCAAATAATATAAGTCCAGTTAGTTTGCATCACCTCAGTTCTACTCTACTCTCAGTCAGAGTCCTGCACTGGTTGGCTAACTGATGGGTAACGCCCAAAAAAGCTGTGCGACAGGTAAAACTACATATATGCATAAATTCACGGGTTTCTCACAAATGGACCTGTGCAGGGCTCTGCTCTCAGTAACTCATCTGGTGCGTCACTGCAGCTCAACACAGCTGATGTTTGTGTGTCTGACTCACCGTCGCCCCCTGATGCTGAGCGTCCTGTACTGCAACGTCCACCAGGAGCCTGGCCCCATCACTGTGCAGGGACACACACTTCATCCCGGCCATACGGAGCCTGAGACGAGCCACGACACTGTCCAGCACGCTCTCCTGCACACACAACACCCAGTGGACCTGAGGGGGGAAAAGGAGGAGATGATTGGTAAAGAATCGCGGTGGTCGTGGACACACTCTGTCCTTCTATAGACAAAACTTATTGATGTTAATCACCTCTCGTTTCCTCTTGAACGCCGCCTCCACCACTCCGTCCACTGCGCTGTCAATGTCAGCTGACTCAAAGATGATGAAGGGACAGCTAGCGCCGATGTAGGGCGAGATAGAAACGGGAACGCCCATCCCTGCTGTGGCCTTACACAGCGTCACCCCGTCCTGAAACAGACATGAAGAGACCCTGCTGTAATGATTCAGGAGTTCTAGGAAAATTTAAAACAGATTTGAAAGCTTCAGATGTGACGTTACGCTCTTCTGGTTTTCTCACACACACCTGCTTGTTGCCGCTGTAGGTGACGTAACTGATGCTGGAGTTCTGGGCCACTTTGGCGCCCAGCGACAGGTCACGTCCTGTTAAAACATTAAGAGCTCCGGCAGGAAGTCCTGCTCCTGTAAAAAGCTGGGCCAACAGGAGCGCTGGAGGGGCGCTGCTCCGACCAGGGACGACAATGATGGAGTTCCCTAAAAGAAGGCACGACTCAGTTATAATTCACAACAAAAACTGACAAAAAACATAATGAGCTGCAGTGATCAGCTAATTAGTAGTTAATTAATTAACAGTTACCCATGGCCAGTGCTGGCAGGACTTTGAGCATGAGGGAGTAGAGAGAGCAGTTATCAGAGACGACCACGGCCACCACACCTGGAAAACACGAAAAACAAACAAATAAACAAAAACTATTGAAAATTAACGATGTGTACGTGTAGGACATGCTCCTGGATCAACATCGCAATCAACCAATCACAGCCCTCTGACATCATCAGTGTGCTGCTCCTGTGCTTCTTTCAAAATTCCTTTGTGCTTCTTCAGAGCTAAGCTAGTTTCCCAAAATTAAGTTCATACAACTGAATAAAATCCTCAGTAACACCGAACAAAATTCTTACATGCTACTGCGGGGTTAGCTAGTTAGCTTGCTAACTCCGTAGGCTACGCTAATGAGTAAACTTGCCAATAGACTAGAATATCAGTGAGGTAGCTTGTTATTTAGGCTGGCTATGCTAAAAAGTAAACTTGCCAATAGGCTAGAATATTGTTTACAACTATTAAGGATAATATAACTTTTCAGTCGGAAAAACCTGCCATCATCACAATTTAACAGCCTATCCAGTTAGCAAGCTAACTCACTAATATTCTGGTTGACTGGCCAGTTTACTCATTAGCATGGCCTACCTAGTACACAAACTAACTCTCTAACATTCTATTTTACTGGCAAGTAAAGCCTACCTGGTTAGCAAGCAAACACACTCATATTCTAGTCTATTGACAAGGTGCCCAATTAGCATGGCCAACAAGCTACCTTGCCAAAATTCTT